>JAGMWU010000028.1:1698420-1779320 GCA_018697195.1 Certhia americana
GGAGAGGAGAGGAGAGGAGAGGAGAGGAGAGGAGAGGAGAGGAGAGGAGAGGAGAGGAGAGGAGAGGAGAGGAGCCAGCAGCCCTGGGGACAGCAGCTCTGACACAGCCAGGCTGATCCACCGAGCACCCCAGACAAACACGGCTTCAACCACGTGCTTCGGATCCTGCCAGGAGTTTTTTATTGTCCCAGTTACCCCAGGCTGGCTCTGGTGTTACCCTGGTGCTGTTTCTAACTCGTTTTTGTCTCCTCGGGAGTGGGGCAGGCTCGGAACTCACTGCCCGTGGGGATGTGTGGCAGTCAGTGCCCTGGTAAAAACCACCCTGGTAACCAAAATAACTCCATCAGTTCTGTCTGCGCCTCAGCCCGGGGGAGTTCCACCCTGAGACATCGACTTTGAGCACTGCTCTCAACCCTGTCATGTCCTGCTTGGCTAAATCCTCACATCCCCAAGCACCTCTCTGTCCCCAGCCTGCACAGAGCCCAGAACTGCAGGGCTCAAATGATCCATCTCTGATTTGAATGCACAGAGAGCTGCTCCTGTTCCCACAGCAGGAAGGGGCAAAGGAGCTGTAGGGGCTCCCTGTGATACCCCAGAACTACTCTTCCCTGACCCTACAGAACAGCCCCCGGCTGGGCTTCCCCTCCTCCGTGCTCTCCAGGTGGGATGGTGCAGGTGGGATGCTGCACATGGGGCCTCTCTTGGACTGCAGCTTCAAAGGCCCCCCCAGAGAAGGGGATTTTGCCTTTGGAGGTGTCACTTACAGACACAGAAACAGAAATTATGGGTTGTTCCCTTCAAAGCTTCAGATTCCTTCTGCATCAAGCAGCTGCCCAGTGCACATCCCTGAACTCAGCCAGGGCTCACTTGGCCAGGGGAATGAAGCCTCAAATTAAAAATTATTTCTCTAAACCCCCTATAAAAGGCTGTGGGTGTTACTTTAACACACCCCACCATAATCAAGGTCCACGCACACAAATATTTGCTATCCAGGGCAGAGTCTGGATGGTCCCAGCTTTGCCAGAACCTGACCGTGGCGCCGGCCGGCCCAAGCAAGGCTCCACTCAAAGCTGGAATTGTTTTCTTTGGATTTGAGCGGGCACTGCCGGGCAGGAGAGCTCACAGAGGCACTGTCAGCCTCGAGAGCATCCCCAACAAGTCGAGGCAGCCCCGAGCTGAAGGAGGCTGAGGCAGGGAGCGTTCCCAAAGGCGTGGCCCCAGCCCCGGCTGGAATTGCCGCTCAGATAAGGCAGCGTGTTCCTGCTTGCCGGGCAGGGCAGGGCTGGAGCTGCTCCCAGCCCTCCTGAGCCGCTCACAAAGGCCAGGAATGAGGTGACAGAGCCTCGCAGGAGCCTGGGGCGTGCTGGAACAGCTCCGGAGCTCGCAGGAAAGGCTCTGACCCAGCGGGACGGCACCCGAGCATCCCCGGGGGCTGGGCAGGGAGCGTATCCCGGGATGGGCACTGCGGGCATGGGGAAGGGTCAGGGACGGGATGGGCTGGACCAACTGGACCAGGATCTGTGTTACAGCATCATAGAGTGGTTTGGGTTGGAAAGGACCTTAAATCTCATCTCACCCTAGCCCCATGCCATAGGCAGGGACACCTTTCACTACCCCAGGTCTCTGTGCAGTAAAAACGCAAAAAAGAGCCCCAAAACAAAAAACAAACGTCTCACTATCTCAGTATTTTCAGTTTCACTCACCACAAAATAAATCACATCACAAAGAAACAAATCCCCACTTCTTAGCATTATCAGGAAGTGGATTCAAGTGAGGCCACGATGGCATGAAAAAGCCTCCAGAAGCCAAGGATCCTTACCCGAATTAGGTCCAAGTTTTGCACTACTACATTTTGAAACTTAGCTTTGTCAGCACTTGCAGTGCTGTGAGGAGGGAGCCAGAAGCTCTGCTGGTGTTTTTGGGATCACACACACACTCGGGAGCAGCGATTGCACAACCTCAGGGCAGCCGTGCTCAACATTGCCCAAAAAACCCAAAGCTGCCCCAAAACGCTCAGGCTGGCAGGAGCACGGAATGACCCTGCTTTGTCTGCTGCTGCTTTTCTGAAAGCTGAGAGAGGAACGTTTTCCTCCAATGCAGAGAATCTCACTAAAAGCTGGCAAACCCCTCAGCACGGAGGGCAGAGCAGAGCTGTCATTCTCCCACCAAGAAAACAAATCCAAATCTGGGGTCCACAGCTTCCTTGGGAAACAAGTTCTCCTCTGTCTCCCCACCTACAGGAGTTATCAGGCTCTTTAAAATGCCTGTGATTGCAGAACGTAACGTTTTAGCACTGTTTGAACTCCAGAGCAGAGGGAGAATTCCCCCCACGTTTTCCAGGAAAGAGGTTTCTGTGTAATTTAATTTCCCTGTACGTTTTTGCGGTATAAATAACACAGATCTCTGCAGACACTTATCTGTGCCTGTGAGTCAGTTATATCAGCTGCCTTACGTATTCCCTTCTCAACCCTGAACTTCTGCCATCAGTTTTTCCCTTTGCTCGGGAGCATGGGAAGCAAAATTCCAGCCCAGGACAAGGCAAACAGGGCTCCTAAAACCCAGCTGTGCACAGAAGCAGAGACCTCCAGTGACCTGCAAACTAAAGCAATGCTAAATGTTTCTTTCAGGGCATTAAAATTCACAGAGGAATCAGAAATTTCATCTCTTCTGCTTCTAAGTTCATTCCCTGTGAAGGCAGATGTTGAGACTTTTTTCTTGCTTTTCTTTTTGCTTTTTTTTTTTTTCTTTTTTAAACATAAAACTGAAAAATACACTCCTTAGCAATGCTCTGGTGGCTTTAGACCACATACATCAGCTTAAAAGGTTTATTTTTAAATTACTGCTGCATTAGTTTTGTCAGCAGGGTGATTCATTCTGCCTCCTCGCTGTCAAAGCCAGCTCCCGGAGCTGAGGGTGGGCACAGAGGGGGTTTAATCCTGCACTGACTGGGGACTGCAGAGCTGATTTTGCCTGATGCCTGCAGCAGGAGGGTCTGGAAGATGCATCTCTGCACAAATATCTTTGTTAATAAGGTTTAGACAGACTTTACAGGTAAAACTCCCTGACAGCAATGAGCTGCCCCAGCCAAACACTGTTAGGATTGTTGGTCTGATCAATGACTCTGTGGCTGGAGGAAATTGTCTTTTTAAGTTCTATTCCACAGCAGAAATCCAGGAATTACTATAAATCTCAGCTCTTGACCTCTTGCAGACACAGAAAGCACAGGTAACCCTGCAGTAATTAAAACACAGCCACTCTGTCTGATCTTCAAAGGCAGAGCAGGCCTGGCTCCCTCCAGAGCCTTGGGATACTGCTGTGCCATTAAGGCATAAATCAATCTCTCATTATTTCATTTGAAAGTTGTTTAAGCCCTTCCCCTGTGCCAGCCCCTTTGCAAAGCTTGAGAAGAGATGGGGCAGCAGCTGCTGAGTCTCCTCCTCCCCAAAGGAGCCCTGCAGAGCTCAACCCTGCCCAGCCCTGGGTGCTGGGACAGGAATTCTCAGCCACCACCATCGACTGAGGGAGGAGGAGTTGGCACAGAGGCTCCTCATTGTCTTCTCAAGGAGCTTCATCTCCAGATTTGTTCACTTGAGCAGCACAACTGCATCCTGCCACCTGCACCAGCCCCGGGCTTGGCACTGCCTGAACACTCCAATTTATTCATTTTTTCAGTTGTTAAAAAAAAAAAAAATCGTTTTATCTACACCACAAACCTGCAGCACACCAGCACTGCTTGGGGGATGTTGTTTTTCCAGTGACTGAGAGAGCAGAAGAGCCCATTTTAGCTACACTCAAAGGCTGTGCTGCCTTCTTTCCCCTGCTTTATCACCTCAGGATTTGGCTGGTGAATCACAGAGTGAATCATGGAATCCTCAAGGTTGAAAAACACCATTAAGAGCAACAAGTCAAACATCAGCCCAGCACCACCACTAAACCATGTCCCTGAGAGCCACAGCCACAGCTTTTGAACAATTCCAGAGATGGGGAATCCACCACTGGACAAAAAGATTCCAAAGCCTCCAAGCTCAAAGTCTGAATTTTGCAGCATGTGTTTCTTGCTCTGCCCAGGAAAAGCCATGGTCAGAGCAGAGAGAGGAGCAGCTGAGAGGAGGGATGGGCTGGGAAAGGCCCAAGTTCTGCTCCCACAGACACCCTGCAGAGCCTGCAGCCTCAGCCAGCCCTGCTGAGAACAGAAACAGGAGGGAAGGTGCCTCCCCAGGATCAAACAGGGAGTTCTGGCTGCACTTCAGAAAGGTCCCAGGCTGGTTTGCCTTTCATGCCTGTGGGAGAGTGAGCAGTGCCCAGGGAGAGGGGCGGGAAGGGCTGGTTGTGCTGAGCACAGGCAGGGAAAGCAGGGAAATCAAAGTGGGCCCAGCATCGCTCCCTGCTTCCCTTCCCTGGGATGGGGACAGCAGCAATGCACAGTCTGAGGTTCTGTTCCATCCTCACTCCAATGGAAGCAGCTGCTTTATAAGTACATTTCACACAATCAGAAACTTTTGAGGCAAACAGTGAAAAAACCCCAAGTAATTCTTCTCCAGCTGCTTGCAGACTGAATTTACAGTGGGCAGTTGCAGGAAACGTGGCCCTGAGCTTCCCTGGGCCGGGTTTGATGTCTCAGACCTCCAGACCCAGTAAATTGATCCCATTTATGGGACAAATTTAGAGGTCAGAGCTGACAAAGCTTCAAGACCACACAGGTTTGCTCCTCGGGAGCCAAGGGGTGGAATGTGCCTTGCAGAGCCTGCAGGGCAGAGCCTCCATCCCCTGACACGTTTCCATCAGCAGCACTGGGCTTTGCAGCAGCACTTTATGATGTGCTGGCAGCTTTTCCCACCTAACAGGGACGTGTTGAAAGTTTAAAGGAAGGGGTAGTTGACATAATTGGGTATTATGGAACAACAGGACATTCCTGCAGTTCCCCGTGCCCCAGCCAGTCCCTCCCTGTCTGTCCTTGACAGTAGCAGCTGTAAACTTTAAAGGTATTTGTTATTTTCCAGTAGGAGATAAAGCAAATAAAAGGACAGATTTGTATCTGAAAGAACAACAGCCCTGGCTTCAAACTGTGCAGAGAGAAAATTGTGGCAAGTTTGGCTCCTGGTTCCACAGAGCCCTGAGAAAATAAAAGCAGGTAATGAACACTGATAACCTTCAGTTCTTAATTCTCATATAATAAACACTGACTTCCTTCTCTCTAAAGGTACTGCAGGAGCCACGTTCATAGACTGATGTGTTCACCTCCGTGCTTGAAATGTGTGGGCAAAAATCAGAGATTTAAATTCCTAATGTGGGCAGTTGTGCTGGAAACTGCTGCTCAGAGCAATTAAGTGCAGCCCAAATTAAAGCAGCAAACCTTGTGACCTGTGTCACTGCTAAAGCAGCCAGGGTTTGGAACCTCTAATTTACCCAATAAACTAAAGGAAAATCAGGACTTGTGTGCAGTCCTTACATGGAAAAGACTGTGGAAGAACGGGAGTAAGCTGTTAGCACTATAAAAAGAAAACAAGAAGAGCAGTGAGGTTTAATTTGTTTGTTATTTAGTTATTGACATCCTGCTCCTCTGGAAAGGCAAACCAACTGGAATATTTCCATTTGTGCAATGAGCAGGCCTAGACTATGCAGAGAACTCTGCCTCCCAGGATATTTCTGCTAAAGGCAAAGAACGGGCATCCTGAGCCTGGCCTGCTGAGCTCTCATACAGGAAAGGGTTGGGAGGCTGTAAGGAAACCCTGCTGTGCCCATCCTGCAGGGCTGTGCCCATCCTGCAGGGCTGTGCCCATCCTGTGAGGCTGTGCCCATCCTGCAGGGCTGTGCCCATCCTGTGAGGCTGTGCCCATCCTCTAAGGCTGTGCCCATCCTGCAGGGCTGTGCCTATTTTGCAGAGCTGTGCCCATCCTGTGAGGCTGTGCCCATCCTGCAGAGCTGTGCCTATCCCGTGAGGCTGTGCCCATCCTGCAGGGCTGTGCCCATCCTGCAGGGCTGTGCCCATCCTTCAGAGCTGAGCCCATCCTGCAGGGCTGTGCCCATCCTGCAGGGCTGTGCCCATCCTTTAGAGCTGTGCCTGTTTTGCAGAGCTGTGCCCATCCTGTGAGGCTGTGCCCATCCCGTGAGGCTCTGCCCATCCTGCAGGCCAGCCCCAGTGCCAGCCAGGGTGAGCACCCCCTGCCAAAGCAGGGCAGAGATAAAGGGGCAAGGAAAGGAAGAGGCTACAGGGGGTCACAATGCACAGAGCAAGTCCCGCTATAAATGGGATTCCTCCAGAACGGGAATTAAAAGCAAGGCATGGAGGCCCTCGGGCAGAGCATCCCTGCACTTCCCAGAGCTCTCCCCAAATTCTTTCCAAGTTTATACCCCCATGGTAGGTTCTTGCCACCTGAATTCCGAGTTTATAGGGGTTCCATCACTGTCCTTATCTCGCCACTCAAGAGCCAGCACATTTCCCATTTCTTTAGCAGCTTTGAAAAAGTAAAATGAAATATTTCTTGTATGGAAAGGCAAATTAAAAAAAAAAACAAACAAAAAAAAAAAAAACGGCAATTGACGGGGCAAAAAATTAAAGTGGTTTCTTCGGAAATGTTCTCCTATGCTTTGGACTAACCCTGGGTTTATAGGCAGGATCTCAGCGGGTAGGCTGCAGTGTTTTGGGGCCGTTGGGGAGGTTGGGGAGTGCGGGGCGGGCCGGGCAGGGCAGGGAGGAGCCGGCAGCTCCATTGGCTGCGGCCGCAGGTGAGCGCGGGGATAAAGCCGCACCTGCGGCCGCCGGGAGGGGCTGGGACGGGACCGCGCTGTCCCGGGCCCCCGCCCCCGGGATTCTGCTCCAAACACTGAAAGAAAGAAAGAGCCCCCCCAGTATTTCCCCTACTCGCCCACTGTTCTAGCTGAGTCTTGTGCCCTTAGCCTGCTTGTGGTGTTTTGGTTGAAGCTCAGTGGAGCGGCCGCGGGATGGGATTGGGACCTGCCCAGCAGAGCCAGGTGAGTGAGTGACCCTCGCAGCCACGTGTCCGGAGGGGTTGGGTCCAGCTGGGGCAGGGTCGTGCCTGGGAGTCACCTGGGGACAGGTAGGGGAGAGCAGACACAGGATGCCCTAACGAGGTGTCCTAATTAACCCCGCTCCTGAGGGCAGGAGCGCTGCTCATCCCCTGCGGGCACCGACGCAGCTGCTCTCGGCCGTGTGCAGGCAGACGACAGGACATGGTTTCTAAAAGGAAAAAGAACTTCTTAAACAGCTCCCGGGGATCTTTTGAGGCATAGCAAGGCTATTGAAATGTAGCAGTTGATGGTACATGGGAGATGTTTCCCAAAGCAGCAAGGATGTGGAGGTTGGTGTTGTTTAAGAGCAGTCAGATTCCATCACAACCTGTGCAGCAGCTCTAGGCTTGCACTGGTACAACAAACACCAGATCTGAGCTGCTGTCCAGGCCACCATTTGGAAGAATTTAACCTCTTCTCAATCAGTTGATTTTTCTCTCCTAATTTTCTATGTGGATCATTTAAAGTTGCCCCCTATCCATATCCTTAGTGGTATACTAAGAAGGGAAATATTTTAGGAAATTTGCCTTATGGAGACAATTTTTACTTGCTTTAGTTTGGTCTTTGAGGTCTCAAAGTCATTGTGATGTGGTGTTGAGGGGTGCTGAAGGTTTCTTTGGGTGTGCTGCCTCCTGATCTCTGGGATCAGAGGGACCAGGGGGCTCAGGCTGTATTTTCTCCTTTCTGTGGCTCTCTTGGTTGTGTTGGCTGTTGTGTATCAGCAAAAGTGTCTAAAGGCCTCCTCCACATTTCCAGGAGAGAATCAGGAGCTCTGGCTCCAGCTGCTGCTGAACAATCAGGTTCCTCTCCACGTGCAAGGCACAGGGGTAAAGCCAATTTTAAACGCAAATGATTCTTATGGGGTAAAACTTCCTCAAAACCGAGGGAAATTTATCTCTGGAAAGAAACAGCAGCAACGAGGAGTTGCGAGCAAAACGTTTGGGAAATTGTGAGGGTAACACCTGGGAAAGGCAGGAGGAAATGGAACCCCCTGAATGAGCAGGACCAGCCCAAAGGTTCTTGTTGGCCACCACAGCTGGATCAGGCCGGGGCTGTGGAAGTGCTGCCTCTGGAATTCAGAGTGTCAGAGCTGAGCCCGTGTTACAGGGACAGAAATTATTTTGTGTTTTCTCTCCAGGATGGGGAGCTCCTGGAACTTCTCAGAGCGCGCAGGGCATGGCACAGAATTTCCAGAGTTTGCCATCCCTGGGGGCAATGCAGTGCAGCCAATGCTCAGAGCATCTGCCCCCACAGACAAAGGAAGAGTGAAACGTTTGCTCGTTTTAAAGTTCAGGGAAGTCCAGCACAATTTTACCTGACCTTTTGTTAAAGGTTTGCCCCTTCTGAGGATGCGGCAGACCTTTGCTGCTGTTCAGGTAAAGCTGCAGCCAGACCCTCAACGCTTCTCCCCAGCAAAAAGCAAAAATCAAGGGGTATCTCATAAAAATTTGAAAAACCCGACTTTGAATTGGTTGTTCAGGACTAAGGCGAGCTGTTGGAGGTGGAGCTCGAATTTCAGGGGGTTTATTTCCATTGATTTAATGAGATTTCTCTGATAAGCGCCTCGATGCAAAGATCTGAGCCGCAGCTGTTCCCTGCGCTGGGCTCGGGGCACTCCGGGCTGCCAGGGGTTAATGCCCCGGAGCTGAGCATGAGGCATTTGCGGGGTGAGCCCGTCCCAACTTGCCTGATAAAAGGCGTTTCAAATAAGCCAGGATTGCACAGAGGAATTTCAGTTGATGGGTTCCTGCCTAGGCCACTCTTTCTCAGGGCTTACCCGAAATCTCGGACAAGTCCCGACACAGCCGAGGGAGAGGCTTCGAGCAGCAGCAGCTTCAGATTTAAAAGCAGGAGAGAGAGAGAGAAACACCCGAACTATTTGTTCTGTTAAATCACCCATCAGCACCTCCGCACTGAGGTTTGTGGGTTGGGTTTTCACTTGGGTTTGGGTTGTTTTTTTGGGGTTTTTTAATTTAAGCGCAGGCAAATATTTCCGTTCACCTTCAAGGCAAGTTTTGCACCTTAACCTCTCTTTTCCCAAAGTGCAAGCAAATTAAAATTTGAAAGCTGAAGTTATCCAAGAGCGTGGGAGACTTGCCAAAAGTCAGGGCTGGACCCTTCTGAAAAGCCCCGGGTTTCCCAGGCATCGAGGAGGAGGGAGCTGGAACCTTCATTTGCCAAAGCCACCCAAACTGGAAACACCATTTGCAATTCCTTGCTGGGATGTGGCGAATTTCCATTTCATTCATGGGATTTGTGTGTTCTGATGTAGATTTGTTTTAATGTTTGAAGTTCTTTAGAGGAGAAGCAACATGCAATGCTAAGGATATGCATTGTATTGTGATTTATTTAGATAAAACCAGGACATATCTATAAAGTAAAATATTTAAACCTATAATCAGATTCCTTTGAAGAAATATCAGAATTTACTGCACAGATGTAGGGATGGATTGGACTTTGACATGGGAATATTGCTAACAGTCTTAATTTTCATTATTTTTTTTCTCTTTCACAGATGGGAAGCTCTCAGGAAGAGGCTGCACACCTTTTAGAGGGTTTTTAACTATTTAAAACTTCATGGTGCCCCAGGGCAATCCTGTGACATCCAGAAATTCCATGATCCATCTCCCAGAAGGGATGAGCAGGGGATGAGTTCCCTGCCCTGCCCAGGCTTCTCGAGGGGCTCAAACCCCAATTCCCACATCCTGTGGGGCCGGGATTAATGGGATTCTCTCTCCCCTCTCTCGGCTAAAGGGAAGCAGGACCTTACCACCCTCCCAGTACGGCCAGAGTTCTTTAAAAAGGTCCAGCACTTTGAGGAGAATCGCCTCCAGGCATTCCTTGGCTTTTGTAAATCCAGGCTTTAAGGCCAGGAAGGGACCCTGGCCATTATCTGGCCGCACCTCCCTTGTGAAAGCCATAAAAGACAAAAAAAAACCGCCTTGAGTGTTTAATTTGCAGAAGCTCCTGGTGGCTGAAAGGCCTTCAGAGGATGGAGAGCCGCCACATCCTGCAGTCAGTTGTTCCCACAACTAACAGGGCAAGGTGTCCAAAGTGGCTGCTTTGTTCCAGGCTGAAATTATGGAGGTGAAAAACAGGGATTGGGGGGGAGAGGGAAGGAAAACGAGGATTTCAGCCCGGAGCACCCCTCCAAGCACCAAGTTCCCACCTCCACACACTGGAGGTGACCCAAAACCTCACCTGCACGTCCCCGAGGGAAGTGAGGACCATCCATGGCTTCTGTTGTCCTTCATTCCACCGGAGTCTGTCTCGTAGCTAACCAGATTTCAGTGGAGTGAAGCACAAGAGACATGGAGCTGAACCAGCACAGAGGAGCTGCTGCCACTGCAGAGCCTGCCAGGAATTGGGGGTCACCAGGCAGAGACCACGCTGCTGGGACGTGGAGAGGAGCAGCACGAGGAGCTCTTTAATAACCTGAGTATTTCCTGAAAATCCCCAGTAAGAACCCTCTGTGAGCATGTACTTCCTTTCTGCATAATGTGTAAAGATTAAAAGTCTACAAAGACCACAAGCTGCTTTCTGGAAGGTTTAAATACCTTATTAGCAGGAAATTAAACCCTGAAGTGGATAAATGAGCTGTGTAACCTCATCCCTTTCAGTCATCTTCCCTCCAGGATGGGACAGTCAGGGAAGAAACCAGAAAATATCCTCGTTTCAGTGCACTTGCACCACTGCATTCCCTCAAAAATCTCTCCCTATGGAATCCCCACTCCTGCCTGCTCCCCTCCAACTCCCCTACCACACCACGTGCAGAACCTGTAACAACTCCATTAATGTTTTAGACCCATTTATTTTGTAATAAAATTAATGTAAATAAGATGGAAGTTGAGGGAGACCTCAGATTTTTCAGGCTGAGCACAGGATAGATCTTTCAAGGTGTCAGTGTAAATTCCTTGAAGGTTAATGCAGTTAAACATATTTGATGCATAAATGTGTCACATCTAACGCTAATCATTCACCAGTTGTAATTGCCTTTTCAAAGTCCTCACCTCCCTGAGACAAATGCAAAAAAAAATGAGATCTGGCAAATTTAAAACAAAAAAAAAAACCCAAATAATGTCTTCCTCCCATCAGGATGTATTATTTGCCTTGATAGATTTAGTAGCAGATTTCAAGGATTTATTGTCCTGTATGATTTCTCAGCTGCCTGCCCCTTCTCTCTGGCTGATTGGAAAGGCATTCAGGAACCACTTGCTGATGGGTTTTCTACAAGCACAGAAGGCTTTGCTCCCTGCAAAGCCACAGCCACCAGCTCCCACCCACCCTTCCTCTCCCTCTCAGCAAGTGTTCAAGCTGCTGGTGTTGATTTATTAATCCCAGGCTCATTCCTGTGTTGAATATCTCACAAAACCACGTTTCCCTGCTCAGGGTTGAAGTTACACTCGAGTTCAGACCAAATCATTCCAGCTGCAGACCAGAGCACAGCGGATTTGCGAAGGGGAGTCTGGGCCAGCCCTGCACTGGTTCACTTTTCTGTGTTTTCTTATCCACCCAATACTTCAGACCTTGAAATTAATCACCACCAAAACAAGCCTTGGAAGCTTTTCACTGAATGGTTTGGTGTGGAAGGGATCTTCAAGGTTGTCCCGTTCCAACACCTTCCAACGTCAGAGCCCTGTCCAGCCTGGCCCTTAGCACCTCCTATTCCTGCAGGATTTTCCTTCTGATTATCTGAGGGCTCAGCAAGCCATTCTTGGGAGTTCTGGTGGTAGGTGACAAGAACATTGGGGAGAATTTGGAGGGGTTTTTTTCCCTTTGTTATCCTTTTAGCAAAACCAAGAGCCCAAGTGCCCCAGCGTAAATCTCACATGTCAAGCACGTGTGGATGAAAAGCGCACAACTTTGTGTATTTACCAACTAAAAGCAATAAATGAGCCTTGCCCCATGTTTGCAGGGCAGAATTCTGTGCCGCTGAAGATCCACTGGAGCACATTTTGCCTTCCCACCCTTCCTTCCTCCCCTCCCTCCCCAGCCTCCCACTGCAGGGCAGGAGAGGACTGAGGACAAAGACACAACTAACGCTGGGTGTTACTGACATGCTGGGGAATGTTTACAGCACGACAAGTCACACATTACCAACCCATTTGTTCTTTTTTCCCTATAGGAAGGACATTTTGGGTAACAGCTTTCCATACATTAAAGCAAGGCAGATAATGAGACAGCAGCCAGACTGGCAGAGCTGTGCAGAGCCGTGGACAAGGCTCTGTCAGCTCGGGCTGAGTTAGCAGAGTTCCCTTCAGAGCTGACAGGTGCTGTGTAAATGCAAGCTCGTTATCAAAGCAACCACGGCTTGCTGGTCACACTGATGGAGCACCAGAGACAAGAAAAAAAACCCCTCCAGTTACTCTCTGGAGCTGAAGTCTAGAGACTGACTATTCCCAGACCTTGGGGAGCAGCTGGTGGCACAAATCCGGCAGTTCAGAGCAGGGAAGGCTCCTCTCAGGGGGGCAGGGGTGAGATCAGAGCCCAGCAAGTGCCAGGCACACCCAGGCTTCACACCCAGGACCCTCTCTTGCTGCTTTTTGTGGACACCAAACCCTGAATGATTTCTGTCACTGCAGCTTGGTGAGGGAGAGCTGGAGAATCCCAGGGGAAGGGGTGGATTTGGGGCACATTCCCTTGGAAGGTTGTGTGTGCAACTCCTTGGCTGTATTGAGGTGTGTGAAAGCCTCCAGGCACAGGTACGCCTGGTATATTGGGGGGAAATAATCACAAATAATAAATAAACCCAAATAAATCCCCGAGCAGGGCAGGGCTCCTGCTCCAGGTTCACTGAGTGGGAAGCACAAAAAGCAGGGAGTGCTCCCCCACTGCAACCTCCTGGCAAAACTGAACTGTCAGGAGCTGAAAGATGCCTGAAACAGCACAAACCCAGGCTGGCTTGTTCCAGCACGATATCTGTCCTGTCTGAATATTCCCCAAAGGAAACAAGGTGAGGAATTACACTGCTAAGCCCGGGGAGACACAGTGCTGGAAAAGCCAGGAGTTTTCAGCTTTTTTTAATAGTTACAGTTCAGTGTTGTGCCTAAATGCCTCGCTTAAAGCTAGTTTTTATTCAGGAGACAGCCAGGCCTCCAACAGCATTTCAATTTAAACCTCCCAGCCCTATGAGCAGCTTCAAATAAAAGCTGCCTCGTCTCGTGGTAACTTTGCCGAGCTCTGAAGCAGAGGGGAGGTTTGGATGAGAGGCCCTTTAGAAACCCTTTACAAATGTAGATTTGATTGACTGACTGATTGAACTTAATTGCAGACATTCTCTTAATTGTACACTTAATTACTGACACTGTGTCAAAAGATTTCTGATGCAGCACCTGGAGGACAACCTTGCAAGTGCCAGTCGGAGCCAGCTGCACAAGACATCGGGGAGGTGCCGCAGCTTGGAAACGGGGGGGAAAAAAATCATAATATTTTAATAATATACAATTAGGGTTCCGCCCACCCTCAAACACGCGTGTGCACATGCACACAATCACAGAGCTCCTCGCAGGGAGGAGGAAAGGAACAAAGGGTGATAATGAGGGGCCCGTGTGACAGTGCCACCCCTGCGAGCATCCCCGGCAGGCAGGGCACGGTGCCACCGGGGTGGCAGCGCGACAAGGATCAAAGCCACGGGGGTCGTGCTGGGGTGACAACCCCGGGGATCTCAGCGGGGTCACTGCAGGTGTCCCTGCGAGGGAGAGAAGAGAGGAAGGTGATCCCTGCTTGCCGTGAGAAGTGAATTTGAGTATTCTTGAGTGTTTTAGTGAATGCAAAAGCCCGAAATCAGCGCACACCTGAACTCCACAGACAAGCAGCAGAGAAAAGTGGAATTGTTTTACACCCACAGAACTGCGATTTGCTCAAAACACCTGGAGCCTCGTTAATTTACCTGTGACATGTTGCTATACTTAATTGCCTTTGACAATTAGTAACATTTCAACACCTCCTTTAATGGCCCAATTATGAGAACACTTGTCTTCCTTGCTGCAGATAGAGGAAAATAGATGGATGAATCTCCAATGCAAAACTCCTCGGCAGGTATTTTAATGAAGAACTCAGCAAACAAACCCTGAAGAGGCTACTGGGATGTGGTTTGGTGGCACAGGAGCTGCGTGTGCCCAGCTCTGGCCCTCCTGGCTGGCACAGCCACCTTGCCAGCAGCAGAACTGCGGGAGAACCGAACCCAGCACTGCAAGAGAACCGAGCCCAGAAATGTGAGAGAACCGAACCCAGCACTGCCCTC
Source organism: Certhia americana (assembly GCA_018697195.1). Taxonomy (NCBI): domain Eukaryota; kingdom Metazoa; phylum Chordata; class Aves; order Passeriformes; family Certhiidae; genus Certhia; species Certhia americana. Next base: position 1,712,693 of record JAGMWU010000028.1, read on the forward strand.
AGGGACCGAGCCCTGCTCTCTGCTTAGCCAAGAGCATCCTCTGGGTACCAAATCCCGTTCCCAGCCCGCGACAGGCACGGGGGGAGCACAGAGCCTCTCCCGGCCCCACAAGGTCCTGCCTGCCTGGTGGAGATCTCTGTTAGAACAAAGCTCTGCAGAATTTGGTAAAATCGCCGTTCTCTGTGGGAAACAAGCGGGGAGCTCCTCAGGACCCTCGAGGCTGGGCACAAGTGCTGATTTAACAGCTCCTCTGAGCAGGAGGGACTGGGGGAACCTTGCTGCTGTTCTTGTAATTTGAACAATCCCTGCTGATACACGCGCAGAATTCACCAGCACAACAATTCCTCTTCTGCCTTCTCTTTCTAACAGCAGCTTTTTAAATTATTTGGATCAGGATATAATCTTTTGCTGACCACTTTGTTCTCGCCCTTGAGCTCTGTAAACCAGGAGCAGGTCTGGAGAAAGCTCCCCAGCCTCACAGCTGCCCCAAAGTGGCTCCTCCAAAAGAGCAGGTGGAGTTTCACCGCTGGGTGGAGTTGATGAATAAAACAATGTTTTATTTAACTACTATTACATTTTGATTGAACAGCGTTTGGACTATAGAGGAGCAGACATATTCCTGAAAGTAATTGGTTTTCCACATCTGCTTTCCTTTCTAATTGGACTAATTACTTCAGTGTAGGATCATGTTCACTACTCTCCAGAAAGCAAGAAACCTTGATTTACAGTGAGAAGAGCAGCAATTAGAGAGAATTAATTCATATGGCAACATCTAAATAAATCATATTATGAGAAGACAGCAATGTAATTATTGTGACTGGTGACTCCCTTGTGGAGAAACATCATCCTTAAGCTGAAATCGAGCAGCTCAGTCCTCCGAGGAATCCACCACACTGCTCCAGCTTCACAGAGCGTGTAGTACTGATTTTAAGACCTAATTGAGGTGCATTGTCAAAACCAATAGGTTCTAACACTCCTCAGGCAGCCGAGGGAAAGCAATCAAATCCTTGACAACTCCATGTTTGTCCTCAGACTCCAATGTGTGTTCAACAGCCAGGGATAACAGATGCCAGCAGCAGCTTCCCGGCAGAGGTGCAGGGATTTCCCGGCTGTGGGATCCTCCCTCCGGGATGAGCCAGGCTTTTCCTCCTCTCCCCCAAGCCTAACCCCATCCCGGCCTGCTTGAAGGGTTTAGGGAGGGGAACAAGCCGAACCTCGGGGTTTCAGGAGAGGATCCTGCTCCGCTCACGGATAAATAATTTATCAGGGATAAATTACCCCTGTTCACCCCTGAGCAGCCTGGCGCTGCCCTCGGGGCAGGGATGAGACTTTGGGAAGTGCTGAAAGCGTCTTAGGGAGCTCCATTCACATGCGTGTCATTAATTCCCAAGCTCTTAATGACGCTAATGACTCATTAATGACACGGCTCTGCCCTCAGTGGCATTCTCAAGAAGGTCGCTGCTCCTCTCACTTGCTCGGGACAACTCCGCTCTCTTCTCCTCTTGTACTTCCAGAAGCAAATCCACAATGCCTTTGTCAGGGGGAGCAAAGGGAAGAATTTCCACACCTAAAGCAGACAGCGCTGAACATCCTGTGCCGTCATTCCATGGTTTCCTTGGAGCAGCTCCAAATTTCCCTGCCACGCCGAGAACCATCTCCAGGCACGGAGGCAGAACAGCCCCGAGCTCCTCCTGGGGGACGGAATTCTCCCAGTCTGGGTGTCCCTGTCCTGGTGGCACTCCGCGGTGCCAGGCTCAGCCCGGGCTGTCACACGGCACACGAGCGGAGTTTGCACGATCAGATTGTTATAAACCCATCTTTTAGTATTGGCTTTTCACAAGTATTAAGATGAATTTTATACGTATAATGGCTTTTTGCTGTAGTTTTAGAATTTAGGTGTGGTTTGTGTTTTAACTGCCTGAATAGATAAGAGAAATTCCGAGAGGGGCCCAAGATCCTCTCAGCTTCCTCTGTCTGTGGAAAAAAGAGACCAAAGCCCAAATCAAAAGATGATAAAAAGGAATTAAAACTGAAGAACGCATGCTCTAAAAGGCAGATCCAAGGAGTGGTCATGCAAAACAGTTCCTGGAAAAGTTTGAATACCCATAAAGGTCCATGCCTGGAACAATATAAAAAGAGAAGTTTCAAGATACCAAACGTGCTCTTGGCAAAGTGCCGAGGCGCCCGGCCGTATTTAACCTTTGCTTTATTTTCTATGTCTTTTATTGTCTCTATTGAACCTTTTTAAATTGTACCAGGAGAGTGAAGCTCGTTTTTCTCAAGATGTGGGACTTGGTGTGCGCTGACACCTCCTAAATCCCTGCCAGCATAAAGCCACTCCTCCCACCCATCCCTCACCCACTGATCCCTCAGGAATTAGGGTGAGAAACTGTCACTCTGGACAGGCTCAGGCAGATCCATCCCAATTTGTGCCGCAGAAGATAAACACGACCATGGTTTTAGCAGGGAAAGGTGTTTAACCCCGAGCCTGTGGGACAGCAAATCCCAGAGCTTGGCGGGTTTAAGCAGATTTAGGAGCCTCAGCTCTCTCTGTTATTATTTACTGCAATTCAAATCTCTCCTTTTCCTTCTGAGAGGTTTTCATAGCTGCCTTTAAATCTCCAAACGCTTCTTTATAAAATCAAAATCAAATCAAATAAAAATGAAGAATTCCCTCTGCATTGAGAGTTTTATCCAGACTCTCTGATATTTACATACATAAGGTGAGAATCCCTGGGGATGGATTCCCTTCATCCCGTACCTGGGGCCATTTCTATGCAGAAAACAGAAAAGGGGGTGAAATTCTGCACAAAGGGGGTGAAACATCGTGTGCTCTCTGTGCTCAGTGAGACAGCCACAGCTGGCAGAAATTTGGATTTTGGTGCCACGAGGAACTTCTCAGCTCAGGACTGAGCCCACCTGTGTGCAAACACCTCCAGCAGAGAAATACAGAACTCTCCTATCTCACTGCCTTGCTCCAGTTTTATATCAATATTTGTTACCTTAACCAGGCAGGCCAGGAAACAGAATAATGGAGAAATGGATCTAATTACTCTGGAATCATGGAAGAGATTTTTAATTGACTTTAGCCCTGTATATCCCTAACAAAAATACAGATGCAGCATGAGCAGAGGTCCGAAAAGAAAATGAAGGTCACAGGAAGAACAAGCTCATTAGAAAAGGAAAAATAAGTGCAGTAATAAATATTCCCAAGTATCACAACAGTGTAAGAACTATTTTGAAGGGAAGTGGAACAGCTAATAATTCACAGCCATAATTCTTTTATCATTGTTCAGCTGAAGGTTGAGAAGATTTTAAAACTGCAATTATGAACAATAGATTTGCATTGAAATCAGCTCCTCTGGTGCCTTTACCCCTCCTCTCTCCTCCTCCTGCTAAATAAAGAGGTGGAAGCAACAAAGAAAGCAACAGCTTGGATACAAGAGGGAAAAAGGGATTTTTAAGGAATCTCCACATAATCAGATACTCCAAAAAAAGGAAGAGAAGTATAGCCTGGCTCCTTGGGCATCTCTTAAACCCCAGCCCAGCTAAGTTTCTTTGTGCCAGTCGGTCACAAGTAAGAAATTCCCTTGACAAATCTTTCTTTACATCCTTTACAACCTCCCTGGGCCAGGATCCGGTGCCACTGCCCGGGGCCCTGCTCAGCTCCTCGGCAAAGGGAAAGGTCTGAGCGCTGGGGGAAGCACCAAGGAAAGCCTCGGTACCAGGGAATGAGGCTACAGATCCAGGCTGGGCCAGCACAGCAGCAGGCAGAGAGAGAGGAAACCCTCTGGAAACCCTCTGGAGAGAGGCAGAATACTCTCCCCTGTTCCTGCCCAGCCTCCAGCAGCAGCAGCTCTCCTGATGAGTTACCCCCCTCAGCAAGTTCGGAAATGGAAAATCACTTTTCTGGTCGAATACTGCCTGCTTTGGATTTGTTTTTTTCAGTTCTGGTGCCTCCTTCCCCGAGTCTCCTAATGACCGTGGATTAATGAACAATTACAAGGCTTCATTCTCACTGCCATGTAATTCCAAGAAAGGAAGAGCATCTTTCTGGAACATTATGCTTGAAAAACAAAGGAGAGCTTTGACTGTCAAGTCACTGATGTTCCCTCTTCACTTAAAAGCTTTCCAATTTACTTACAAATTATAGTGTTTTTAATGCAAATTAAGCACTAGAGAACATTCTTTCCTTCCCCCAGATTAGCAAGAACCAAATTGACCAAGAAAGCCAAACATGGAATCTGGACTCAATGAATATTTAAAATAATGAGGCTGTTTAATTATTCTGATTGGTGAAGGATGCTGTTGTAAAACGCCTCTGAGCTGATGACAGGGTTGGAGCGCACGGCTTTGCTTTGTGATTGCTGGGAATGTGTTTTCTGGTACCCTGTGTTCTGGTATGCTCTGGAGAGTCAGCTCTGGGGGTGAAATGCAGCCACTGACCCTCGGACCTCTGGGGATTCTCCTGCTTCAGGAGCCAATGCCACGATGGGAAGGGAGAGGGGCTGCAGGGAAGAGGGGAGCGAGCACCCCCTGCCCAGTGCTGCACCAGGGTGGGGGCACATCACTCCAGGGGCTTAGGGAACAAAAAACCCCAAAAAATCAGAGTTCTGCTTCTGCTCCAACATCCCTCAGTCCCACGGACCTTTAGGTTTGTGCTCTCACTTCCCAAAAGTCACCCGCAGAGGAAAGGAGAGGGATTCTCCACCAGGAACTGCAGTGATGGGACAAGGAGTGATGGGTTCAAACGGCAATTGGAAAAATTGGGGTTGGATATTAGGAGAAAATCCTAATAATAGGGTGGGCAGGCACAGGTGCCCAGAGCAGCTGGGGCTGCCCCTGGATCCCTGGCAGTGTCCAAGGCCAGGTTGGACATTGGGGTTTGGAGCAGCCTGGGATGGTGGGAGGTGTCCCTGCCATGGCAGGGGGGGATGAAAGGATCTTTCCCTTCCAACCCTGGGATTGTGGAACACACCTGATGGCTCTGAGCTGTTCAGTGAGCTTTGCACAGGCCCCAGCTGAGGCTCCTTCCACCCCACCCTTCCCACCTGAGCCTTGTGACCCCACCTTGTGACCCCACCCCTCACCTGACCAGCCCTGCCCCACCTCCGGTGCTCTCGGCATCAAATTTCTTTACAAACCCAGTTCCAGGAGCTCTCACCTGGCCCTCACGTGGGTGAAACAAAGACCACGTCCCCATGGCAACCATTCACACCTCATTAACACCTCATTAACTCCACCCACCTCCCAAGGCCACCTGCCCCGCCCTGGGGCGATTGTTGGGGTAATTAGAGATCCTGCAGGTGAATGGGAGGAGCACACCTGGCCCTTGATCTGTCCTTGAACATCCCGCGGGCTCTGAGCACTGGTCCTGCCCTGCCCTTTGATGAGGCTGAGAAAGGTCGGAGCCCAGGGGAGCTCGGCTGTTCTGGACTTTTCAGTCGGGATCCCCATCCTCCTGCTTCCCTTGATTTGGCTGTGTCGGTGTGCACCTGGCTCCATCCCCATCCCATTTCCACCCCATCCTAATCCTCATTCCCATCCCCATCCTATCCCCGAGAAACCTGGGAGAGCTCAGCACAGCCTTTGCCTTTTCTAGCACCTTCCCCAGGGCCAGCCCAGGGGAGCAGGAGGGGATTTTTCCCAATCCAGTCCCCCTTTGGTCCCCACTCCGCAGGATCAGGGATGCTCAGGAGGAAGAAGAACGTTCTGCCCACAAGCCCAGGGTCTGAAATGGGCCAGGGGAGCACAGCAGGAACAGAGCAGGCTCAGGAGGAAGAGACTGGAAACAGCTCTTCTGGCAGAATCATGGAGAAATCTGCTCAAAGCGGGGCTCCTTTGTTTGTTTTCTAAATATTTACAATTAAATTCCATTTCAAAATGCTCTGAAGAACGTCGGTGCCTAAGGGCAGGGTCCCAGCTCTCTCCAGAGACCCTGTGCTGTCGTCCACAGAACTTCCCCAAATGGGCAGAACCTGCTGCTCTCAGTGACCACGGCCCCAAATCAGGTGTGCTGCAGCCCACACAGCTCTGCACCAGCCAGGAACCTTCTCCTGCAGCTCCCGCTGAGCTTTCCCTTTTCCCAGGGGCTGGCAAACTCCCCCTCAGGAAAAAAAAAAGAAAAATTCTAGCTTCTACCTACATGAGCTACTGAAGGAAAAGACACAAAACCCACAAAAGCCAACTAAGCAAACAAAAAGGAGATAAAAGCAGTTTGCTTTAAGGCAGCAGCTTTTCTGAAAGCCCGCAGTAAATCTTTAAGATTATCAATAATGAACACATTCAATGTCTTTTTTCGTCTTCTTTTAAATCACTTCTTGCAGTGGAAAGAAATCAGTCCGGGGGGTAGTTCCTATGTGAGCTGCATTTATTATCAGGGGATTGAGAGTGCTGGAGATGGAAAGAGGGAAAATGAGCCTCGACAGGGCTTTGGGAAAAAAGCACAGCGCCACTTTACAGTCCTTCCTCCACCTCTTTGTCATAGCACCCCGTAATGAGCCCTGGAATTCATCTCAGCTCTAATGACACTCACAGTGGTGGATGTTTCTCCCAAATTTAGTCAAGTGACAACACAGAGTCTTTAATATGCAAAGGAGGCCTTTGTGTAACTCCCCAGAACTTTGGTGTCTTGTCAAGCCTTACAGGAATTCCGGGGGAAACAAATTGCGCTAATCACAGGAGGAGCCGTGCGGAGGGGCTGTCACGGCAGCACGGCGATGTTCCCCTCAGCCCGGACTCTCCTGGAACATCCAGGGGTTCCTCGGGAATCTGCTCCAGCCTGCCGGGACCCCTCCATGCCACACAGCCTGCAGCGCCAGGGGCCACACGGTCACTGCCCGGCGGCCACTGCCCCAAAATCCAGCCTTGGTCAGTGGTCTGTGTCCCAAAATCCAGCTCTGGTCAGCGGTCAGTGCTCCAAACACCAGCCCTGGTCACTGCACCAAAATCCAGCCCTGGTCAGTTGTCAGTGTCCCAAAATTCAGCCCTGGTCAGTGGTCAGTGCCCCAAACCAGCCCTGGTCAGTGGTCAGTGTCCCAAAAATCCAGCCCTGGTCAGTGGTCAGTGCCCCAAACCAGCCCTGGTCAGTGGTCAGTACCCCAAACCAGCCCTGGTGAGTGGTCAGTGTCCCAAAATCCAACCCTGATCAGTGGTCAGTGTCCCAAAATCCAACCCTGATCAGTGGTCAATGTCCCAAAATCCATCCCTGGTCAGTAGTCAGTACCCAAACCAGCCCTGGTCAGTGGTCAGTGCCTCAAAATCCGGCTCTGGTCAGCAATCAGTACCCCAAAATCCAGCCCTGGTCACTGCCCCAAACACCAACCCTGGTGCCTCAAACACCAGTCATCAGTGTCCCAAAATCCAGCCCTGGTCAGCAGTCAGTGCCCCAATCACCAGCCAAGCCCCAAACCAGCCCAGCCCAGCCCAGCTGTCCCCATTCCTGGCTGGCATTCCCCAGGCAGGATGGAACCCACAGCTCCTGGGGGAGCTCAGCACCTCCTGGGCTCTGGGAGAGCTCCTGGGCAGTGTCCAAACCCCAGCAGAGACGATGCTGCCAACCCCCACAGTCCTGGGAGCTGGGCTTGGGCCTCAGAGTGATGGGATGGGCTTTGCAGTCACAGAATTAAAAAAAAAAAAAAAAAAAAAAATCATATATTTAGACATTTTCATGGGGTTTAGTAGTGGTTGCTTTGGTTTTGTTTGTTTGTTTTCCTTTGGGGCTATTTTTTGATTAAATGGGGAGGAAAAAAAGCAACACTCCCCTCCTAGGCCAAATCATTGTGTTAGAAAATCCTTCTGGCCAAAGGCATTAAATTAAAAAGAATGTGTCATTTTCTCCTGATAATTTTTAATTGATCACATCCACCACGGAGGTGGAGCTTGGCTAGAAAGGGTCTGCACCAAACAGCTCCTTATTTGTCTGTGATTTCCCTGGGGCATCTTTTAAACCATTAAAATTTACAAACAACTTCATTTCTTATTAACACAGTTCCTTAATTGCTTCCATGGGAAAAGAGTCAAGTTATTTGCATCTTCCTTTCTTGGGGCTCCAGGGCTTTAGAGCAAACATTTAAGGATAAGCTTTGAAATGAAGCAGTAGTTCTGCTCCAGACCACGGCCGGGCTCCTCTCCAGGCTGGCTCAGACACCTTCACATCCCCCGAGGCTGCTTTGAACCTCTCGGACAAACGAGGGGATGGTTTGGGGCACATTTTTGGGTTCCCTGTCCCCCACATCTGCCAAAAGCTTCCCAGGATGGCAGCAGCACCCTGTGCAGGACTGAACCCCCGGAGCAGCAGCATCTCCTGCCCTGTGGGGAGGGGGCGACCCCAGTGCCAACACAAACCCTGCCTGGATTCCCCAGCCAAGGACATTCCCATCCCTCAGCACTTTAATGCGTTCAGCAAACCGCCCTGCTCAAGGCTGAGCCCCTGCTCACCGGCAGGGTGGGACGAAGGTGTTCTTCAGGGACAGGGACAGGGGCAGACTGCAGCTGGAGACACCCTGGCAGGGTGTAGGGACAGGCACGGTCATATCCCACAACTGGAGCCACCCTGGCAGGGTGCAGGGACAGGGACAGTCACACACCACAGCTGGAGACACCCTGGCAGGGACAGGGACAGGCACAGTCACCACAGCTGGAGCCAGCCTGGGGGGTCCAGGGACAGGGACAGTCACAGCCCGCAGCTGGAGCCACCCTGGCAGGGTAGAGGGACAGTCACAACCACACACTGAAATTGGAGCCACCCTGACAGGATCCAGGGACAGTCACAGTCACATCCTGCAGCTGGAGCCACCCTGGCAGGGACAGGGACAGTCACAGCCCACTGAAGCCATCCTGGCAGGGTGTAGGGACAGTCACAGTCACAGCCCACAGCTGGAGCCATTCTGGCAGGGTGTAGGGACAGGCACAGTCACATCCTGCAGCTGGAGCCACCCTGGCAGGATAGAGGGACAGGGACAGTCACATCCCGCAGCTGGAGCCACCCTGGCAGGGACAGGGACAGTCACAGCCCACAACTGGAGCCACTCTGGCAGGGTGTAGGGACAGGGACAGTCACAGCAGCAGGAGCCATCCTGGCAGCAGCGCTGTCCCTGTGAGGACACTCTGTGACCCTGGCAGAGCCCCCAGCAGCTCCTGCAGAGCTCAGGGCCCCACTGGGCTGGGGCAGGGGCAGTCTCAAGAGCCACCAGTGAGACTTTTCACTCCAGACAGACCCTCCAGGCAGGCCAGCAGAGCAATTTTAGCATTTTTGATCTGCTAGAGGCTCCTTCAACCCCCAGCAGCCTTCCTCCCAGTTTGGACTGAGCTGGGAGCAGCCTGGGGCAGTGGGAGGCAGCCCTGCCCACGGCAGGGGGATGGACTAAATAATCTTTAACCAACTCAGAGCACTCCAGGATTGGAGATTCCATGAAACCATGATTCCCTGATGGAAACACTGGTGCAGAGTGCCGCAGCCGCAGCCCGCTCTCGTTTCCATGGGTGCCTGGCTGAGCTCCGCTCCAGCAGGACCCATCAGCTGTGTGGGAACACATTCCCGGGAAGCAGCCACATCTGCCATGGAAATCCCCAGCTCCTCCCACGCCTCCCGAGGAGCCCGGGTTCTGTCTGGGCTCTGGTGCACTCCCAGGCAAACACTTGCAGCAAACGGCACCGAGTTTGCCATCAGCGGGTACATTTCACAAATTCACTTTCCATCTAAAGACTGAAATGTAAATCCCAGAGCTGTATTGAAACTGGATCTCACCCAAAGCCTGGAGTCTGTTTCTTGGCTTAAAATACCACTGGGAAATAGAAAGGGATCCTTTTAGTTAATACTAATTATTATTCAGTCTATCATTAACAGCAACTGCACTTTGATAGACGGGTTGAGAAGCAGCTTTGGTTTGCACTGATGAGGCTGTGACGAGTTGCCAAACTTTTCTTATTACTGATAATTAGCTCCTGTTCCTTCCTCAGCTGCTCATGTGCTGAGGGCTGCTCATGCCTGGGGTGGCTGCTTCTGAGACAGGAGGGATCTGAGCAGGCTTCCCAAAATCTGAGTGGGCGGGGGCAGAGCGAAAAAGAAAAAAAAAAAAAAGAAAATTTGCTTCCATGATCTGAACTAATTTTTATAAAGTGACTTTTGCAAAATTCGAGCTGCTCATCCTCTCTCCAGCATTTTTAACAACACAAACGCGATGCCATGAGTGGAGATGGCAACTTTTAGGTTTCCTGCTGGAAACCACGGAATGGCTTCAGGTGTGTTTTAGAACTTCTGACACATCCATCAGGGTATGACAAAGAGAGCTGGGGCACAGAGAACCCATTAGAGGAGCTTTGCTCAAAATTCCTGGCAGTTGAGTCATACTTTCATAAAATAAAGCCTCTGTTGATGTCTCCTCGGGGCATAAGAAGTGTTTATAAAATACCCATTGCACACAGGGATTATGAGCAATTTAGAGATTTATTTTCATACGTGAAACCGATAAAAATCTCCGAAATTTTCAAACATTAATTTCACCAAACCTCGTTTTCGCAGCTCCTTTGTTCCAGGGGACAATGGTAAACAATGTTCCAGTGACCTCCAGTGGGGACCGCGGAGAATACAGCGACCCTGCAGCCCCCCTGGGCTGGGGGCTCTGCTGCAGAACCCGGCCAGGACAGGGGATCCCCCCTCAGGGTCTTGGCCCCAGATGGACAAACAGAACAAGGGCTCCGAGAAAACCTCCTCTGGTTTAAATTCCAACAGCTCAAACTCACCCCCATCCCTCTGACACAGAAACTCAGGTGAAAATCTTCCCTGTTTGGAGAACAGGGCCTTGGACAAAGCTGCCTGAGCCCAACCAACCCCAGAATTCGGCAGATTCTTCAGATTTCCATCAGTTAGCACAAGCCAAGGGCTCTTAGCTCAGTCGCATTCCTGGTTATCTCCTAATGACTTCCTAGCCAGCCAAGAACCAAAGACTTTTAGTCTAAGATTAATCCCCCCCTTCCTGTTGTTAGTGGGGGCCGGGGGAGAAAGGGAGGATGGCAATTTTTAAACCACAAGTCCTTCTTATCACCATCTGGTCCTGATGAATATGGGCAGAACTCTGGTGCTCTGCTAATAAATGCAGGATTACACGGTAGAACAGATAGCAGGGCCAACACATCAGTCACACACAGAGCAAAGCTCTGCTAAACTCACAGGGGTGACCTTGAAATTAAAGGAAACAGTGATTAAAGGAAAACCCACGTCCTGGAATGCCTGGTCTGGATCTGACTCAGGAGAGGCACCAGGACTAAACCAAACCAAGACTAAAGCTTTTCTCCTGATCTCACCTTTCACAGCCACCAAGACCTGCAGTGATGTTTAGCTACTAAAGGAGCCACTGGTCCTTTTAAAGCACCTGCAGGAACTCAGGGGGGGCTCCTGAAATTGGTGTTCCTGGAGAGACGAAACAGCCACAGGCTGCCCTGGCTGTGCTCTCTCTGAGGCAGTCCCACATCCATCCCAGGAAACCCCTGAGCACGGGTCCTGAGCCATCCCAAATCACTGCAGCACTCACAGGGAGCTCCACGTTCCCAGAGGATTCCCCTCACCTTGTTTCTGCCTGATGGCACAAGAAAAACCTGTTGTGCCTTTTGCCTCTCTCTTTTCATAATTAAAGAACAAACATTTTCCTCAGAACTCACTGGATGTCCCAGAGCACCATCCCTCATTGCAATGAAACTGCACAGAAGGGTAATTCTTCATCATGGAGGGAGCACCAGGCCCAGTGCAGGGTCTCTATCTGCCACTGTCTGCACAATATTAATGTAGAAAATAATATATTGGCTCAAATCAATACTTCCCTGACTCCTCCATCCATCAGCCCCCCTCCATTTGATAAAAGTCCTTCCATGTCACGTTTCCCCAGACTGATGAGATCACAGCCCCTCTTCCCAGCATGAGTGATGGTGTGGGGATGTGTAATTGCCCGATAAATCACACCCTCCGGATCAAAGAGCTGAGATCCTCTGGGTGCCAAGGAGGCTCAGCAAACATCATAAAATACAATAAGTTAATTAATGGCTGCAAGATTTTTACCACCTTGAGACAGGTTGAGCGTAACTTGTCACGCACAGATACCCTGAAAGAGCCAGGCAGAGCCCCCTGAGCACAGAGCTGGCCTGGAGCTGGGTGGAATTCAAACCCTCCTGGCTGCTCCCATCCCTGTCCCAAGCACAGCCCAGCACCGAGGAGCTCGTTCAGCTGAGAAAGGGAAGCCACAAGGAAAAAACCCCACAGCATCCAGAACCCTCTGCTTTACAGGCATCTGATTCCACAACCTTTAATCCTTTCTGTCAGCCCTGCAAGATCAGGTATTAACATCTCTGTAACCTCTTGTACTAATTAAGACAGCAGATCTTTGGTGTTCGCCTCCCCAGCAGCTTCAAAGCCGAGCACTGACAGGGCACTGCAGTGTTTGTGCTTTTGGTGAGTGGCCCTTGTAAAACAGAAACGTTAATGAACACGCCACGGGAAGCTTTAATCAAAGTGTGCAGCCATTAGCCGGAGGATTTGGGCTAAAAAAACCCAGGTTCAGCTGTGGGAAATCCCCAGGTTGGTGCTGCAGGCACTGCTCCCCAACACTCAGCAGGCACTCAGGAGAGCCTGGGATGCTCTGTCCAGCTCTGCCCTCCCCACAGAGCCCCTGGCACAGCCCCGATGGCTGAAGAGCAGCAGGCACTGCCAGGAGAGCCTGAGGAGCCACAGCAGGGGCAGGAAAACATGGGAGCAGGGATTGTGCCCTCCGGGAACTGAAAGGGCTTTGGGAGCATTTCACACGGACACAGACCCCGTTGGCTAGTATTTAGTACCTAGTATTTAGTACGTAGTATTCAGTAATTAATATCTAGAATCCACTATTAAGTAATTAATATCTAGCATTCAGTATTGAGTATCTTGTATCCAGTATTGAGTATCTAATATCCAGTATTTAGTATTTTATATCCAATATTCAGTATATAATGTCCAGTATTCAGTATCCACTCTTAAGTATCCAGTATCCACTCTTAAGTATCCAGTATTTAGTATCCAATATCCAGTATTTAATATCTAGTACCCAGTATTTGATATTTAGTATCTAATATTCAGTATCCAATATTCAGTATTTAATATCTTGTATCCAGTATTTAATATCTAGTATCCAATATTTAGTATCTAGTATTCAGTATTTAATATCCAATATTCAGTATTTAATATCCAATATCCAATATTCAGTATCCAGAACCATTTCTCAGCCAGGCTGTGCAGCTGTGAGAGGTTTCTGCCCTGCCCACAGCTCACCCCCTTGGGCAGAGCCTGCAGCTCCAGCTCAGGGAGGTCTGACCCAGCTCTGAGCCTCGGGCACAGCCCAGGACACAGGACTGAATAAAGTTGAAATCCCAAAAGCTGCTTAAGACTTAGCACTGCTATTTTTTGCTTGTGATGAGGCTGAGCACTTTCTCCACTCGCAGCTTGAGAACCACGGCTACAGGGGAAGGGAACAGTTAAAGATGTTTTTGTGTAAATTTTTGTGCAAATTTCACCAACTCCCTGCACAAACCCCTTGGGGCACGGGGAGACCAGCCCTCCCTAACCACCCTCCTACCTGTGCAGCAACCAGGTGCTCAGAGAAAGTAAAAAAGCAAGAACACAAGAAGGTAAAAACCTCAAATGTATTTTCTCACGCAGCTTATCCAGTCCTCCACAAGCCCCGACTTCAATTTCTCTGCTGCTGCCCCAGCACAGGCTTTGCCAAAGCAGATTTGCTGCAGTGAGCTCCCTGTTTGAACACAATTCACCTTCCCCTCATCATCTGCATCTCCTTCACCTGCTGGGTCTGCCCAGAGAACATTTCAATAAAATCATTTGGCCATAGAGGTTCAGCTCTTTGGTCCTGCTCTGCCTTTGTCCAAGATGAAGAAATAAAAGGAAAACAAACCCAAAACACACAAATCAAACAACAAACTCTGAAAAATAAATATCTTGGTGGGGGGAATAATTCCATTGGAAATTTCAGTGCTTTTCCAAACATCTCTGCTGGATTTCACTCCATGCTGGTCTCTGCCAGTTAACATCACACTTGGCCAAGTTAACCTTTGGAAAGGTTCCTTTATTGATCAGATGTTCCACAGACATTTACATTTCTTGGAGGGAGGGAGAGGCAGGGAAGAAAATTAAATTACTTTGCTCAGTCATCTTAATTATCTGAAATAATTATCTTCAGTCAATTCTCAAACAAGAACTCTCTGGGGAACAGTGTATTTTAGTTTGGATAAAGCAAAAGGAATTGAGTCCAAAGGAACACATTTTGTAACTTATTTAGAAATATCTAATTAACCATCAGAATGAGGAATCCAATCAGAGCTCCTCCATTACACTTAATTATTAAAAGCCATTTGTGGGGAGACACAAAAGGAGGGGTCTAAAGCAGCTCTCTGTGCCTCAAAGGGTAATTTTGGCAAAGAACTGAATGAAGTGTGCAGGGACTGTGCACAGGGATGTGGGAATTTGGAATTCTGAGAAATATTTCTTTCTATGTGGAAGGGATGAAAAATCTCTGACAAACAATGTTTTTAAACTTTGTTCATGGAAAAGGCTTTTTAGGCTCTAGGATGAAGCAAGAGTTTTTAAGAGTGTGTTATAGATAATAGCTTAGTGTGTAGTGAATCACAGGGTGAGAATTTTAGATATATGGGGTTTTTAGGATGGTGAAAAGGGAAGACAAGATGGAATAGACCTCGTGGTTTCTGGGATTCTTCCTTCTTCTTCCTCTCTCCATCTTCTGCTGTGAAGGCAGCACTTTCTGGTTGGCTTGGAGTGGAAACTGACTTTCTAGTAAAGGTGATATGTATTGGAGATTTTGTATAAATATTGCTTACGTGGGTTTTAATATAAAAATGCACCCCACCCTGTGTGGGTGGGATTGTGCCTTGGACTGACCTGCAGTGCAGAGTTCTGCTGGTCAGGAGAAAGAATGAGATAAGAAATAACAAACAATCAATGAAAAAGAAGAAGAGACGGCTCACGACCAGTTCTTCAATCTCTGGCTGGGGAGGAAAAAGACTTTTGTACATTCTTGAGTTTCTCATCTAGCCATGAAAGAAAAAACAACTAAAAAAAATAATTTATATAAAACCCGAGACACGGGGGAAGTGCCTGTTTTGGGGCCCTTTGAGGCATTTCCGTGACTTCCGTGGGATTCCTGCAGAAGTCAAGCTGAGGATGCTCCTGCAGGGAGCCCCTCCTGTAAATGGCTCAGAGCTCAGGCTCTGACACAGCCCTGGGTGAGGAGTCAAACCCTGCTCTCATGGAGCTGCCACCCCCGGGAGCTCCTCTCCTGAATTTCCTCCTGCAGAGTTCAGCCTACCTCACCAGAGGTGATTCCAGGACTTAAAAGCAAGGTGGTGTTTTAGGGTTCAATCAAAAGCAAACAAAATGCTGAAAATAAATTGGTATCCCATCTGTTGCCAGGCAAGGAATTCAGCCCCGGCAGTTGGGGAGGGGGATGAAAGGCTGCAATAAACACCTTGAAATGGATAGCTGAGAAATTCTGTGGCCTCGGGAAAATGGTCTGGTTTTCTCTTCCTTCTCTTTTAATTCGTTTTACCTGAGGGGAAGAGCGAGTGTGGGTTTGTGCAGGGCGGGGAGAGAAGCAAACAAACACAGAACCTCCGAGATTATTGATGTTCCTGTGAACTTTTGCTGATAAACAGAATTTCAGGGGCAGGATGTGCTGCACAGGGGGTTGGGGATGAGCACAGAGCCAGCCCAGGCTCTGCACCATGCCCACAGCATGGTGAAACCCTCCAGGACACCCTCCCACAGCAAAATCCAGCCTGTGGCAAATCCTCTGCTCAGGGAGGAAATATTCTGCAAACCAAGCTGAGGTTTATGGGTTATGATGGCTGCAGCAGGACTCAGAGACCTGGGGAGAGGCAGAGCAGCACCAAAAGCTGTGAGGGGTTTGAGCAGAGGGAGCAGCACAGACACCTCTCCACACCCTGAGCTCTGTGGGATGGGGGGGAGCCCTGGGCAGGGACACCCCACTGCCCCAGTGTCCAACCTGGCCTGGGCACTGCCAGGGATCCAGGGACAGCCCCAGCTGCTCTGGGCACCTGTGCCAGAGCCTGCCCACCCTGCCAGGGAAGGATTTCTTCCCCACGTCCAACATCAGTTTCCTTTTTTTCGGTGTGAGTCCCTTCCCCCTTGTCCTGCCCCTGGGGCTGGGTCCTTCCTGGGGTCCCTGCAGCCCCTCCAGAGCTGGGAGCTGCTCGGGGCTCTCCCTGCAGCCTGCTCCTCTCCACAGCTCTGAGCCATCCCTTGGGCAGGTGAGTGCAGTGGGTGCTCCCAGTGCTGGTGGTCAGCCAGGACTCAGGAGGATGCAGAGCTCCAGCCAGTGCAGCTCCCAGTGTCAGGCACACCCTGCGTTCCCCAGCACTCCCACACTCAGGGATGGACTCTGTGACTGCTCAGGAAATGTTTTGTCATCTCGCTTCCACTTTCCCGCAAGCTGATGAAAAAAAAGCACAAATCCCTCCGACGTGTTGTCTTCCCAACTCCTGATATGTTTTGGCTACTTGCAGAGAGTAAGAGGAGCCTTTGGAGCAGATGTGAAATTCAGCTCTTGTTTCCTCGCTTGTCATCACTCAGAAAGCAAAACAAACAGTTCTTTTCTGCTCCTGCAGAAACCTCGTGTCCTGCTGCTCTGTGCCTGCTCCTCCTCCTCAGGGATGAGGGCTCTGCTCTGTCCTTGTCCCAAATCCTTTAGAACCTGTTGAGAAGCACCAGAGATCAAGATATTGCTGGTGTAGCACTTGCAGGAGGTTTTTTTTTCCTCGTGTTCTTAAGCCTGTAATCACAGATAAAATAGAAAAAGTGATTTAAAGCTGCTCTGTGGCCTGGAAGGAAAAAGCCTGAACTGAAACACGCATAACCCTGTATGAGACAAGCCCAGAGAAATCTGATTGGATTCTTCCCCAAACCAAATTCAGCAGTACAGTTATCTCCTTGATTGTTTACTGCTCACAGCAAAAAACTGACAAAGAAAAATCGCTCCTGGAAAAAGTCTTTCAGGCACATTTCAGCACCCTGAAAGATTTCCTTTGCTGGGAATGCCTTGATAGGTCTGGGTTTTAACATCAACCACGAGGTGTGAAAGGATTGCCTCTGGAAATTGTGGATTCCATTGCTCCTGTTGCTTTCTCTGTAACGGTTGAGGCATTGCCCCTTGTCCCCAGCAGGACCACAGAGCAGGGAGGTGTCCAGGGCCCAGCCAGAGCAGGCACCTCCCTGTTGGCTTCTGGAGGGTGCTGCAGCTCCATTCCCACTCTGCTCCTGGTCCCGTGATGCCTTAGTTTTTAGCTATTATATTTTTTCACCTATGTGCTGTTTCAATGAGTAGTTTTAGGTTTTTTATTCGGTGCTACTGAGCTCTCCTCGCAGTGTCGATAGACGAAACAATTCCTTCTCTAGTTTGATATCAAGGGCAACTTTCAAGCCCAAGAACAAAACTAAGGGTGAAGTGAGAAGAAAAAACAAGGAGGATGGAGCTTCCTAACCTGGAGCTGTGGTTGGACAATTGATTCTAATATACTGATGGACCAGAATTTATAAAAATGTGAGACCTCATGACCCGAGGAGCCATTTTGTGACCACTTTGGGGAATCTTGGATGTGGTCCAGCTGGACTCTTGCATGGCCTAAGAGTACTCATTGAAACCTTTTAATAAATCCCTGCTTTATCCTTTTACCCTGTCTAGTCTCTGTTCCAGGTCAGCCTCGAGAAGACATCACCCAGGTGAAGTTTCCAGGGGATTCCAAAGCCTTGGGAGCTGCCCTGGGTGCAGTCCCAGCCCCCCAGATAGCAGGACATGGGACAAAGGCCAGCACAGCCCCAGGCTGGCCTGGCTGCACTCACTGCAGCTCTTCCCCCCTCCCAGGAGGGATGGGCACTCCCTGGCTGCTTTTGCCAGGAGGGGAGAAGGGGCTGCAGGGCTCCCAAGAACATCCAAGAGCATCCCAAAGCTTCCCAGGCACCACAGCCTGCAGCCACCATGGCTCCCTGAGCTCCCCAGATGCAATAAATGAAGTTTTGCTCTTCGCTGATGCATAATTAACCCCTTGAGTAAACATCTATTCAAACCTGCATAATTAGCAGGGAATTTTTCAAAAGGCTCATGAAAGGCCCTTTTAGGTTCCTAATTGGCTTCCTCTTAGTCAGCTCTGGGTGTGAACTGTCAGCACGGGAAGGGCTCTGTGGGCTGGGAATGTGAGGCTGGAATTCCACACAGGATGGCCAAGGGTGCCCAGTCAACCTCTCCTCGTGTCACTCAGGTTGGAGAAATGCAGCCCCAAACCTCCAAAGTCTGCCTGGTTTGTAAATTTTGGGGTGGTGGTTTGTCCAGGGGGTCGGGATGTGTTGGAAAGGCAGTTTTCTGTGGAAATGATGGAGATACAAGAGATGGATGGAATTATTTAGGGACAGATAATGAAGCTGTGCAGTAAATGTGCCACTGAACAGAGTAATTAACAGTAATGTTCATCAGGAGCTAATTACATGATTCTTTGCCATTTTTAAATGAATGGTTACCATGTAGTTTCCAGGACCAGAATTCCCAGGTTAAGGAGAACGTGCTAAACCTGAGTTCCTTGGGTAACTCATTCACCAATTTATCCACCGAATTTCTAAAAATATAGCCTGGGAGAAAGAGCAGCTCTTTCCAATTGAGACAATGTAGACTCAAAGCATCCAGGCCCACCTCAACCCATTCCCCATCATGCCACGAGTAGAGGAGCCTCCCTGCTTTGCAGAATCCCTGGTTTAGGGCAACAAAGAACAGCAAATAATGCTCCCAGACTGAGAAGAATGTGTTATTGAATTACACGTTATTTCAAGGAGTTCTGCTACAGTAACTTCCCCATGCCAACTCTTCAAAATCCCAGCTGCACCACTCGTGTTTGCACAACTTTGCCTTAAGGAAGGACTTTTCCTGACTTGTTTCCTTTGCTCCAGAGGCCAGGTGGCTCCATTGGCTGTGCTGCAGTGCTCTCTGCTGGCACCAGCCCGGAGCTCCTGGGATGCTCCAGCCCAGCAGGGCTGTCCCAGACCCTGTCACTCAATCACAGAACGCTTCAGGCTGGAAAAGACCTTGGGGAACATCGAGTCCCAGCACTGCCACAGCCACCAGCAGCCCACAGCCCCAAGGGCCACCTGGGACTGCCCTTCTGGTGGAGCTAGACCCGAGGCTTACAATCAGGCTCCAGGAAAACCCAGGCAGTGTCAGCCTTGGCTCTCTGTATTTGCTTTCTGAGTCTGTGTTTACATTCAGGGTGTCCTGACTCAAAATCCTCCCCCTGAAACCCCCTGGGCACAAAGGTCCTGCCTAGAGGGCCCTGTTCCCCTCTCACAGAGGGTTTGGGTGGGAAGGGATGTTAAGGATCATCTATTTCCAAATTCCACTGTCCCAGGCTGCTCCAAGCCCCTTCCAGCCTGGCTTTGGACACTTCCAGGGACCCAGGGGCAGCCACAGCTTCTCTGAGCACCTCACTTCACTCACAGTAAGGAATTCCCTCCCAACATCCACTCTAAATCTTCCCTCTTTTAGTTTAAAACCACTCCTCCTTGTCCTCTCACCAGCTGCCTCTATAAAAAGTCCCCCTCCATCTTTTTTATGACACTCAGGAGATATTTTCTCTTTCCTCATTCTATGCAAAACCTCCCAGGTGTGTGGCAGGATGTTTCTCCCCAGGGATGGGGATAAAAACCCCTTCCCCCCGTGCAGAGGGGCTGCTGTGCTGAACATTCTGCTGCTCCCCTCCCACCCCCTCACTCTGATTCACACCAGCAGAGCCAGCAGTGCTGCTTTCTCTGCTGCCTTTGGTTAATAACTGCTATTTTATCTCCGGCCCACGGAGAGCTTAGCACAAGTCCCTGAACTGCGCTGCTGCTGCTGCCCCAGATTTCCATCAGGCAAGGTCAGGAGCCAGCATCTCCATCGAGTGCTGCTCAGCAGAGCCCACAGGGGAGCTCATCCCCCTCACTCCTGCAGGTTGTTGGGGTTTGTCTCGCCGTGTTTCTGAAGCTCTGGTGATGAGGGAGCGCTGCGGCTCAGGAGCTCTGCTCCCCTTCCTGTTCCTCAGGAATGTTCCTTCCTCCTCCTGCTGTGGATTTGTGACATGTTCAGAGCGAGTTCTGCAGGAGCAGGGCAAGGGCACAGCTTCCCTCTGTGCTCCTCACCTCTGAGATCACCTTCAGCTCCTGCCAACCATCCCAGGATGGCTGTGAACCCCCTAATAGAGCCCCCAGAAACACCCCTAATAAACCCACCAAAAAAACCCTAACCCCCCCAAATAAACCCTGTAAATAAAAACCTAACCCCCCCAATAAAACCCCCCCAAAAAAACCCCTACCCCCCCAAAATAACCCCACCAAAAAACCCCTAACCCCCCCTAATAAACCCCCCCAAAAAACCCTAAACCCCACCTAATAAACCCACTAAAATCCCTAAAATCCCCCTAATAAATCTCCCTAATAAACCCTCCAAAAAAACTTCTAAAATTCCCCCTAAGAAATCCACCAAAAAAACCCTAAAACCCCTGTAATAAACCTCCCTAATAAAGCCTCCAAAAAAAACCCCTAAACCCCCTAATAAACCCACCAAAATAAACCTAACCCTCCCTAATAAACTCCCTAATAAACCTCTCTAATAAACTCCCCTAATAAATACCCCCAAAACCCCCTAATAAACCCCAATGAGCCCCCTAATAAACCCCCCAAAAGAATCCAAATCAACCCCTTTAATAAACCCCTCAAACTCTCCTAATAAATACCCCCAAAATCCCCCTAATAAGCCCTCCAAAAACCGCCCTAACAAAACCCAAAAAAAACTAATAATTCTCCCTAATAAAACTCCCTAATAAATACCCCCAAAACCCTCTTACTAAACCCCCCCCAATAAATCCCCCACATCACTCTGACCCTGGTGTCCCCCCAGCAGTGGGCCTGGCTCCCCCTCACTCCACAGCTGAGACCTTACAGTGGCTTCCAACATGAAAACCATGCAAATTCCATCCAAACCTTGCACTAAAAGAAACCTTCACGTTCAAAGCCACACCCAGGAATCCTGACCAAAATCCCTGTGGAGTTCCCAGAGGTGGAGCCCGACCAGAACAGAAAGGAACAACTCCAAATTCCAGGCGATATTTTTAGAAATCCTGGTTCTCTGCCTTGGAACCAAGCTACTGAGGGGAAATCTATTGAGAAAAAGAATGTGATTTTCAAGTATTGCCTCAGAGCTGATTTATTCCTGACATAAAACTAAACTTCACAATGATATGGACTTTTTCCATGCTTTATTCTAGATGGCAGTGTAAATCAACTGAGAATGCAGTCAGTAAAGTTGTTATTGCCAGCTCTAAAAATCCCACACTACAGAAAAGATCCAAAGAATTATTAATATTTCTTCTATTCGCATGAGCTGTGCTTGAGCAGGCACTCACAGGGAGGTTTGGAAAGTCAAAACAGAGCCATTGTGTGGGGTGAAATAACCCCAAATTCGGGGAGGGAGATGAAGCTCTGCTCAGTGATTGCTCTCCACGGCTCTGTGCCATTTAAAGCCCGTGAGGAGCATCCTTTTCCCAGCTGCAGGGAGACCCTGTCCCGCAGAACTCCCAGCGCCACCCGACGGAAAACGGGGCGGTTTCCACACACCCGAGGAGCCGATTTGTTTGAGGAAGGCCAATTCTATTTGCATTGCACCCGGGGATACATCGGCACCAAAACGAGCAGCGGCTGCTGCACGCAGAGCTCCATCCCTGAGCCTGGCAGGATCCGGGACTCCCAACCCTGCTGCATCTTCCCCGAACCCCCGGTGCCTCCCTGGTTACCATCTCCGCTCCATCTCCTCCTCCTCCTCCTCCTCCTCCTCCTCCTCCTCCTCCTGCCGAGCTCTAATCCCCGCAGACTCGGAGCTGAGCGCCAGCAGCCAACAGGAGTTGCTTTGTCTGTGCTGACTTGGGTAAGCAAAATATTCTTTCCTTCCGAGCCATTTGCTGCTGCTGCTGCCCTTGCAGGTGGGATCCCTGCTCACCTGCTCTGCTTTCAGATGGGTTTGAGCTTGTGACAGGAAGCACCAGAGGACTTCTCCTCCGTAGTATCCTCCAGCACTCGTGGTGCGTTCAGCAATTTCATAGAAAGCTGTCTCTGACATTTCACGTCCGACGGATTTTAGGGAATCTGGGATATTTGTAATGAAAATGGAGATTTTGCAAGTGTTCCCCAAGTTGCCTTGGAATGGCTGGCGTGGTGGGGGGAATACAGGAGCTTTGGTGTGGGTTTGTTTTTTAATGGCGAGCTCGTGGTTTCAATTTCTTGTTCTTTTGTCCCTGGACACAGAGGCTGCCCTGGCACTTCATTCATTCATTCATTCACATGCACATTTGCTTGTTTTGTTCTGTTGTTGTTGTTTGTTTGTTTTTTTTTTTTTTAATCAAAGCCCTTTGAATTTGTATCTCCTTTTTTTTCCTTTATAAACTTCTAAATCCAAAGGCAATTCCCTGAAAGCTGCATGTCTGTTCCCCCTGCACATGGAAGTTTGTCATGAGACCATTAATCATGACTTACAATCATTCTGCTAATGCACAGCATCCATTCAGAAGCAGGGTCTGGCTGCAGATGGATTTGTTGCTGTGGGATGTGGAAGCAGAACAAATTTCCTCAGGAAAGATTTAAGCAAGGTCATGATAACATCCCCTGCACTCCGAGCTGGATCAGACAGAGCAGAGCAGTTTGTTGGCTCAGGCTGTAGGAGAGCCCAAAGGTCAGACATTAATCCCAAACTTGTTTATTATCTTCTGTCTGGGACAGAAACTCAGCTGAAGCCCTGTGTGTTGCTGTGTTTGCTATGATGGGGAAGGGGGAAGCTCTTAAAGCTCTTAATTTACAAATTAAAACTGGTTTATGCACTTCACTCCCAGCTCCAGAGGGTCTCACCTGCAGTGGTTAATGAGCTTTTCAGCCTCATTATGCAACCACGGCCTGCCCAGAGGTGAACAAGGGCACCACAGCCCCTCGTTGGGAGCAGGGGCTCAAATAAAGTGAATTCCAGATGCCCCCCAGGGCCCTCCTTCCTGTGCATCCCACGGCTGGGCTGAGGTCTGTCCCCAGGCACAGCTGGAGGGGTCAGGGCAGAGCTGGCAGGGGCAGGAGGGCACAGCAGGGCTGGGAGGGGGCAGATGGACACAGAGCAGGGCCAGGCTCAGCACCAGGGGTTGGTCCAACTTCTGCCACGCTCTCACTCCTGTGGGAAGTTCCTGCAGCTGAGCGAGGCCATCCATAAAAACAGGTTTGGACACCAACAGAGGGCACTGGGAAGGGCACAGGGTGCCCAGAGCAGCTGTGGCTGTCCCTGGATCCCTGGAAGTGTCCAAGGTCAGGTTGGAGCACCCTGGGACAGTGGAAGGTGTCCCTGCCCAGGGCAGGGGTGGCACTTCCCACCCAAACCACTCTGGGGTTTTGGGATTGTTGCACCAGAGCTTGAAAAAACAGCAAAAGACAAGCACAAATCCATCAAACATCTGCGAAATGCAACAGGTGATTTAGGCAGAGTGAGAGACAAAGATGAGCTCCCAGAGACTCAGGGAAGTCACATTCTCCTGATCCCATACTCATGGCTGGTCTGTGGCAAACTCTTCCTCTTGTACCAAGATGAAAAACCTTGGGGAAGGAACGAAGTGTGCAAGTGTCCATCACCTGAGCACACATGGAACCACAGGATGGCTTGGGTTGGTTTGGGAGGGACCTTAAAGATCATTCCCTTGCACTCCATGCAGCTTTACATCTCAGGAGCTCAAACATTGCGTTGTTTTGCTCTCAGAATAGCAGCATTTACTCCCCTTCCTCGCAGAGAGGCGAGGGCAGGCAGGAAATGACTTGCTGCTGATGGCACAGAAAAAGTGAGAAAGCAGGAAATCAACTCCACGTGTAGGGAGTGAGAGCTGGTCCCCAGCACCCACTGCCACCTGCCGAGTGACAGCAGGAGCAGCTCTGAGACGAGCAGGTGACTCACAGGGGAACGGAGGAAACGTGGCACTACCTTCCCTTGGGAGCAAAATCCCCTTTAAAACAGGGAACTTGTTGAATCCACACGGAATGAAACATCAAAATACTCCAGGAATGGAGCTGAAATGAGCCAGGATTGGGCAAAATTAACCTTGGGCTTGAATGGGCCAAATTCTCAGAACTGAGTGTCTGTCACCCCACTGTCCCCCAAAGATGGGGACAGTCCCCTCTGCCCCATTCCCTCTGTCCCAACCAGGATGTGCTTCAGCACAGGAGCCCAAAATGCCACTTGTCCCCAGGGCCAGGCTGACCTACTTGGTTGGGTTTTTTTTATCTTTTTTCACCTCATATTCCCTGGCTGACAGCAGCCAGGGAGAGGAATGGAGAGTTCCTCTCAGTTTTCCCTGTCACTCAGCACCACCCTGCCAGGTCTGATATTTATTGAAAGTGGGTAAAACTCACCTGCCATCACCAGCTGAATGTCTCTGCCTGCAAATTCTCTTCCTGGGGTATTCCAGGTCTGCAGATTTGGGATGGGCAGCAAAGAAAACATTATTTACGGACTTAAAATATTGGAGAGAAAGGTTTCTACTGATTGATCAGCATTTTTGTGAAGGACTTTTGATCTTCTCTGATTTCAAGCAGAAAGATAAGGCTGGGTTCTAGAAAGGGCTGTATTTCTATGAGTTACACAGGCATCAGAAACCAAGAGGTAAATAAAGGTCAAGTTCACGAGGCCTTTGGTGATTTTATGGACTGAAGCCTGCAACTGTTTACAATTGAGTCAATTTTGGTTTCAATAATGTTAAATTAACCTTTAAAAATTGTGTCAAGGAGCTGAAAACCCTGCAAACGTGCTAATTAAGGAGATAAAGTAGGTTCAGGAGGAATCCAATATCTAAGCTGTCTCTCATGAAAAAAGACCTTACAGCTTTTCCTCTGCTTTAATACTTCTGCCTTTTCCAAAGGGATAAAGAACATCCATGAAAGCTTTTGCTTTGTCTCCTGAAGGCTCAGCTGTGTCCCACAGCCTTTGGTTCCCTTCCTGCTCTGCGATGCTCCCCATTCCCAGGGCTGCTCCCCATGCCCCTGCTGCCCAGGGTCACCTTCACATCTATTTTTCTCTTGTCTCCAGGCTCCTTCCTCACCCTCCAGCGTCCCCTCCAGTCCTCAGACCCATCTCATTACGGGTGCTAAGGGAGCATTTCACACCTCGCAGCCCTTGGGCAGCTCTGGCTGTAACTGGGGAGCCCTGGGCTGCCTGCAGACACAAACCACACCAGTGACTTCTCCTCCTCCTCCTCCTCCACCTCCTCCTCCTCCTCCTCACAGCGTGCCCTGCTTCCACTCTGGAGGAGATGGGGCGCAAGGAAGAGGATGGCAGCGGCTCCTGGAAGAAGCAGACCAGCAACATCCGCAAAACCTTCATTTTCATGGAGGCCCTGGGATCGTGAGTACCAGCGCTGCCCCCAGGGCAGGAGCACCCCCAGCCCCGGCCCCCTAAACCCTGCTGGCGCTGGCCAATGCCCCGGGGACCGGCTCCCTCTGGGGGGAGTGCCCAGGATGCTGCTGCTGCCAGCCCTGGTTCACCCTTCCCAAACAGCACCAGGGCCCCCAGCATAGCTCCGGGTGCCTCTGCCCTCCCTTGCAGCCCCTCTGCTCTCCCCTGCAGCCCCTCTGCCCTCCCTTGCAGCCCCTCTGCCCTCCCTTGCAGCCCCTCTGCTCTCCCTTGCAGCCCCTCTACCCTCCCTTGCAGCCCCTCTGCCATCCCCTGCAGCCCCTCTGCCTTCCCCTGCATCCCCTCTGCCCTCTCCTGCAGCCCCTCTGCCCTCCCCTGCATCCCCTCTGCCCCTGACACCAGAGGGGTTTTGCCCCAGTCCTGCTGCTGCAAGGTCAGGGGCTGGCGCAGGCAGAGCAATTACAATAACAAGTGGTATATTTAGCTCAGGAACCCTGACTCAGTTGGGGAATGAAACAAAAACAAGGATGTTGGAGTTGTACAATCCTTCCCTGTGCGTTAACAGCTTAATTTGCCTATTCATGGGGATGAGACAACAAAACAGTTCCAAGGTGGTGGGGGAGGAATTGAATTACCTCTACCAGCAAGTTCTGTCATGGACAAATTTCCTGTGACTTCTGAGCCCACGACAAAGCTCCCAAAGAAGCAGCTACTTCAAATTCTGTGCCTTGTCAGCCTCAGAGATTAATTGAATTATCCAGCAGTTTTCGCTAAAGGAATGAGGTTAGAAAAAGCTTTGTTCTCTCCTAGCCCACTTGTGGATTCATCTTTTTTAATAAGGGGCATAATTATTATCAACTGTTTGGGGCAGAGATGTAGAACAGAAGCCCCAGCAGCTGATCTGTAGGTTGTTCATTTCCTACTATTGCTTTAATAGGAAAATTTAGCATTAGAAATTGGGATTTTATCCCACATGCATTGCTTCAGCTCTCTGAAGAATTGAAATGAAGATCTGTGATTTAAAACCACCTCAAAGTTGTTATCACTGTCCCCCAGGGTCAACAGCACTGCCCTCAGCTCCCTGCAGGGCTCTGCAGACTCAGAGCAAGTCCCATTTAGTGGCCCCCAATTAACGATTAATGAGGATTAGTGAGCCCTGACCTGGCCCAGTGTCACTGTCACTGCCCCAGCCTCGTGCTCAGCTCCCCAGGACAAAGCTGTAACAGGATTGGGGGCTTTAGGCAGGTTATAAATACCTGCTCCTGCTGCTCGGGGTGAGCAGACACTCACTGTCACTTTGTCACCGAGGGGACACAGGGAGCAGCAGCCTCTGCAGACAGCAGAACAATCAGAGGCTGAATTTAAAGATTAACTTGGCTTCTCCTGCTGTTTTGCATTTTAGACGTGCAGAATGTTGGGTGACACCAACCCAAATTGCAGCTCCCTGGTGGACTGTGCAGAGTTCCCATTTTATCTGCAGGGAAAAAAAAAAAAAAACAATGTGGGGTTTTATTTACATTGCATAACCTTGACTTGAACATCCCAACTTTGGGGCTGCTCCACTACAGTTCCAGCTTTAGAATCAGCATCCACTCAAAGTTCCCACCACATTATTTCCTCTCTCTGTCAGTCCCTCCCCATTCCCACTGAAATGCAGCTTCTCCCCCACTTTGCAGAGGTGCCTTCTCAGAAGTTTTCCTGGTGAAACAGAAAAGCACTGGCAAGCTCTTTGCTCTGAAATGCATCAAGAAGTCTCCTCTCAACAGGGACAGCAGCTTGGAGAATGAAATAGCAGTGCTGAAAAAGTGAGTGTGACAGCCCAAGGAGCATTCCTGATGTGCTGGGTATTTTAAATAAAGGGTCTGGTCCCCCAAGATGCTCCAAAAGGAATTGGGTGGGCATCATGCAGGGGGAGGGACAGCAGCCCCAGAACACCCCAGTGAACTTCCCCTGGTGATTAAAGCAAGCTGACTGCTGGGTTTCCCACCTCAGAAGCCCCTTCTGTCCTTGCCAGGATTTGTCTTTGACCCACGTTTCCCTTTGCAGAATAAAGCATGAAAACATCGTGACTTTAGAAGATATTTATGAGAGCACAACCCACTTCTACCTGGTGATGCAGCTGTGAGTACCAGCAGAGCCATTCCTTTGGGGCCACACAGGAAGGACAGGGCAGCACCAGGGTGATGTGTGGGGTTTCGGATTGCACCCCAGAGCCCCTCAGGGCTCCCTTCAAACACCCTCAGGGACGAGGCTGGAACCAGCCTGGGCATTCCTTGTGGCACCTTGGCCCATCCCCAATCTTAACAGCAGCTTTCTGAACCATGGTTTGGATCTGTTCATGCAAATTAATTCCTCACAGTTTAGCAGGGCAGAGACAGAAGTATTTCTAATTAAAGCTGTGCCACGCAGGGTTGCTAGAAATGGAATGGGCACCGTGTCAGAAGCAGGGGAAGAGCTCTGAGCACCCGGCTGCTGCTGCTTAACTGCAAATTTAGCAGAGAACAAAACCCTATAACCACTTGTGGAGTGGAGCCTGAGGCAGGGCTGGGTACCTGCAGCTTAGCCCTAGCAGGACTTGCCTCACAACCTCACCCAACTTGCCCAGGTTTACCAGCAATCCTCACTGGAATTGCACCCAGGAGCACCCATCATCCTCCCAAAAACTGCTGTAAAGGAACCAGAAGCACAGCTGACCTCACACAAAAGCTCTGTGTGCGTTTTTCCCACTCCTTTCCTTCCTAAGCTGCCCTCTCTCTCCACAGGGTGTCTGGGGGAGAGCTGTTTGACAGGATATTGGAACGGGGGGTGTACACGGAGAAGGATGCGAGCCTGGTGATCCACCAGGTGCTGACAGCCGTGAAATACCTGCACGAGAACGGGATCGTGCACCGGGACCTGAAGGTGAGCCCTGTCCCTGTCCCCCAGCACCTTCACCTGCTCTGCCCCAACAATCTCTGTGCCATCTCCCCACCACAAACTTCCCCCCACTGTGTTCCCAGCCTGAGAACCTCCTGTACCTCACCCCTGAGGAGAACTCCAAAATCATGATCACGGATTTCGGCTTGTCCAAGATGGAGCAGAACGGGATCATGTCCACAGCCTGTGGGACTCCAGGATACGTGGGTGAGCCCAGGGGCAGGAGTGGGATTGGGCTGGTGGATTTCCTGGAAAAGAGGCTGTGCACATCCAGGAAGAAGAGAAAGAAATCCATCAATATGTTGGTAACAACATGGAACTCACAGATGCACTGCACAGACCCTATAAACGAGTGCAGGGACTGAAAAAACTCAGTATTTTAAAATTGCAAAGCAAATGGAAATTTTGAGGGCAATATATTTCTTGGAAAAAAAACGTAAAAATAATTTTAATGCAGTGGGGTTTTGTTTAATTCCCACCAGACTGTGCTGGCTGGATGCATTTCCCTGATGAAACCTCAGCATGCAGGCAAGAGATTGTCTGTGGTTCTTTCTATGTAATGGCATAGAAACAAAAAGATAAAAAAGCCACAGACCAATTCAGCTGGGAAGTGGGGCTGTTACTGGCCGAAACTCCTGCTTCTCCCAGTGTTGGATAATTCCTCATTCTCTGGTTTTGCTGTCCTGCAGCCCCCGAAGTGCTGGCCCAGAAACCCTACAGCAAAGCCGTGGACTGCTGGTCCATCGGGGTCATCACCTACATCCTGTGAGTACCAGAAGGCAGCAGAATCCCCCCTCCTGCCTCCTGAGAGTTCCCCAAGTGCCCCGGGCCAGACCTCCCCTCCTTAGTGACCACAGCCTGGATCCCTCCCAAACACTGGCATTAAAGGCATGTGGAGAATCAGGTGCAGCAGGGAGATGAAAGGAATCCCATTTGCTCTGTTCTGTGCCTCATCCTAGGCTTTGTTTTTTTCCAGTTCCTTACAAATACCATTCCATCTTCCCGGGTACTTTTTGTTTCCTTTCCTCCCACACTGCTCAGCTCGGTACCAGCTGTGGCTTTGTCCTCTTGCTGCTGCAGTGAAGTTTTTAACTCTTTTGATCCCCCGAGCAGAGAGGGAGAGTGCAATGGGCAGAGAAGCTCCTCTGTCCCTCCTGTCACTCCTGCAGAGGGGCCTGTGCCCACTCTGTGGTGGCACTGAAGGGCCCCT
Source organism: Certhia americana (assembly GCA_018697195.1). NCBI lineage: Eukaryota > Metazoa > Chordata > Aves > Passeriformes > Certhiidae > Certhia > Certhia americana. The sequence goes on from JAGMWU010000028.1 coordinate 1,742,327, forward strand.
GGCTCTCTGCTCTGTTCCAGGCTCTGTGGGTACCCTCCCTTCTATGAAGAAACTGAATCCAAACTCTTTGAAAAGATCAAGGAAGGCTACTACGAGTTTGAGTCTCCTTTTTGGGACGATATCTCCGAGTCAGGTAAAGCTCTGGGGCTGGGGAACTCCCACCCCCTCCTGAGGGCTCTGATCCCAAATCCCCAAATCCCCAGAATGCCCTGTGCTGCCCCAGCAGGGTCAGGGAGCTCTGAACTGAGGTGCTCACACAGCAGCAAGCCGAGGATATGGCAATGGTGGGAGTGAGCAGAGGCTCCATCTCCTCAGTGCTGAGGGGATGATGCCAAAGCAAAGCTGCCCTGGCACAGAGAGGGGGTTTGGAGCCTGCCTGGAATGCAGCATCCTCAGCTGAGGCTGTGCTTAATGTGAACCTGATTTGCACAAATGATTATTGAGCTCTGAGTGGGCTTAGATTTCCCTTGGAAATGTCCCAGGCCAGGCTGGACAGGGTTTGGAGCCACCTGAGACAGTGGGAGCTGTCCCTGCCCATGGCAGGGATGGCATTGGATCAGCTTTAAGGCTCCTTCCAACCCAAACCATTCTGTGATTCTCTAAGAAGGGAAACTCTGGGGGTTTTCCCCCATTTTTTTCCTCTGTCCTGTCAGCCACCACTGCAGCAGCCCTGGTGGAGCTCACCGCAGGCAGCCTCCTCCTGGTTTATTTCAACATCAATCTTTTATACAAACAAACAAGCCTAGCAGGGGGTGTGCTAGGGTTTAATAACAAACATCACAATCCTTCCTGCAAGAAAAACAGAGTAAAAAAAGGGGAGATGTGTAAGAGCTCTTCAGGGCAACTTCTAAATCTGCTCAGTTTGTACTTCATGGTCTTTAGAGGGTTTTTTTAGGGGAATAATTCAACTCAGAGTGAAGTTTGGTACACCCAGAGTTGATATTTTTTTATCTGGAGCCTGTCACTGTAAGAATCTTCCTTTACTGGAGTAATGACAGAATTATTAGGGTTGGAAAAGATCTCCAAGATCCAGTCCAGCCTTTGACTGAATCCCACCAAACCACATCACCAAGAACCATCTCCTCATTTTTTGAGCACTTCCAGGGATGGTGACTCCAGCACTGCCCTGGCCAGCCCCTTCCAATGCCTGGCCACTCCTTCAGTGAAGGAATTTCTCCCAATACCAACCTGAGCCTCCCCTGGTGCAGGGATACAAACCCTTCTCCTCAGGGCTGACCTCCATGGTGTCCATCCAACAGAATTTCCCAACTTCTGTTAGGATCAGCCCTGGGAAGGAGGAGAAAATAACCTCTCTCTGCTTTTCCCCCTTTCCCAACAGCCAAGGACTTCATCCGACACCTGCTGGAGAAGAACCCGAGTGCGAGGTTCACCTGTGAGGAGGCTCTGAGGCACCCGTGGTGAGACTCAGGGTGGCCATGGGGGTTCTGCAGCCCTCACAGCTCACTCCCTGTGCTCCCTGGGAGCAGGGAGCAGGAGAGAGTGTCCCCAGGACAGGAGAGAGTGTCCCCAGGAGCAGGGGTGTCCCCAGGATCAAGAGTGTCCCCAGGATCAGGGCGTCTCCAAGATCAGGTGTGTCCTCAGGATCAGGATTGTCCCCAAGAGCAGGGGTGACCCCAGGAGCAGGAATTTCCCCAGGATCCCGAGTGTCCCCAGGAGCAGGAGTGTCACAAGGATCAGGAGTGTCCCCAGAATCCCGAGTGTCCCCGGGATCAGGAGAGTCCCCCACCCTGCCATTAACGTCATCGCCTCCCCCGTGCTGCCTCCTCCTTGTATGCAAAGAAAGCAAACCATGAATAATTAAAGATGCAATTTGTGCATATTTGCCTCCACAAACAGAGGCAGAGGAGAAATCCCACCCTGAGCTTTCCCAGGCTTTGAAGTGTGTGTTTGTGTTACATTTCTGTTGCTGTTTTTCCTTTGGGTTTAATTATTGCTGATTGAACGTACAAAGCAGTTCAGTGCTTCCAGAATGTGGAATGCCTTACAAATGCCATCTGCCTACGAGCCCGTTTTCTTCTCTTCCATCTGCAGGATTAATGGAAATACAGCCCTTCACCGTGACATCTACCCATCTGTCAGTGCTCAGATCCAGAAAAACTTTGCAAAGAGCAAATGGAGGGTAAGTGGCTGCTGCTGGGAGCCCAGAGCCATTACACCAACCAATACCAGTTGCTGTCAGCCAGCACTGAGCAGGGCTTCAGCTGGGTGGGTAAGCACCCAAAAGCTGGGATCCTCCAGAGCTGGAACTGCCCGCAGTCGATGTTTGCAGGGTGTTTGGAGCAATATTCCCTGCTCCTAAGTGAGCTGCGGGATTCACCACAAATATTGAGCTACATGGGCCTTTCCAGCAGAGCAGAGGGGGCATTTCCAGCTGTTCCCCGTTTTCCTCGGCTGGGAGCAGCTGTGAGCTCCAAACACATCAGCAGCTTGCAGTCAATGGGGAATGTGGTGTCTCTGGTAGGAATGCACCCACCCCAAGCAGCCAGTGCTGAGCCTGGTGTCACCTGGGGGGGGACAGATTGTGCCAGCATCACCAGCTGCTCACTGGGACTTTTGTCTCCTTCCCCAGCAAGCTTTCAACGCCGCAGCCGTGGTGCACCACATGAAGAAGATGCACATGAGCGGTCACGGGGCAGCCGAGGGCTCTGTCCCTGCCACAGAGGCCTCAGAGCCCCCCAGGCCCAGCAGCCCCACAGGGACCCCCCTGCCAGCAACGCCCAGTGATGACAAGGACACAGAACAGGGCCCCTCACAGGGGCACCCGTCACCACCCAACCCCACCCAGCCCCAGCAGGACATGGGAATGGGGGAGGAAAAGCTGCCAAACCCCCCAGGGGAGGGACCCCTGCCCAGGGACAGCAGCCTGACCCTGCCGGACACCCACAGCGCCCCAGGGGAGGGACCCCTGCCCAGGGACAGCAGCCTGACCCTGCTGGACACCCACAGCGCCCCAGGGGAGGGACCCCTGCCCAGAGACAGCAGCCCGGCCCTGCCAGACACCCACAGCCCCCCAGGCAGGAGCTCCTGTGGCTGCAGCCCCTCCTGTGTGGGCCATGAGAAGACCAAGGCGTCCTCCTGCTCCGAGACAGCGCTGCTCAAAAAGCCTTCAAAATCCCAGTAGGTATCCAGACCACTCCCATTAACTTCCAGCAGGTTGTACAGGCATGAGCATCCCGGGGAGGGGATGCCTGGCACAGGAGTTCTGGCCAGGTGGAGGGAGAAGGGGAGGGATGAGCCAGTGCTGTGTTTGGCTGGGAGCTGTGCCCAGCCCAGGCTCTGCTGTGTGTGCCAGCACGGGGTGAGCAGGGTGCCCAGGCTGGGTGGCACTGGAGCACTCTGGATTTCCAGGAGAGTTACCAGTGCAATGCCAGCCCCTGCCTTGGCTCTGCTCTCACAGCTGATGTTCTGTACACTGACACCTTAATTCCCCTACAGAATGATTGTCAATAATTCCTGTTTCTCTTCTTTCTGTTCCCTCTCACCCATTCCCAACCAGTCATTTCAAGTCAGAGGTTCTTGTTCCAACGAAAACCAGTAAACACTCGTCTCACTGTGGCACTGGGCAAACTGGAGTTTGTTTGATCATGTGATGGAGGCAGCCACGTGGTCAGAGGTGAGTGCCCTGCAATCCAGTCATCTCTTAATTAATCCAATTAGGGCAGGCAAAAGGGAAAGGCACAAATAGCAGTACATGAAATAAAGGATCCCAGGGTTTTTGCAAGAGAAAAACCAAACCACCTCTCCAGCAGTGACTCAGCTCAGCTTCCATCAGGGCCAGGCCGCTGACTCCGAATCCAGCTTTTACATCACAGTGAGGTTGCCCAGGAACGTGAGAGAGGAAGCCAAGAGTGGGTTTGTCATACCACACTCTACAGTTATTTCAAGCTATTCCCTGGAAAAAGCACTGATGTAAACCTGTCCCTCAGCTGGGATTAGGGCTCTTCACCTGGGTCTCAGCCCTGGCCATGAGCAAAGGGCTGACAAGAGCTGCAGCTCCAGGGCTCAGCACAGGCAGCACATCTCTTTCCTAGATTTGACCAGGCAGGCTTGAATGCCTTTGTGAGCAGAGCCCAGAGATGCTCATTTTGTAAAGCAGAGTAAAATAATGTAATTTTGATCCTGTTTGAGCACAGCTTGGCTCAGTCCTGTTATCACTCACACCACTTTGTGTGTGAGCAGTGAGTTTTGCTGTTAGAGCCTGCTCCTAGGAGTGTCCCAAAGGTGAGCTCCTGCTGGCAGAGCTCTCCTCAAAAGTGACATCAAGAGCACTCCCTCCTCCGGGGCCCTGTGCCAGTCTCTGCTGATGAGGCTCTTTGAACAGGACTGTGAGGCACAAAGGATTAACAGCAGAGACAAATACCAGTCAGAGCCGCTCCAGACTCCAAAGAGGCTCATTCCAACCATCAGAGCTGTGACAACCCTTTGGAAGAGCCCACAAAGGGACCCGAGCTGGCCCTTGCTCCTGCTGTGGCTCATTAGCAGCACGTTCTGCAGGTAGCAGTGAAATAAAGGCCAGTCCTCACTTGGAATTCTCTCTCTTGCAGAACCAGAAGGGCTCTTTTACTCCTTTCTGCACTTCAGAGCCAGACACCGCCAGTGTGAGCAGGAAAGGAGGCTCTGCCCCGCCAGCAGTGACCTGCTGCTGCTCTCCAGAGGGGTGACAGCTGGGGACAGGGGCACAGCAGTGCCAGGACCCACCACTGCAGTGAGCTTGGGGTGTTCTGGATCATTACAGCTGGGAGGAGGCGAGGGAAGGGCTGAGGCTCCTGCTCCCACACCCAGTGTACATTAACCATAGGGCATCATCAGCATCATCAGAGCTTCTGTTTGCTGTTCCCTCTTTAGCTGGCAATGCACAAATGCACAGCATCAACCCCACAAACCAAAGCCATGCAGAGCTTTACTCCCGTGGCAGCTCCGTTGTGTTTTTACAGCCCTCGCCCTCCTCGGGCTTGGTTAGTCCCAGGCTTTGGCACTCGAGTTCAGGCTGCTCTGCCCTCACTGCAGCTGCAACAGGAGACAGAACCTGCTAGAAACCTCCCCGTGTCTGACAATAACACAGCAAGGGCTGAGCTCCACTTCCAAGGCTGTAATTGCACAATGAACACCTGCTTAATAAAGCTGAGATTTGTTTTGTAAAGTGCCTCTTGGTTATTCATAGAAATCTGATGTGGAAATGCTCTGTTAAGTCCCTCCTAAAGCTTTCCCTGTGCATCCCAGACCTGCTCCCACTGGGGTTTTTCTGGCAAAATGTTCTGTGGTAAATAAGAAGATTGTGGCAGAAAATCAAACAAGACATCTGACTTCACCTTCGACTATGAGCCCGTGTTTCTCTAATTTGCATAAATATAGGTATGTTGTACAGAGGGAGATAAAATTCTCCATTTCTGTGATGTGCTTATTTGAAGGAAGATCTCAGAGGGAAGTACTGAAGCCATGGCATGTTTGAAGAATTAACTGCAGCACAGATAAAAAGCTTTAGAAGACCCCACAGGAGGGCTTTAATTTAAACAGTGAAATTCAGCTTAAAGAGCTTGAATTGGCTAAAAGAAGAAAAAAAATAATTTCCTGGTTTATAAAGCCCTCTGGAAATAACAACCTGGGGATGTGTTTATTTGCCATGGGAGCCCGATGTCTCTCCCCCTTTTTCCTCCAACCACTGGGCAGCTTTGGCCAGTCCAGCCCCCTCCGTGGGGCTGTTCCTTCGGTGCAGTGCAGCTATTTTCCAGAGGTACGGAAAATTGACTTGCTAAAAATAGGGATATTGGGCACAGGAGAAGTCCAGCTGGAAAATGGGAATGAGTGCAGCAGTCTGTGTGTGCAGAGGAGCACGGGGGCTGCTCAGGAGCAGCTCTCGTAGTAGGAGACTTTCCTCTTGATGGTGTCCCGGATCCTTCCCACCTGCTCCTCCAGCCCCGACAGCCGCGACATCCTGGACAGCAGAGCCTCATTGCCTTCCTGAATTTCTGACTCTAAAGCTGAGGAGAGAGGGCAGGGGAGGAAAGGGTTACACGGTGGGGTTGGGCTGAGCCTTCACCTCACTCTGCACAGCTCTGGCAGGGCAAGAAAACCGACAAATCCTGCACTGCCTCTGCTCCCCACCCTCTAAACAACCCCCAAAACACCACTCCCATTAGCTGTGAATGCTAAAAGATAGAAGTAAGTGTGGGGAGGAAAATGGGAGCAAAGGGGCATTGCAGGAAGGGCTTCCCCTTCTTGGTGGCACCCTGGAAACTCTCAATTTCCTGGCACAGCACCACCAGCTACAGCCCAAATCCCACCCTCCCAGTGCCCACAGTGCATTGTCCCCCTCACACCACAGTCCAAGCTCTCCCCAGGGGTGTGATGACGTTGGATTTGTGAGAACCTTACTTTCCATCCTGAGCATGATGCCCATGGTCTCCTGGAAGAGATCCTGTGCCTCCTGGCTGATGCTCTGCACCCTCCTGCCCTGCTCCCCCAGCGCTGGACCCTGCCCCATCCTGCTCTGCAGCTCTGAGTACAGCGCCTTCACCTGGGCCAAAGCCTGGGCAAAAACAAGCAAACACTGCAGGTAACTGTGCAGAATCGGGGTTTCCAGGCAGAAATCCTGTTTAGATATGAAATGCACACAGATGTGTGAGTTTGTGATGCACTCAAGGACTGACAGACAGCTCCACGAGTTGCTGTGCCTCGGGCAGGACAGACCAGGAATGAGTTCCCAGCAAAGGGCGTTAGGGCTGGGAAGGACTCTGAGAAACTCAGCAGTGGGATGATGCTGTGACATGCCAGCAGAGCAGCCATGACCCACACAGGACAGTCCCCTGGCCTCTCCCAGGGCTCTGTGCAGTGCTGGCAGTGGGCACACCCCACAGCTGTACCTGCTGGGCGCTGCTGGCCCTCTGTGCTGCTGTCCCCGCCGTGTCCTGCATGTCCCCTGCCCGCAGGCGGTTCTGGGCAGCGCCGTGCTGCAGCTGTGACAGCCGCTCTGCCAGCCCGGACAGCCCGGACCCCATGGCCACCACGTTCTTCTCAGCTGGCCCAAGGACAGCCTGGATCTGTGGGCAGAGGGGTCCCCGTGAGGAGGGGAGGGACTGCCAGACCTCCCTGGGCCAGCTCTGCTGGCTGAAGGACACGCACAGGGACAGGGACTCGGGGTGATGTCTGGGCATCCCTCACCTCCTCCACGCGCTCCCGGATGAAGCGCAGCGAGGAGCCCGAGCCCCTGAGGGCTCCCTGGGCCTCCAGCAGCACTGTGTTGGCTCGCTGCAGGCTCCCCACCACCTCTTCCACACTGCCCTCCACGGCGTTTGCCTGGTTCCTGGGGAAAGGTGGGAAACAGCCAGGAGTGAGCGTGGAAAAAGGCACAGACTGGAAGTCGAGGCCACAGAGGTAAAATCAAGGAGCTTGGGAAGCAGGAGGGGATTGCTGCTGGGAAGGTTGCAATCTCCCACCCCCAAAACCCACAGGTCTGGGCTCCAGCAGGTTTCCTTGTGAGAGGAACCTCAGTTCCACTTGACAGCCTCAAGCAGAGGAGACAAACTAAGAAGGGGAGAGAAACACCTTCCTTCAAACTAGTCAGAAATGTTTATTTCATGGTGCATGATGAGGTATCAAAAAGGGAAAGCAGAAGCAGCTCCAATTAAATTTTCTGCTCCCAGTGGGACTGCTCAGGGTGACAGAGCTCTGGAGAAAGCCAGGCTCCCCTGTCTCATCACTTCCAGCAGGTTAAGCAGGTGTCAGACACCGCCAAGGAGTTTACAGATTTATCCTGCTGACCTTCTCGCTGGGGTATTGCTGCAAGTCAACTTGTGACAAAGGAGATGCTCCAAATTGGCAAGGACACCCTGTAATTACTTATTAAGGGACCATGGAATAATCCTCCCAACTTTCACCCAGAAAACAAATAGCCCATTGACTGTCCCCATGCTCTCTTGTGCAATTAGGATGTAGGTCACCAATATCAACTAATACCAGGGCAACACTGCCATCTCCCAGCACAGGCACTCGAGATAAGAGAAAAGCCTCCCCCGCTTTTGATAAAGCCCTTCTTGTCCTGGTATCTATAACAGGATCTATTCTTGGGCAATTTATTTGCTCTGGGGCCCCAGGGAGGTGTCTGGAGATTGCAGACTCATTCTTTTGGGGACTGGACGGGCACAGAAGATGCCAGTCTAAATCTTCAGATTGTGCAAGCCAGGACAGCTTGGGCAGAGCGAGTTTGGGACCCAGCTGAGAACCACCAGTTGCACCCCAGGCAAGGGACCCTCAGCTGCCAACGGCCTTGAACCCCCACCGACCTGGCTTGTTCTGCCTCCTGCTGCAGCCTCTTGGCCCTGGCCACGTCCTCAGCCGTCTGGGCAAGGATGTCCTCTGGGCACTGCAATTCCTTGGCCAGCTTCTGGATCTCAGTCATTCTCCTCCGGATGGCGGCAGCATCCGTGGGGAGGCGCAGGGAGAGAACTGCCTCACTGATTTCCTGGATAGAGGCAGGATCCATGTCCTTGTCTGCAGAGACACACACAGACAGCGTCAGGGAAGGTGGGAGTGCAGATGCCAGGGAGGAGGAGAGCAGACGCCCATGCACGTCTCACACACATCTCCCATTTCAGACAGCTGCCAGGATCCCTGCTGAATTAATCTTCTTGAATTCCATGCACTTCTCATTCCCACCAGCAAAACTTTGAGGGAACAGCTGAAATGATACCTTGGATTTGGCAATGATAACACCATCAGCCAGGAAACCCTCACTGAGCAGATGAGGGTGTGCTTCAAGACAAGCCTTTTTTCATTTCACAAATAAAAGTTAATAAATCAGAAGCAGGCAGAGCCCAAGAGACATTAGCCCAGCGATTAGCTCAGAAATATCTTCACTCATCATTAACACCAGGCAGCACCAAATGACCTGATTTTCTTATTCAGCTAATGCTCAGGAGGCTCATTATGTTATTACAATCTGTCTGTGAACAATAAGTCATCCCATCAGTTTGTAGGACAACAAGGAATTCTCATCTGATTAACAGCCTGCTCCAGAGAAGGGTCATCTGTCTGTCTGTCTGCATGGCCAGAAAACCTCTGTGCATCAGTTCACTGCTGGCTGCAAATCCCCATCCCTGGAGCGTCCTGCATGTGACACTCAGTGCTCTGGGCTGGTGACAAGGCAGGGATCGGGCACGGCTTGGACTCGATGACCTTGGAGGTCCTTTCCAAGCTCTGTGCTCACTCCAAACAGCAGCTGTGCCCCTGCACGAAGCAGCTGCCCCCAGCCCTGCAGTGCCAGAGGTACCTGCCAGGACGCTCCGCAGGCGCTGCAGGAGCTGCCGCACGCGCCTCACGTCCCCCTGGATCTGTGTCCTGGTCACCCCCAGCTGCTCCACCAGCCGCCGTGTGCTGCTCTGGATCTGACTCGCCGACAGCTCTGTCGTCTTAATCTGCACACAGTAACAGCCTCATGGTGCCTCTGCCCGAGCCAGAGCTCACAGCCCTGCCTCAGCTCCGACCCGGGCTCTTCCCTGTGCCCACTGTGCCAGAGCTTTAAAGGCATGTTAAAGACTGAGGGTTGGATCTGCAAAGGAAGCTCTCAAACGGGGACAAGCACCATTTAGCCTTTAAAAACACCATTGAAATGGATTTTGAATTACTTTGAAAGCTCACTTGCTCTTTGTAAGGCACAGAAAGAAGCTGCAAGAGCCCCAACACATGAACTCTCTCTGATTGGATCAAATGCATCAGAGCTACAGAATTGGAGTGTTTTCCTTACTCCCAGCCCTTCTGCCATACTGATCCCAACCCAGGAGTTGAGAGGCTCCCTTGTGGTGTGCCCAGTGCCACTCACATGCCCTCAGCTGGGGAGGCAAGCCCCACACACACAGCAAGGAGCCATCTACTCCAAAATCCCTGCATTTCTGAAGCTGCCCAAGGAACGGAGCCTCAAACAGAGTTTGGGGTGGGTATTCCTCACTCTCTGCTGTGGTAAGCAGAGGTCTGAGTGGGCAGACGGGCAGTGCCCACACTCACCAGCTGTGCTGTGTCCTGGAGCCGGGCACTCAGGCTGCTGAACTCTCTGGCCGCTTGCCTGGCTGCAGCCAGGGCCCCGCTGGCCAGTGGGAAGAGGCCGTGGCAGGGCTGGCCAGCCCCACAGACAGAGCTGTTGTCCCGAGGGCACAGCAGCCCCTGGCAACGGGCAGGGGTGCATGGCTCCACTCGGACTCTTCCGCACACCTGGGCAGGGAGAGAACAGCTGGAGTTGGGCTGGACACAGCTGGGTGCCCGTGGGGAGGCAGACACAGCTCCACAGGGATGGCAGAGCCTGCCCAGAGAACCAGGACCTGCTAAGCCTTTGCTGCAGGAGCTGTGTGGCACAGGAGGGATGGCCCAGAGGGCTGGCAGTGACACAGGGGGCACAGCCCTGAGCACTGGAGATGTGCCACTGTCGGAGAAGGGCAGCCAGAGCTGGCTGCCCCCACCTGAGCCAGTGACACCAGGTCAGAGTGGCCTCAGCAGCCTGAGCTGCAGCAGAAACAGGAGAAAAGCAGGAGCTGAGCCACAGTGGCTCAGGATGAATAACAGCACATCTGTGTGCAGCAAACAGCTCTGCAGAGCAGTGCCCTGTTTGCTTTGGGGGAGAACACGACCAGAAGCCCCTGGAGAGCAGCAGCAGTTCTAACTCTGGCATATGGCAGAGTTACCCCCAACCCCACACTGCAGCAGGGCCACGTGCACAGCCAGGCCAGGCTGGCTCAGAACGTGCTGGTGCCCCCAGCAGCAGAGAGGGGAGGCTGGTGGTCTCCACAGCAACTGACAGCGAAATGGATCTCCATGGCAATAACAAAGCAGTGGAGAAATATGAGAAACCTCATCCAGAAATTAAGTGGGGCTTGGAGATACAAGAAGTGACACGAGAGTCCCCGGAGGGAAAAACACATGGCTGGGAGGGGGTGGAAGGCAGAGCTGTGGGATCCCTGCAGGGCAGGGGGTGCTCAGCCAGTTCTCCAGCCAAGTCTGTCCCAACAGAGGCCTTGTCCTGCTGTGCCTGAGGGGAGATGCTGCAGGATGAGGCTCCCGCCCCCCGAGCTCTACAGAGCCCCCCTTGAACAGACACACCCCGTGGGGAAGTGAAAAACCCATTTTGCATCTTCACCTGGTTGATGACAGGGGTGAGGTCGGGGGCTGAGGCCAGCTGTCCCTTCAGGGCCAGCAGCTTGGCTGTGTCCCCAGCCAGGTCCCCCTGCAGCCCTGCGGCGCTCTGGCGGCTCTCCCTGGCCTGGGCCAGCAGCCCCGGGGCAGCCGTGGCCAGGCTGCTGGCACTGCTGGAGCTCTGGTAAGCAGAGCGGATGGTCTGGAAGGCTCCTGTGGGAATAAAGGACAGAAATGGCACAAATGAGTCACAAAGGCAGCGCAGCCCCTCGGGGAGGCACTGCCTCTGCCCTGCGGTGCACAGGAGAGGGTGCAACCAGGGATTAGTCACCGAGGCATCACCAAAAACTCCTTTTAATTCCAAACACCTTTCAGCCATTCCCTCAAGGGCTCCTGAAGGACTGAACTCAGGGCTGGGGTTAAAAGACTGGAACTGAACTGGAGCCAGCCAAGACACACAGGCTGATCCTGGGCTTGGGCAGGGCAGGACAGATGGCAGAGCTTTTCCCAGTTCCTGAGCAGCCCCATCATCCCCCTCCAGCACAGGCTGGAAGGAAGGGCCAGGACCTGGAGCTCTGAGCAGACAGGGAGGTGCAGAGTGAATTGTCTTGGTGTCACTGGCACAGCTGGTAAGTCCCCAAGACGTGTGCTGTGGTAGGGAGGGGACAGCAGTGAGGCACTGGGAGCGAAGGAGCTGGAGCAGGGACTCATGGCAGCAAGCACCAGCATTGTCACAGGGCTTGATTAGCCCTTCTCCTCCCCAGTGCCTGGCTCTGTGCACAGCCTCCATTCTCTTGGTGCCTCATGGATTCAGTGACACTCTCCCAGCAGGGCTGTCCCCTTCCCACCCCTCCCTGGCAGCAGAGATTGTGCTGGTGGGGAACAGGAGCACAGATTGAGCTGCCAGCCACAAAACCCCAGAGCAAACACCTCAGCAGTGTGAAAGCCCAGGTCATGGACCAGGCTACATGGGAAGCATCCCCCTCAGTGGGAGAGGAGATCTGTTTGCTATTCTGGGGCTGACAGCAGGTTAAAAACCCCTTCCACCCACCCAGCTGGGGGAAACCCCAGGCAGCCACGCTGGAGTAAATTAATGACTGCAAATTAAGAGATGTTGTAGCTGCAGAGCTGTACCTGACAGGTCCGTGCTGCGGCTGGTTTCAAACTGTGTCTTCTTGCTCTGATACTGGGAGTTGGTGACAAACAAGCTGCTGTTGAGGGCTTCGAGCTCCCTCGATAGCGAGGCAGTGTCATCCAGGAAATGAAGGTTAGGATTTATGCCTCGGACCTGCTCCCTGGGAGAGAGAGAGAACAAAATGTGAATTAGGCAGAGAGCAAAGCACCTGCAGACAGAGAGCAGGGCTGAGAGGGCCCTGTGTGCTGGGGCACTGCCAGCACCTGGCAAAGGGACACTGCTGAGCCAGGACATGCCAGGGCCTTGCAGGTTTGCAGGGAGAGGAGCTGGGCTGCAGCCCCTCCACAGCAGGGCTGTGTCCACACAGGGACTGGGAATGCTGGATGTGCCTGAGAGTGCCACCACACAGAGTACCACCACACAGCCCTGAGTGCCAGCAACACAGCCCTCAGTGCCACCAGACAGGCCTGAGTGCCACCAACACAGCCTGCAGGGTGCCACCAACGCAGCCCTCAGAGTGCCACCATGCAGGGTGCCACCATGCAGCCCTCAGAGTGTCACCATGCAGAGTGCCACCATGCAGCCCTGAGTGCCACCACACAGCCCTGAATGCCACCACACAGCCTTCAGAATGCCACCACGCAGAGTGCCACCATGCAGCCCTCAGAGTGTCACCACGCAGAGTGGCACCATGCAGGCTGCCCCCCTCCTCCTGTCTCGGGGACATTGTGCACAGGACAAGCACACATGGGAGCGCTGCTCTGCTGCTTCCCTGCTCCCCTCATGCACAGAGCCATGCGTGGCAGGGACAGAATCATGGCAGAACCTGTGCAAGCAGCTCACAGAGAAACCCCAGCCGCTCCTGCTGGATCAGGTCCCACACCCCTTACCTGATGGCGGCGAGCGTGCTGCCCACCTGGGCCAAGCCCTGCTGTGTCCCAGCGGGGTGGCCGAGGATGCCCTGTGCCTGCTGCAGGTTCCCCAGTGCCTGTGAGAGGCGGGGGTCCAGCCGGGAGCCCCCCGTGCCCGTGGGCAGCCATGCTGTGGCGTTGGCCAGGCTGGCCTGGCGCTGGCGCAGCCGCTCCATGTCCCCGTGGTAGGTGTAGAAGCAGGGGTGGCACAGCTGGCAGTCGGGGAAGGAGCCACAGTGACCCTGCTGGCACTGGGCACAGCGGGGCCCGGTGACACCGGCGCGGCAGAGGCAGCGGCCCGTGGCCTGGTCACAGCCCACCTCCTCCGTGCCTTGGAAGTCACAGTCACACTCTGGGATGGGAAAGGAGGAAGGAGAGAGCAGGTGGTGGTCAATAACTTTCTATCTCTATCAAACCAGCCCCTTAAATTAGGGTTAATGAGGTCTTAACCCAACCTGACATCCATCCCCTCCCGCCAGCTCCTGCAGCAAAGGTGGCACAGGCAGAGGAATGGGAAGAGGAGCTGGCACAACCCCTGACCCTGCAGGGCCAGCCCAGGGTGGCCCAGGACTTGCCCAGGGTTGCTGGGAGATACTGGAGATGAACTGGGAGGCTGTTCCAGAGAGGAAATCTCTCTTGCATGGGATCAGGGATGACAGGACACGGGCCAGCTGCTGCTTTTGCCAGATAATCTGTAACCTCCCCTAGGAAACACGGAGCCAAGGCAGTACCTGTGCACCCTCCTCGAGCATCTCTGTAGTGCCTGGGTGGGCACTGCTGCTGCCCCACGGCCGAGCACGTCTGTCCTGTGAAGCCATCCCTGCACAGGCACTGTCCTGTGAACTGAGAGGGGAGCACATCAGGGACATCCCACTGCTGGACACTTCCCTAGCAGAGCTCTCCCCCAGCTGCTCTTGGCCACCAAAACCGGCACATGGACCATTTCCTCCTCTCAGTCTGTGCCCAGGGCATGCCTGAGGTGCCCGTGCCAGGCTGCAGCTCAGGCACAGGATGCAAACAGGCTGCAAACAGCCCCAGCACCACGAGGAGGGTGTTCATCCTTGTTTCAAAAACAAAGCAATCGCCCACAAGCAGCTGCTTTGCCATCTCAGGTCTCCTCCCTACGCTGAGCTCATTTGGAACCTATCTTAGGCTCTTCGAATTCGTCATGGTTTGGGATTTTGTACATTTAACTTTAATTTTCCCAGTTGCCTCTTAAGCCTGAAGTGGCACACATGCTTTTCATTGACAAATGAGCGTAATTAACTTCCCTCGCCTGTATGAAGATGTCTTATTAGGACTTCCTTGATAAATATCAAGCTTGTTAAAGTGACTTAATCTTGCCTCAATAATTACCACCTTCTTTCATTTTGCTGAATAGTCTGTCGTGGTGTTTTCTAAGAATTAGGAGAAGGAAAATAGGAGTGGGATGCACTGGGGAACACAGGGCTCTTTTTGTGAAGGTTCCTATGGATGGGACAGGACAAAGGAGCCACCCAGCAGGTGGGTTTGATGCTCTGACAGGTCCCAAATGAGGGGACACAGAACTATGGTCGTGGCACCCTTGTCTGTGCCCCTCGCAGCAGTGTGGAGGTGGGAAAGGAAAGAACAGAGCAAGCACAGAGCAATGAAAAGGAAAGGCTGCTGTGGGAAGAGAAGTCTCCCAGGGGTACCTGGTTGCAGTGGGGGCTGCGGGAGCCACGGGGGTGACAGGCACAGGGCTGGCAGCCCTGTCCACTGCCCAGACCCCAGTGCCCGGCCGCACACTGCCCACAGTCGCTGCCCACCACGTTGGGCAGGCAGAAGCAGCTCCCGGTGTCACCGTCACAGGGCACCGTGTCCTGCCGCGTCCCCAGGGCATTGCAGGCACATCCTGCAATAGGGACAGGCTGGGTGTGGCAGGAGCAGCCACCAAGGAGGGGCTCTCCCTCCCTCCCTCCCTCCCTCCCTCCCCGAGCTCAGGAGATCTCACAGCTCCCCCCAAATGCTGCAGCAGAAATTGGAGCCCGAGGGGCCTCAGCATCCCCCAGCTCAGGGGGACAGAGCTGCACCCCGACCCTGTGCTCTGCATGGCATCACCTCCTGAGCCCTGGGGGCACTCAGGGTACAGCTGACCAAACCCCACCTGCCCTGTGCTTTTTGCTGAACTTACACCTGAAACCACCCCCAGACCAAACAAGCAGCTTTTATAAACCTTTAAAAAATGGGCCCTTAGCTTGGAAACCCCAAACCAGAGCTGGGCAGGACCCAGGTCCCTTTTAGAGGGGTGTCCCAGGGGTACTCACTGCGGCACCCAGCAGGGTTGGCACCGGCCATCTGTGCAAAGCCTGGCTTGCAGAGGTGGCAGCGGTCCCCCTGCACGTTGTCCTTGCAGACACAGCGCCCTGTCCCCGGGTCACAGACAGAGCCGGGCACGGTGCCATCCGGGTCACACTCACAGGCTGCAAACGGGCAAGAAATGTCCCAGCTGGGGATGGGGGACAGGTCCTGGGGAAGGTGCTGGGGGGTTTGGGGGGTCAGGTCCTGGGGAAGGTGCTGGGGGGTTTGGGGGGTCACTCACGCAGACAGGCCTCGGGGTGGCTCAGCTCCCGCCGCGGGTTGCGGAAATATTCGGGTTTGCAGCGTTCACAGTTGTTGCCTTCGGTGTTGTGCTGGCAGTTGTCACACACCCCCCCGCTGGTCCCACCGCTGGCCCGGTACAGCTCGGGGTCAAAGTGGCACGAAGACGAGTGACCATTGCAGTCACATTCTAAAAAACCCCAGGAAACAGCTCACACACAGCGTGCACACCCCTCCAGCAGCAGCGGCAGCACTAGAGGGTGCCCAAGGCTCCTGTGTGTGACACGGTGACACCCGGGGACAGCCCCACAGCCGCACCAGGGGCTGGGCACACGTGCAGCCCATGAGAGGTGAAGGTGCCGAGGCACAGCATCACCACCCAGCCCCAGAGAGCCACAAGAGAGGGTCTCAGAGCTCACAGCCGGCAGGGTTTGGGGCAGGGGAGGCACTGGCCATACCCTGGCAGGCGTGGGGGTCGTTGTCCTCGGCAGGGGCCCAGGCCCGGGCGTTGAACAGGGCAGCACAGCGCTCGCAGTGCGGCCCAGCCGTGTTGTGCTGACACACGCACTGCCCAGGGACCTGCTGCACACACAGTGTCACCCACCCCGGTGCCAGTGGCTCAGGACACAGCCTCACCCTCCCAGTGCCTCTCCAGTTCATGCCCAGCCTCTTCCCCAGAGCCCATTTCTGGTCACTCTCGCTACAGCGTCCCGAGGAGCACCCCAGGCAGGCAGTGGAGCCATCCCAGCGGTGTCCATGCCCTGACAGCCCATGGCAGAGCCACCCCAGTGGTGTCCATGCCCCGGCAGTCCATGGTAATGCCATCCCAGCAGTGTCCATGCCCTGACAGCCCACAGCAGAGCCATCCCAGTGGTGTCCATGCCCTGGCAGCCCAAAGAGAGCCGTCCCAGTGGTGTCCATGCCCTGGCAGCCCACAGCAGAGCCATCCCAGCAGTGTCCATGCCCTGGCAGCCCACAGCAGAGCCATCCCAGTGGTGTCCATGCCCTGGCAGCCCACAGCAGAGCCATCCCAGCAGTGTCCATGCCCTGGCAGCCCATGGTAGTGCCATCCCAGTGGTGTCCATGCCCCGGCAGTCCATGGCAATGCCATCCCAGCAGTGTCCATGCCCTGGCAGCCCACAGCAGAGCCATCCCAGTGGTGTCCATGCCCTGGCAGCCCACTGCAGAGCCATTCTAGTGGTGTCCCCTGAGCACACTGGGTGGGGTGTCCCCACCCCTGAGCACATCCCAGCTGTGTCCCAGTTGCCCTCTGAGCTCACCGTGCTGTGCTGGTCCCCCGCAGGGGTGCAGTGCTCAGCGTGGCCGTAGCAGAAGCAGCTCCCCAGCACCTGCATCTCTGTCACGGCGTAGAAGGTGCTGGGTGAGTGGTACCCCTGGCGTGGGATGTGGGGCAGCTCCGTGAAGTTGATGCGCAGGTTGGTGAAGGGCCCCAGCTCTGTTGGGGACAGGGGACAGGTGTGAAGGGACAGCAGGTACCCAGCAGAAGCTCCTTGCTTCTGGGGAGGGCTCAGAGCCAGGGAGGGAGGAACTGGCCCAAAGAGCAGCAGCTGAGCCATCAGCAAAGGCCAAATGCAGCTCCTTGACAGCCCAGATGTGCAGCTCAGGGTCCCCCAGGGGTTACCCCAGCTCATCACCTCCTGTCACTGCAGGGAGAGCCACGAGGAGCCTCATCCCCCTCTCCCTTCTCAGCTCTGGGGGAGGCCCAACACTTACTGCCGATGGCTTGGCTGTAAGAGGGGCTGATTGTAGACCCCAGGTCTCGGACACTGAACTTCACCTTAGAGGGGATAAAAAAACAGGTTAAAAAGCAGAAAACTCGAGCAGCTCTCTGCTCTGGGCACTGTGTGCTCTGGACTTGCCTCAGCACATCACTAAATACAGGGACAGCCTTTAGAGCTGCAGAGGATTCCACAGGAAGTCCAACACAACATCGTGCAAAGGCTTTCCCACCAGAGGAGCAGGAATTTTCCCAAGCACTCCCCTCAGGAGTGCTGGGTGCCACGGGCCCCACTTCTCACCAGGTGTGCACGAGGTTTCCAGCCCCCCACCCCTCACCAGGTGTGTACGAGCCTTCCAGCCCCCACCCCTCACCAGGTGTGTACGAGCCTTCCAGCCCCCACCCCTCACCAGGTGTGTACGAGCCTTCCAGCCCCCACCCCGTGTTCCCACAGCACCACCCACCCCAACCCCGGGGTCACAACGGGGGGTCCCTGCCCACAAGCCCCCGGTCCCTACCGTGCCCCCATGCACGGGGTGTCCCTGCAGCTGCTGGCACCGGGGGTCCTGCCAGCCCTCAGGGGAGCCACGGGGCACGTGGGGGAAGGCAGTGGCACAGTCGGAGGCCAGGTACTGCAGCACCTGCCACGTCCTGCCAGCGTCCAGCGAGCGCTCGATCAGCATCGCTGCGGGCGGTGACTGCGGGCAGGGAGAGAGACACGGGCTGGCACCTCAGGGTGACACCATAGGGTGACACCACAGGCAGAGGAGCTGCCCACAGACACCAACCCTGAAGTGCAGTATGATGCTGTCCAGCTGGAACATCTGCTCCAGGTCCAGCTGCAGGGACACACGCTCAATACCTGCGGGCACAAAGAGGCGCTGTCAAGGGACACACTGGGGACATTGGGACAGTGACCAGTCAGGCCGGTCATTTCCTCCTCTCCTCCCCATCCATGGAACTCAACACATTCCCTTTTCCCCTCGGGAGGGTTCTTGGCAGCAGTTTGTGTCCCGCTGACCCTGGTGGCTCTCACCGTTCTGGGACTGCCACCAGCGTGCGCGGCCGGCCGAGGACAGGACGTTCTCCACACGGTGCCCGCTGTAGCTGTGGGGCAGCCTCGAGTCACACCTGCAGCATTTCATGCTCCACTGCAAAAGAAAAGGACAGCAGGAGTGACCATCCCAGCATCCCGGAGGGAAAGGCCTCAGGGGGGAGGAGGAAAGGCAAGGTGGAGTCATTCAGTCCCAGGAGCATCAGCACAGCTCCTTTAGGGAGAGCTGAAGGACCAGATCAGCGAAACTGAAGTCACACTCAAGTGCTCCCCTCCATTCCTTGTTAAAAACCACAACTCAAGGGTTTATGGACTAAAAACTAAACCCAAAAATGCTTTTGTCTAAAAACTGAATCCAAAAATGCTTTTGACTAACACAGATTTTTGGCAAACCATCAAACTGTGGTTTTTTAAGCAACCCCCCCTGGTTTCCACAATGCCAACGCTTGGTAGAAAGTCCTTTGCAGCTTTTCAAGACTGCTTTGCCCTTTCCACACTGCCGAGGGGCTGTCTGGTGAACAGAAGGGCCTTTCTCCCCTATCCAAGGCCCCGGGCGATGCTCAGCCCCCAGGGCTCTCCCCCGGGAGCAGACCAGCAGCAAGCAGTGGGTGAGAAGCCAGGGGGTGGGAAGTCGAGTGGCTCAAAGTTCAGCCCTTCACTTGAGCAAGTAATCCAAGGAGTAAACAGAGATTTAGCACAGGGAATGTGGGGACGGGAGAAAACCATCCCCCGGGAACAAACAAATACCCAAAATGTCACTAACCAGGCAACGCTCCCTGCAGCCACCAGCAGCCACCACCGCGGGGCTCCTGAGCCGCTCGAAAATGGGCAGAGAGCAGCTGGAAGGAGACTGAGCAAGAGCCAGGAGTGGGGAAGGGCTGGACAGCAGCCAAGGGGAGAGGGAGACACGGGGTGGGCGAGCAGGTTGGGTGAGGACCACCAGGAAACTGGGATGGAGACACGCAGGTGAGGCCAAGGTGGGGAAGGGCAGGGCTGGGGGGGATGGGGAATCAGGAGATGGGGAATCAGGACATCTGGCCAGAGCCCACAGCAGCATCCATGGGGACATGGGGGGGGCCCCCCAATTGAAGCACTTGGAGTGGAGCAAACACCAGAGACTGCAAAGACGACTGGAAGGGGAAAGATGCTGCTCAGGGGATAAAATGAAGGGCTCAGCACCTCCAGCCTGGTGGAAAACAGGTTATTCAGAGAAACTGTGGCTGCACCATCCCTGGAAGTTTCCATGGCAGGGTTGGATGGGGCTTGGAACAGCCTGAGACAGTGGAAGGTGTCCTGTGACAGGACACTGGAACTGCATCATCTCCTCCAACCCAAACCTTCCGGGATTTCGAGTTGTCAGTGGCCTGAGCAGCAGAGGAGTCTCCCAAATGGAGCAGTGGGACACATCTATCACACTGTCACATCCCAGAGCCTGAGGGATTAGGGATGATTGAGCAGAGTCTGCCAGGGATGGCAGGAACCAGCCCTGATGGCTCAGAAAGGTCACCCTGGGTACAGAGTGGGTCTGGGGGACAGGAGGGGACTGGGCCTGGCAGGGGCACAGCTGGCACAGGGAAGGCAATGAGATACCCTCTGCAGGGCTGGCAGGGGCTGCAGTGGCTTTAGGTGACACCAGATTGCCACTGGGACTCCGGTGGGGAATCAGCTTTCAGTGCCTGAGCAGGGACAGGGGGGGACAAGTGACAAGCAGCACTTCACAGCCACCTCTGTGCTAACACTTCCATGGGATGCTTAAAAGAGAGGAGCCAAAGCCAAGCCAATCCCAAAATAGGGCCTTTCTCAGGGCTGGGGAAGGAACACGCCTGTTCTCGGGAGGGCAGCAGGAGGTGGCAGCCACTGGGCCACGGTGACACCACAATTTCTGGTTTCCCCTTTAAAATTAATGTGAGGTTTACAAAAATTAATCTGTGGTTTCATTCCTAACACAGCCCAGACCTGAGTCTGTCCTATCCCAGGCCTGGGAACCCTTCCCCACAGTGAGATCCTCACTTATAATCCATCTGTTTCCAGATTTTCCACATTTTTATGTTCTCTGCCTATAAATACCCCAGTACAGGGGTTGGCAAACTCCAATATTTGTAACAATGTCATAAAGTAAGGAAACATAGCATTGAAAATATATAATAATGCAATTTCCCTGGCTCTACCAGTGAGAATCACAAATAATTTAATCAGGACTAGGCAGAACTCATTTCAGATAATGGCCACAAGCAGCAAATTGTCAGGGAGCTGCAGGGACTATCCACAGAAATAATCTACTGCACAATTGCCAACGGTGATTAAACTTCCCACCAGTTCTGACTGTGCTTAGCAAAGGAGAAAGGAAGGTTTTCTGCAAGGGGAAAGGTTAATCTCAGCTAAATTATTCGTTAAGAGTGAATGACTCGTGCATACTTATGAGATCATTCACACAGCCAGGGACACCGGTGCTCTCCAGCAGCCACAGTGCAGCTGCAGCCACACTCAAACGTGGTGCTGGGTCAAAATGAACCTTCAGCTGTGTGAGACAAACCCTTTCCAGGCAGCTCAGGGCTGTGCTGGGTGCAAAATCTCCTTTTATTTTTTTTTTTTTTCCCCCCATCAGTTTTTTAATTAAGACTAAAATTAACACTGGAAGCCAAATTCATTTCACGTCCTCGGAGCGAATTGTGAAACGCCTGGATTGCACAAGAGCAGGATTTGCTCTTACCAGCTGTGACTATGTGTCTCAAAGTTCCTTGGGACAGAGGGAATTACCAAAAATGACAGCCCCAAATGAGGAGAGGTTTACCAGCACATACCTTTTTCCAGCTCCTTCCCTTTTCTTTCTTTTTTTACCCAGTGGGTCCCTGGGAGCTGGGCCAGCAGCACATGAGGGCTGCAGCACTACGTGACAAATGGCAACTAGGATTTTGGGATCTACCCTGGGTCAGCCAGCCCGGGGGCAGTGCTGACCCTCAGCACAAAGAGAAATATGTTTGGGAAGGGGTGAGGGCTGACAGGGACCTTTCAGGAAGGTAAAAGAGGTTGTGGTTCTGCAAGGAAATCACTTCTTGCCCTCTGTGCCTCCAAGCTACTCCAAGCCACCCCAAATACGAGTTATGGAGGTTCTGGGATGAAGGGAAACTCATTCCAGACTTTTGGAAGATAATTCGCAACAACACAGTTGTGTGAGAGGGAAAACTGCTGTGCTGAGAATAAACAGAGTCACATCTCAGAAATAAAGAGAAGGGGGGAAAAGTCCCCAAAGATCAACGTGAAAATGCCCGAGTGTGAGAGTTCTGCAGGATTGTGCTGCTCTCCTCTTGCCCTGCCCTTGTGACCCAGCTCCTGAGCTATCTGCTCATGCAGGGGCAGCAAACCTTGCACGAATTTAACCTGATGGCCCCTGACCAAAGTTATTTCAGGAGCTCCTGCTGCCATTTTAAGGTGAGCAGAGAGCCCTTGAAATAGAAACCCCCTGGCACAGGAGCACAGCCCAAAATGAACTGCACTTATTCAGCAGCAGAAAGGGAAGCTGAGCTGTGCAGCCGTGGAACAGAGACCTCTCATAGCTGTGGAGGCCTCGTGGCAGGGAGAGAGCAGTGTGTCAGTCAGGCTCCTGGCACTCAGCCTCACATCAGGCAGCCCTTGCACAACCAATATTCCATAGGGACAGCAATTACCATTCCAGTTTTATCTGGAAACAGTCTGGAAAGAAGTGGGAATTAATACAGACACAGAGATTTAGGGTTATTAAACAACGGGGTGGGCAGCAGCCAGAAGTTATCTGAGGGACAAAGGCACCTGCAAAGCCAAGTCGTGCAATTCCCTATTCCAACCCATTTTCTGCTGGACAGAATTCCAGCACGGTTATCTGCCAGGCTTGTGGAGCAGGGCTTGTCATGCCTGTGAACAGATCCATACATTTGCCATGGGAAAAGGCAGGAGAAGTTCCCATGGCTCTCTCATCATGGTTAAACTTCCCAGTGAGCAACTGGTATTCACTAAACTGGGATTCAGTTTTGGAGCACAGGTCTATCACAGAATCACGGAGTTGAAAGGATCACCAGGATCACTGAGTCCAATTCCCACACCCCAAAATCCCAACCTGGGCCAGAGATTCTCCTTGCCATGACCTCGATGTCATTCCTTGCCTGGCTGGTTGGAAATGACACTGCAAATGAGCTCCAAGGTCATGCTCCAAACACGGGGAGAGGGCTCTGCCCCCCAGCCTGGTTTTACCCCAAACTCAGAGGGGGCAGCAGAGATGGGTAAAGACATGAGCTGGACAAACAGCCCAGGGATGAGGTTGAAGGAAACGAAGTTCCTTTCCCTTGCTTAAAAGCAAGCACGTGGGTGCTGTTTTCCTCACCCCATCTGTTCTCACAGCAGCGAAACTCCATCTAAAATCTGCCAGGATGATTTGACAGGCTGCAAAACCCAAACTGCACCAGCTTATCCCACACCCCACACGGGTCCTGCTGCCTCTGCAGCTCGGCTGCAAGGCAGTGACGAGATGTCTCCCAGCATGTGTCAGACTGCAGCCATGAGGCCAAAAAAAAATAAGATACAGAGAAGGGAGGAGGGAAAAAAAACGAGATAAAAGAAAAGGAAGGAGGGGAAAAAAACGAGATACAAGGAAGAGAGGAGGGAAAAATAATGGGAAATAGGCTTTTTCTTCGACAGGTAAGAACACATCCCCACAGCAAAGAGCAGGGTGTGCCTGAATGCCTGAGAGAGATAAGCACTGAGCAGCAGCCTGTGGTTGCTGCATTACCTTCAGGAACACAAATTATTCAGTGCAAACCCCTGACTTGGAGAAGAAAAACCCAGACCAGAAGCCACGCTTTGGTCCCATCCAGCCACAGTTATTTCAGGATTTTGTGGACACACTGCTCCTGTAAAAAGCTTGCTGTGGGTGTGGAAGGCACTGCTGTCCCTGCTCCAGTGCTGGGGTGGGCTCTGAGCCCCCTGAGTGACTCAGGCAGGTGGCCTGGCAGATGTAGGCACCAGCCAGCACCAGCACGGCTCCAGACCCATCTGGCACTTCCCTCCTGGAAGACATTGGCCAGTATTTTTGGAAGCAGCCAAAGAGGAGTCGGTGCTGAGGCTCCAGAGATGCTGCAGAGCAGCCCTGCCAGGCAGCTGCCACCATCCATCAGCAGGAGGGTCCCTTGTGCTGTGCCAGGAGCTCCAGTGGGCTCACACCCCCCCTTCCCTGGAAGGTTCCCCTGGAACCTCTCCTCTCACCCCCCCGTGGGTGTCCCCATGACACCAGAGCTGACAAAGGCCCCCCCCTTCCACATCCACCAAGTGCACACACAGACCAGGTGAGAGAAGGCAGAAAATTCTATGAAAACATTTTAAATATCAGAAGTCTCCCAGGGTGGAGGGTGGGGACTTCCAGTCACATCCCACACCCCCAACCAGGAGCACCAGTTCAGGGGCACAGCTCTGGCTGTGATCTCTCTGGCACAAGGTCTCACAGGGATGCTCAGGGTGCCACTCTGTGCCTGCCCTGGGCTGGAGGTACCAGTGGGAGCTGCCCCGTGCTCCTCAGTGCTGTGCATACGTTCACATTTACATATATAACAGATATATTTACATAAATTCCATGGTTAAAGGTAAAGTGTCACCTGAGGCTTGAATCACACCTCAGTCCACCACAGTCTTTCACACCAAGCCTTTCCTGGCCACCTCCCACACTCCAAACCCAGCCTCCCTTATTTTCCTGCTTTATTTTCAGTTTCCCTCCCCGGCTGGCTCCAGCACTGAGTGGTTTCCAGGCCGGACCATTGGCCTGCCTGGTTCCACTCCCATCCCTTCTCTGCTCCCTGCCCGTGCTATAAATGGCAGTGCTGAGCAGTCCTTCCTGCATTTCCCCGGGATGGAGCAATCAGGAGTGCAAAGGATAAAGGTTAAAGGGATCTGCGGCTGGGGCAGACAATGGAGCAGAGGCTGAAGTTGATGAGTGACCACCAGAGTTGCAAAAGAGGGCCCTGGGGCCAGCAGGGAGCAGCCCTGGGCACTGCAGCAGTGACAGCAACCCCTCATCCCATGCCCTCTGCTGAGGTTGCAAAACCACCTCCAGATTTGTACCTATTTGGCAACTGAACAAGAGCAAGGCTTGTAACCAAAAAAGTGTCTATAAATTCAACGTGCGTGCTTTTTATAGGCTGGGAATAGGGAAATCGAGTTCAGCTTTGCTTAAATTAGGGAAGTAGAGAAAGGCAAGGAAAAATGAGGAAATGCTGAACCCGTGGGGATTTCTCCCAAGTTAAGAGTTGGTATAATCAAACCTCCAGCAGCAATTACAGCTGCAGAACAGAAATCGGGGGATTTGCTATCAGTAACTCTGAATCTCTCATTTCAACAAAGGAAAGGAGCAAAATGTGAGGAAGTGAAGACCCCATTCCCAGAGCTAGAACTGGAGAATCCAACTCAACATAATATTAATTGTTCCATATCCCCTTTAACCCTGGTACTCGTAAGGTGAGGGACAAGGGATATGAAAACCCAAGTAGTTTGGAGATTTGTAGCCTGGAAGAGAGCAGCCTTGCTTCCTGCCTTGCTCCATCAACCCTCACTCCCTAATCCTGCCCCCAGCAGGTCATTCCTGCTCCAGGTGTAGCACAGCCAGCAGAAATGTCCAGGCTCCACTTCTAAGGTTACAAATAATGCAGAGGATCCCAAGGATGCCCTTGGAAAGAGCTCCCAGGGTCAGGCAAAGGGGCTAACCTGCCCATTCCAGCTGCTGTCAGGATGAGCAGCTTCATCAGGGTTTGCCACCTCACTCCCCAAGGCCCCCATGCCCCCTTCTCAAGTAAAAGTCACTGCCAAAAGTCATTGTTAAATGAAGGTTTCAGAGGCACATTTATGAGCAATCTTCCTTATCTATAAGCAGAAATTTGAAAGGAAAAACTAATTAAGCCATGGGAAGCAGTAGGGGTTTATTTGTGTGGTGAGCACAAATCGTGGGAGCAGCAGAAGAGCTCCAGAAAAAGGGAGTGGAGGAAATGCCTGACTGTGACTGTCAGCCTAGAAAAGGATCTGAGGGAGGAGAGATGCTGCTGCCAGCCCAGCATCCAGGAGGATTCACTGCTCACACCCCTCTGGGCCAGGAGCTGCCCCCTTCCTGAGCTCAGGGATGAGTGGAAATCTCTCCAGCCCAGCCAGAACACCACTGGCTCCACAACAAATCCGCTCACAGCCACATCTTGGCCCTCGGTTTGCAGGGAATTAAAACCAGGAGGAGGGTGACTCATTGGAGCTGGGCTTTAGTACAGAAAACACTGCCCCACTGGAGGGCTGCCACCTCCTTCCCTCTGGAGCATCTCTTCCCAGACCCTTTCTGCCTGTCCTGCACTGAACCCTCAGGCTCCTCCCAAGGCACTCACGGGGTTAACAGCAGCCACAGAAAATAGGAAGTGCTCGCACCAGGGACACATCACCCCTGCAGCTCTCAGCTCTGTGCTGGGGCAGATTTATCCTTAAACTCCTCCTCTGACTCGATGGCAGCTCTGGGAATCTGCCGCTGGATTATCCTCCAGCACCTCTTCCTGCCCCCGCACAAGCAGTGAATGAGAACAGTCGTTCATTCTCTTCAGCAGCTTTTCCAAGGCTTTGTGAAAGACCTGAAGTGTTCCCATTTTATGACAAGTTAAGTACGAGTTTAGTTCATAACTGAAATATCCGGGGACAGGAGGGTTTGGGATATTTTGCCCACAGTGCTCCACACCAGAGCTTTGCTGCCCGTGCCTGTCTCTGCCCTCATGCTCAGCTCCTGGCCCATGAGGATGGCAGAGAAAGGTTCCAGGGAACACTGCAGGCAGTGCAATGATCCAGCATGGCTGGGAGGGGGACAAATCCCAGGATCATGGAATGATTTGGGTTGGAAAGGACCTTAAAGCTCATCCCATCCCACCCCTGCCGCAGGCAGGGACAACTCCCACTAGCCCAGCTCAGAGCCCCCTCCAGCCTGGCCCCCTCCCTGCCAGGATGGGATGGATGAAGGCATCCCCGGGCAGGTCTGGGCTGAGCAGGGGCTGTACCTGTCCGTGAGGGGTGCAGTACGTCTCGGGCTTGCTGAGGCCGCAGGTGGAGGAGGCGCTCAGGTGAGTGGCTCGTCCCAGCAGCAGGTCCCCGGGGGCAGGGTAGCAGGCTCCCTGGGAACAGGTTCTCTGTGCTCCCAGGAGCTGTGGGGCAGCTGGAACAGCAAGAAAAGGGATCAGGGCTGTGTCAGGGAAGCACAGACACCAACCAGCCTCCCAGAACAGGGAACTGTTTGCTGCACCAAGCCAACCACGAGGCCTTGCTTGGGACAATCTCCCCAAGCAGTGTGTGTGCCAACAAAGAGAAGGGTGTTACACCCCTGGGGTACCTTGATTTTTTAATAATTGTGCTTTGTACTATGAGTCACTTCCAAAACACTTCCTTGCCCTGGCCACAGGTTTTGGGCTGCAGGGATGCTCTGTGCCTTACCCAGCAAACTGGCCAGCCCAGACCAGTGTCCCCTATCCCCAGAGCCAGCCCAGGTTGCTGTCCCTTGTCCCCAGAGCCAGCCCAGATTGGTGTCCCTTGTCCCCAGAGCCAGCCCTGGTGGTGTTCCCTGTTCCCAAAGCCAGCCCTGGTGGTGTCCCGTTACCAGAGCCAGCCCAGGTTGGTGTCCCCTGTCCCCAGAGCCAGCCCTGGTGGTGTCCCCTGTCCCCAGATCCTGCCCTGCTGCTCAGGACAGAGAGCAGCAGCCTCCTGCCAACCCCCAGCACTATAACCAAGCCCAGGCTCTCTGATACAAAGCTCCATCAGCAGTGTTGCTATTTCCTCAGCTGGATCCCTGCTCCTTTGGGAGCAGAGCGTGTGAGCCTTACCCAGCAGGACAAGCACTGCCCATGGCCACAGCTGGCAGCGAGGCTCCATTCAGCCACAGACACACCTGGGGAAGAGTTTGCAACAAGACTGAAAAGAGCAGAAAATGTCAGTTCAAAAGCTCAGTCCAGATCCTCCTTCCTTCTCACTCTACACAGAATTACATGAGGGAAAAATCAGGAATAATGAATTTGCCTGTAATGCAATGAGTCCCTGCCCCAGGATCGCTGCTGACAGGTGGGAATATGGGGCTGGAAGGGAAGGATAGAGAGAACACACACCCCATACACCCCCAGTGACCCCTGGCCAGGGACTCTCTGTGCCCCAGTCCCACCCTGCGCTGCCAGAGTCAACCCCAGATCCAAACTCATCGCTTGGTGGCCCAAACTCTCATCACAGGAAAAGGAGAAATCCATAAAAACCTCCTGTGAGTGTCTCCTGAAGGGAAAGGAGCCCCATGGGACAGCCCAGGGGAGGGAATGCTGCCAGCACACACCTGCAACGACCAGCAACCTCACCTACCCTGTCCCCAGCGCTGTCCCCGTGTCCCCGCGGTGTCCCCGTGTCCCCCCGGCAGCCGTGAGAGCCTCTGAGCGCCGGCTGATCCTCACAGGCTTTTAACTCGCAGCTGCCTCACCGGCAGAGAAGGTGCCCGTGGGTGCAGCGATGATAGAAGGGTGATTCAGGGATCCCCAGACATCCACGCCCTGTTGGCGCACAGCTCACGACAGCTCCCAGACGGGCAGAGCACACACAAGGTAAGGGCAGCGGGGAAAAGCCCAGCTGGGGCTCGTTTCACCCACCTGGGGGCTGAGGTGGAGCCAGGAACCGGCACCTCGGAACCGCTGGTGGGCTCAGCACCCTCCCGGGCAGGGTCTGCACCAGCTGGCAGGGCAGTGCCACTCTCAGCACCTCAGCCCCATCGTTTAAACTGTCAACGGAATAGCAGCATTCCATTAATAGCAGCATAACTTTATTATTAAATAATAGTAGTGGTATTTTTAATTATTAAATAATAGGTAGTGAAGTAAGAAACTTTTAAAAAACCTGCTTGAAGTGAGGAGTGTTGAGTGAAGGCAGCTGAGAGTGCAGCCGCCACCTCCCCCCCCAGCGCTGCTCACACGCTGGATTTCAGCTAAAACAGTTTTTCATCCTCAGAAAAATTTTACTTCAGTGAAATAACCCCAGAGTCAGCTCCTCTCCCATAGGAGAGACCCACCGGGTGACTCCGGCTCTCTCCTCCTGGTGTGCTGCTGTTGGTGTCCCCCGCCTGCCATCCCCACCCTGAGTGTCACAGGCACGTCCAGCAGCTCCAAGCAGAGATACACACAGAGCTGGAAAAGGAAAAATATTGTCCCTCAGGCTACAGAGTGTGAAAGCTGGGCTGGGCTTGCTGCGGCTGAGGTGTGGCACACCTGGGTGCGCCTGCCCCGCTCCCGTTCAGCAATGCGGTAACGCTGCATTCCTCCTCCCCAGCTCGGCCCGGCAGCAAGAAGGGAGAGAGAAGAAACCCTGTAATGTCTTAAAGAGAAAGGGAAGGATGAGATGTGCCCCGAGCTGCCGACACGAGCTCTGCGCGCTGGGATGAGCGAGTCCCGCACAGCCGAACCCCCCAGAGTAACCTCGTGTGTGTGTGTGTGTGTGAAGCGCTCCCACCCAGCCCAGACTTGCCAGAACAAGGTGAAACATCACCTGCAGTTCCAGGCTCCGCAAGTTCAAACAAGAAGAAAACCCAGGAAAAGGCTCGTTTACAGAATATCAACTGCAAAGCAACGAAAATGGGAAAGTTAAAAATCAGCTGTGAACGGTTGGGTGCTCAGGGGCAAGGGATCTCTGAAAGCCCTGATGGGAGCCAGAGGGCTGGAACAGCTCCAGGCTGCCTTTCCCAGTGTTGTCCTGGGTGGCAGGGAGGGAATATGTTACAGATGGAGATTGTAACTGATGGCAAAAATGCACCACAGCAAATAAAATGTGCGTTGGAGCAATCCGGGATCAGCGGGACAGACAGGGGGATGCTCACAGGGCTCGAGTTCCTCTCCAGCTCAGCCTGTGCAAACTTGTGCCAGGCTGTGCCCACAGCCCTCAGAGGGCTGGGCGAGACATTCCCTGGAAAACAAACACCACTAACTCCGGCAGGAAATCACCTCTGAGTCACGGGACATCACTGCAGAAAGCAGCAATGGCTGTCCTGCACCCTCCCGTGGTTTTGCTTTTCAACAGCCGCCTGTGATGACTTTCTGTTCAGATTGGAGGCACACAAGTACTTTATTCCCTTGGCAGCTTTTCCAAGGACGCTGTGTGAGTTCAGCAGCTCTGGATTCAGCTGCTGTGACACCCTCAGCCAGCCCGGCAGGAGGGGATGTTCGTGTTCAGTCAGTTTTTAACTTCTCTCTCTGGAGCTGAGAGAAACACAAAAGGAGTTGGAAATCAGGGACAGAGCACTGCATAAAGAACATTTAATCCCTTGAAATGCAGAACCTCCATTAAGGAAAAAGATGCTGCTTGAGGATGGTTTTATAGATCAAGCATACAAAAACTGAACAATACTTAATGCTGGCTGTTACATTTTCCACTGAAGGATTAACAAATGTCAGGAGCACAATTCCTGAAAGCACATTTGCTGCACGAGCAGCTGCTTTGCAATGGAAAAAACTAGGCAGGGGGATAATATTGCTTATACTGAGCAGGATCTTGGCACAGGGAGGGCCGAGTCTGGACCCCCAGCCCCCCCTGACTTCCCAGAGCTGGGATGAAACCTTCCATCACTGGGCAGCACACCTGAGTCCTGCCAGGTGCCTGCAACCTTCCTGGGAAAAACCTGGAAGAGTCACAGGACATGGAGCTGGAAGCACAAGAAGCTGCTTGGGAAGAGGAAACTTTGGGAGGGTTCTGTCAGGGGTAAGAAATTATGTGTCATGTTGTAACTTCCTGACAACTCAGTTGCAAGATTAATGATATCAGTAATAAAAGAGGTTTTCCTCCACTTAATCTTTTCATTTCCCATTTTAATTCAAACCTGACCAGCAAACCACCTCCTCATTCCAGCACGGATGATTTAGATCACTGGCTTTGCTAATTACCATGATCTCCTTTGAAAGCATTTCAGGAATTCCTGACGAAATCCCAATTCATGTTCTGAAAACCTGCTCTGAAAGCAAATAAAACTTTGAACCGAAAAGCCACTGACCTACTTTAGGTTTAAATTCCAATAACTCTGGGAGCTGGCTCCAAAGTACAGCAACCCTGTGACCCCAGCCTCCCTCTGCTGCCCCTACCCAGTGCCAGCTGTGGCCACAGCTGGGACACAGCCCATGCTGCCATGGAGGGGACAGCTCTGCCCAGCACAGAGCTCAGGACCTGCCCCACACCCTGCCCAGCACTGGAGCAGAGAAGTTGTCCCAAATCCCTTCAACACCACTTGCACAGCGCAGCAAAGGCTCAGGATCTGCCTTTAAATTGAGTTTTCCTTTTTCCCCCCAGCTCCTTTCCCCACCCCACGGAGTTCCCTGTGCCCTGACCCTCCATGGGTCAGCACAGGATGCCCCGTGGAGCAGGAGGGGCTGGACTGCACAGCCCCCCAGGCACAGGGTGCAGAGCTGGCAGGGCACAGGCTGGCACTGTGCCTGCTTCTCACCGGGACCTTGATAAAATTGTCCTTGCAGGGGAACAGCGTTATTTTTGTCACGTCCCCGTTTCCTAAACAGGAAAATATTCCATTAGGAAAGAGTCCAGCTCCCCTCTGAAGGGTTTTGGCTTTTCCAGGCAGTGCAAAGTAGGGGCCTGTGCAGCCCTGGTGACAGCCAGCACCCCACACACACAGCCTCCCCCTGCAGCATCCAGGGCAGAAGTTTAAATTCGTGGGGCATTTAGGAGCCCCCTTTAAGCCACAGATTCCCCCTGTGTGTGACACAAAGGACTCACTGCTGGCTGCTCCTGGCTGCCAGCTGGGACCTAGAGCCAGGCTGTGCACGGGGTTTGAGCTGCCCAGGTAAAACACAGAGAAGCTGGCCACACCTTTGCTGCCCTCCCTGGCTGGGCACAGTCCATGGGGCTCACACTCCTCACAGACAGAGTCCAGCAGTGCCTGACCCTTGTCCAGAGGAGGCAGCAGCTCTGCCCAGTTCCTCCTGCTGAGGGGAGGGCTGTGTCACGCTCAAGGAGCTGGCACCTGGAGGCAGAGACTGGTTCAGGGTTCTGTCTAAAGATCCCTTTCACAAAACAGGACACAGAACAATGTTGGGTACCAAGCAGCAAAGTCCCTGTGCCTCTGTGCCCTGTCCAGGGCTTCCGAAACCCTGCAGCAGAGCAGGTCACCACAGGGACCAGATCACCATGGGGAGGGACCAGATCACCACAGGGAGGGACCAGATCACCATGGAGAGGGACCAGATCACCACAGCAAGTGACCAGGTCACCACAAGGATCAGGTAACCAGAGGGAGGGACCAGGTCACCACGACCTGGCCAGAACTGTCCTCACTCTGTGTCCATCACAGCTTGGGGGAGGCTCCTCTGGGCCCAGCCCAATGGAACCAAACCTGCATTCATTCATTCATTTTCTACAGGACAGGCCTTTACTGTGCCTTGCTGGGCTTTAGAGTTCCCTTTCCTTTTTCTATCCTTACTCCCCAGAGTGTTTCAGGGTGACACAACCCACAGCAGCTTGTGCCCAAGTGGATCAGATATCCTGGAAATTTCTTGGAGGTTTCTATGGGGGTGTTCTGGCAGGAGGGGCAGCTGCCCTTCCCTCCCAGCCCCTTTCAGGGCAGCTCTCCCTGAGCTGCCAGCACGCTCCCACGGCGTGCCCAGCGCCTGCCCTGCCCCTGCCAGCCACTGAAACAGGAGCTGAGCCACCTGGAAGCCTCCCCAGAGATCAAGCACTCACTTCAAACTGCACGAATGTAAAAGGGTTCTGTCGAATTTAGCATTGCAGGCTTGAATCTGCAGCTCACAAAAAATTGGTAATAAAATACGCGAATTTAAATAGTGCTGTAAAATCCGCCCTGCAAAAAAAAAAAGGCTATCAAAATATTCACATCCTAAATTGCCAAAGACTAAGCACTTCCGTCATCTGACAGCACTCCTGGAGCTCTTATAAAAACATAATTGTACCAGACGTAAAGGGCTGGGAGAGCTCCTCGCTCCCGTTCCCAGGAGCATCACCGAGGTTATTCCATGCAGGGCCAGCCGTGCCAGGGAGAGGCTCTGATCTGGGAGAGGCACCGCGGTGCCTCAGGGGCTGCAGCTCAGTATCATCTCCTCCAGAGCAATCCCAGCAGATTTCCCTGCACTGGTGGCTCTAGAGCATCATCCCCCGAGCTGTCACACATCCCAGCCTCCCCTCCCTGCAGATTCAGGTTAATCCACGGCTGCTTTGGGAACTTCAGGCAGAGCTCTTCCCCCCACGATGACGTTAAACTCGTGCAGTTCCCCCAGCCACAAAGCCTGGTTTAATCAAAGTTGCGATTAAACCTGACAACATCCTCATGCAGACTCTCCTAAATAAGATTTGGAACAGCTAAAATTAGTCTAATTTAGTGTTAATCATTAATCGTTTTATCCACACTTAATTCAATTTAAATGTCCACACAACGAGCTTGCACAGGCTTTGTTACTGAAATCTGAACCAAAATTGAACGTTGTTAAATTAGATCAACACAATCTGAGTGCTGCTATGAGAAGTGTTTGCCAGAGATGATTATCAGCTGATTGGTTAATGCTCAAAATTATCCTGAGCTCTGTGTTAGCCCAAGAGCTCCAGCTCTCAGCAGTTTGGGAATGCATGGACATCTCCATCAGTATTTAATGAACAAAACCGCCCTTCCTAGCATGCAGGAAAAGATTTGCAAACATAACGTTCAGCAGGCAACAAAAACCCTGCCTGAAAAAACCAAAAACAACCCAAAATCACTTTTTTAGGTGAAATGTCACAATTCCAACACTTCACAGTGACCTTTGTGCAGCTCAGACGCTGCTGCTGGGGTTGAGCAGGGCCAGGGCAGCCCCAAGCTCTCACTGGGAGCTGGGAAGGGGCAGCACAGTGACCCCCAGAGTGCTGGCAGGAGGAGCAGTGACCTTGAACTTCTCCTGTCTGGTCGCTGTCTCCTCCAGCTATTTTTTCTCCAATGGCCATGTTTTTGAGTGTTGCAGAAGAGAAAAAACGCAGCCTGAACACAGGAATCAGCTGCAACCTCGGCTGCCAAGTTGGCAGAGAAGATAAGGACCCTTTATTTAAAGTTAAAAACCCCAGACGCTGAGAAGGGATAGACAAGTCTTTAGCAACTTTTACAGCCAGTCTTGCAATACAATTTCCTAAGCAGAGTCAAAACTTGCAAAAAAAAAAAAAAAAAACCCAAATTTTCAGCAGAAGCATTTCCTTGGAGTGCGGTGCTGCCTCCAGCAGGGACGTGAGGGATGTGAGGAGCCAGGGGTGACTCAGTGCCCCACACCCCCAGGGCACAGAACAGCTCAGCCAGAATGGGAAAACCCCACAGATTCAAGGCCCACGTCCTTTTTTGGGGTGGGTCAGCAGTACCCACACTCTTGTGGGCAGGGAACTGAGCAGTGTGTGGGGCATCAAAGCCTGGGGAGAAGGAAAGGAGGGAGGGAGGGAGGGAGGGAGGGCATCCCTCACCTGCAGGAAGGGCAGACACAGCACCAGCCATTCCCATCACCAGTTATTTCTGTCACAGAGAGGTTTCCCCTCAGCGTGGGCTGAGGCAAAACTCAGCTCAGGGGCATCACACCCACATCCCCTGTGCCACAGGGCCTGTTCTCCATGTGCTGGGGGGGCAGGGGTAAGGGAACCCCCCCTTCTCCCCTTCCTGTCTCAGGGACAAGCTCCCTCCATCTCCAGATGCCCCAGGGGCTGTGCCTCTCCGGGGTTCCAACCTCTTTTACAGCATCCTTTGAAGGCTCCCTCTGATCTCTACCTCCTTCCACATGCACCAACCTCTCCTGAAAATTGCTGCCACAACATCAGCTTATATTTTTATTCCTACATGCTGCCCAGCAGAATAATTCCCATCCTGTCAGCCATATGGATCCACCAAGAAATCTGTCCCAGAGTCCATCATGTGCTGGAAATCCCAACAACTTCTTGTGGCTTCAGCAGCTCTCTGGGCTCAGCAGCTGCTGAGATGTGCACGGAATCCCCAGGGTTCCTGCAGCCAGAGCAGTGTCTGATGGACCCTGCAGCCGGAGCAGATGATGGGGATGATGATGATGCAATCGTTCTTGCATCATCAGTAATGCTGGGGGTTATTGGTGCAACCTTGGCTGCAGGCCAGGCAAGCAGAGCAGCAGCACGGCTCCTGGGATGGGAACAGCACCGGGGGACGGGGTGACACAAAGGGGGTGACTCAAAGGGGGTGACACCAAGGGGGTGACATCAAGGGGGTCAAGGGCAGGAAAAGCGAAGAGTGGGTCTTAAGTTGATGTCACTTCCTCCAGCTTTGGAGTTTCCAGAAGTTGTCTTGCTCCCAGGAAATCGGGGCTCTCACACCTGTGAATGGTTCCCTTCACCATGGGGCACCTGGAGGACCCCTCACAAACAGCAGCACTCCCACCTGGGCCTGGCTGACACCGGCCCGGGGCTCCCCTGGGGCATTTCCCCTCCCCTGGAGAACGAGAAGCAGCCCCAGGCCCTGGATCCAAACGCTGCCCTGGTTTTGGGAGCCATGGCCACGGACCCCGTCCCTCCCTCCCAGGCAATCAGCAAAGCTTCTAGGAATATATTAAATATTCGTTGCAGAAGCAGGTACAGAACTGCACAGCAAGTGAAGCATCAGATCTCTGGTTCAGGAATTGGACTTTGAGAAAATTTGGAGGGTTTTTTTTGAGGGGGTAAAAACAAGTTTTTTAAGAGAGAAAGGGAAAGAGGGATTGGAAAACTAAAAGAAATGGAAAGAGAAAGAAATGGAATGAGGAGTGGAAGGAGAAATGGAAGGAGAGGATAAAAAATTAATATAAAAAATTTTACAAAGAGGGGAAGGAAACTGTTTAAAAAAAAAAAAAAAAAAAAAGCGGTTTTTTTTCCGTCTGGCCGGATTAGGGGCAGGAGCTGCCAAGCAGCGGGGGGGGCCAGGCTGGCCCCAGCTCCGGGCCCTGAGCCCAGTCCGGCCCCCGCCCCGCCCGCCCCGCCAGCGATAAAAGGCGGCGGCGGCGGCCCCGGGCAGCAGCTGCAGCGGAGCGGCCGCGACAGCGACAAAAACAGCGACAGAAACAGCACAGCTCCGCAGCAACACCGCAGCGCTCACTGCACAGCACAGCCCGGCTGTAACACCGCCGGTAAGGGCTGCGAGGGGATGGGATGGGGGATGCGGGATGCGATAGGGGATGGGATGGGATGGAGGATTCTATAGGGGATGGGAAGGGGGATGCTGCACAAAACGCGTGGGACCAGGAGTGTGCCCCTCACCTCACCAGGTGAGGGTGGCTGTGTCCTTGGGAGGGTTTGCTCTGCCCTGGGCCACCGCGGGACAGGGCGGGTGATTTTTCCTGAAGCAAACCTTGAGCAAAAATGCCCCGGTGCCCGTTTTAAAGCACAGCCGGGGGTGTGCGGGGAGCTCGGGGAGCCCGGAGAGCTCTGCCACCGCAGCAGCCGGATTTAACTCACGTCCCTCTCTCTTCTCTCCCCAGAAGCGACATCTAAACCTGCTGCTGCAAAACTGCAATGGAAACCATGCACGAGCTGATCCCCTTCGCCAAAGAAATGCTCAGCCAGAAGCCCAACAGGAAGATGGTCAAGCTGTACATGCTGGGCAGCGTGCTGGCCTTCTTCGGGGTGGTCATCGGGCTGGTGGAGACCGTGTGCAGCCCCTTCAGCTCCGAGGGCAGGCTGGAGGAGGAGGAGGACAAGAACAAACCGGCGGTGCCCCGGGAGCAGCGGCCACCGCAGAAACGAGAGGGTTTGGTGCTGGACAAGGGCAAGGCACCGCCGGCACTGCAGAGAGCCCTGGTGACCCGGCACCACGCGTCCTAGACCGGCTCCAGGCAGGGACTCCGCCCGCCCAGGTGGTTCCAGCACGAAGAGAAGGCTCGGCTGGAGAAGACTGCACGACTGAGACTCGCCAGAAGTGAAGGGTTATATTTGCTGCTGTGCAGCAGTGGGGGAAAAATACCTTTTGTTGGTATAAAGCTGTGCACGATGCACAGCACGGTTTCTTATTTTTCTTACGGACGCATTTTACATCGTTTTGCAAGATCAATAAATATTTTATATGGTACCAGTGCTCGCTCTTGCTGCGTTTATTTTCAAAGCTGATTTGCAGAGAGGTTTTGTTCACACCTCTGGCTCCTCTTACGGGACAGGGGGAGACTCGGGCCAGTGAAGGAGGGGGCTGCCCCCTCTCCATAAACCCCAGAGAGGCTGCCCTGGATCTGTCCTGTCTGTCCCCTTCCCAAGGGGCCAGCTGGGGAGGAGGTGGCACCTGTGTCACACGAGCGGGAGGTGTGGCTGTACTTCAGGGGTTATCTGGGTTCAATGGCACAGATTTGTCTCTGCTATGGCCATGTGTGCACAGAACTGGTTTAAAATAAATCAAAACCTCATTCTTGCCCTGGCAATCCTCCACCAGGCTCCAGCTGCTGTGCAAAAAAAAAAAAAAAAAAAAA
>JAGMWU010000028.1:1794810-1805807 GCA_018697195.1 Certhia americana
GGTTCCTGCTTTTGAGAGGGGTCAGGCCCTGGGGTGAAGACACAGGAATTTTGGGAAAAGGTTGGGATTTGGGAAGGGGTTCCTGCTTTTGAGAGCGGTCAGGTGCTGGGGTGAAGATTTCAAGGCTAATGTTCCAACACACTGGTATTTTGGGAAAAGGGTTGGGATTTGGGAAGAGGTTCCTGCTTTTGAGAGGGGTCAGGCACTGGAGTGAAGACTTCAAGGCCAATGTTCCAACACGCAGGAATTTTGGGAAAAGGGTTGGGATTTAGGAAGGGGTTCCTGCCCTGGAGAGGGGTCAGGTGCTGGAGTGAAGATTTCAAGGCCAATGCTCCAACACACAGGAATTTTGGGAAAAGGTTGGGATTTGGGAAGGGGTTCCTCCCGTGGAGAGGGGTCAGGCCCTGAGGTGAAGATTTCAAGGCTAATGTTCCAACACACAGGAATTTTGGGAAAAGGTTGGGATTTGGGAAGGGGTTCCTGCCCTGGAGAGGGGTCAGGTGCTGGAGTGAAGACACAGGTATTTTGGGAAAAGGGTTGGGATTTGGGAAGGGGTTCCTCCCCCTGCCAATGCTCTGGCTCTGGCCAGCCTCTCACCCCAAGCTCTCCAGGCCAACACCCCGGGCCGCTGCCATTTCAGGCTCAGGGATCCCTGAGGCAGCAGCAGGAGTCGGAGCAGACATCCCAAGGAATTCCCAAGGTTTCCTGGAGTCTCCCAGCCCCAGCCCTACCTGTGTGCGTGCGCTTGTGCCGCTGCAGCTCGTCGGAGCGGGTGAAGCGCTTCCCGCACAGCACCCAGGTGCAGATGAAGGGTCTCTCCCCCGTGTGCCACCGCAGGTGTGCCCGCAGGTGCGAGGTTTTCCCGTACACCTTCCCGCAGCCCGGCACGTGGCAGATGTGCTGCTTTTTTTTCCCTGGATCCCCAGAGCTCCTGCAAGAAGCGAAGGGTTAACGCCAAGGGAATCAGCCTGGGGTGGGGTGGATCTTCGGGACTGGGATTGGTAGCACCCATGGGGTTGATGGGTTTGGGGTGAGGTTCAGCCTCAGGGCTTGCCCTTAGGTCACAACAGCCCCGTGGGATGCTCCAGGCATGGGGAATTGGGGCTGGAAAATGGGGAAAGGACGTGGGGGTGCCCCAGTGGCACCTGGGGAGACGGGTGGCCTTGCCAGAGCTGGGGGAACAGCTGGACCCAGTGATCTGAGGGATCTGACCCTTCCCAACCAACAGAATTCCACAAAAGGAGGCACTCTGGGGGTGCCGTGGGCAGCAGCCTCACCTGCCCTCTCCCTCCTTGCAGTAGGGGCAGGTGCAGGCTTCCCTCCGTGTTTTCCGGCCCTGCTGGGGCTGGGGGTCGGGGCTGGTCTCCCCCTCCTCCACGGTGGCACTCTCGTCGCCCAGCCCGTCCCCGCTGCCGCCGTGCAGCCCCAGCTGGGCCCCGTGCTCACCTGCAAGAGAACGTGGCAGGTTACAGCAGGCTCCTCACCTGGAAAGGAGGGTCTCCCCTGCTGCACCGAGCTGGGAATCTCAGCCTTCCCCAACACGCCCCAGCCCAGGGCTCTCCCCGGCCCCCCACACCTCCCACATTTCCCCAGTTTTGATCCAGGTCTTTAATTTATTTCCAGGGGAGAGGGAAGAGCTGTGTCTTCCCCAAGAAACAGCTCCCTGCCAAATGCTGCAGCTATTCCAGCAGAATTCCAGCCCCAGTTGCACCAGGGTGAATAAAGCTGGCTGGAAGAGCAGCATCCATTTCCTTTACAATCCCAGTTTTCCACGCAGGAGCTCCGAGGCAGGAGCCAGAGGGGGGTTAGAGAAGGATAAATTTCAAATCCCCTGTGAGACGGAGGCTGGGCACTCCTGGAGGTGCCAGGAAGGAGTTTCACAACCCAGAGACAGCGCTGGGAATGAGGAAGAATTCCTGGCAGGAACAACTTCCCCAGTCCCTGGTGGTGCCGGTGCCAGCAGGCGTCAGCGGTGCCTGGGCAAAGCTCCATGGAGGAGCCAGGCCCACGCTCAGGAGGGACAGGAGCCACCAGAACGGGTCCCTGAGGCTCACGAGGGACAGGAGCCAGCAGGAAAGTCAAGAATTCTTCCCTAAAATCCAAGCTAAAGCTTCCCAGCACAGCCTGAAGCCGTTTGCCCATGTCCTGCCAGCTGGGAGAAGAGGCAGGAGCAGGCTGGGAGGTTTGCTGCCCCCAAATCCACAGGGATCCAGATTCCTTGGAAAAATGCAGTGCTGGCCTGTGGAGGACACCCAGAGCTCCAAGCACGCCCCAGGAGCAGAACCTGTCACACAGGGGACAGGGCAGGGACAGGATGTCACAGGGGCTGTCACCTGGGGCTGTCACCCCACACAAACCCCAAAAATCCCAAGGACCTTCCTCCAGCCTGGGACCAAGCCCTGGTTCTGCCCCTGGGAGCACGGGAATGCTGTCCCAGCCAGGCCTGCAGAAGGAAAATGTCCCCTCCAAAGGTGACACAAGGCCCTCGGTGCCACATTCCCAAGCTCCCTGCAAAGTTGAGGATTTCAGGAGCTTCCCAGTCCCTCCCTGCAGCTCCCGTGACGTGTCTGCAGTCACAGCCCTGCACAGAGGGAGCCTGGGAGGAGTTTTTAAGCTTCCTAAGCCAGCACCGACAGCTTTGTGCTGCAGCCACGGATTAGAGATTTCCCCGGATGGGAAGAGCTGCCGGGGAAAAAAAAAAAAAATTAAAAAAAAAGCAAGAAAGAAAAAGAAAAAAGGAAGCGAAAACACAACTTCTCTGCCCCCCAAAAAATCCCAAGCAAGGAGAAAACACAAGTTCTCTCCCCAAAAATAATCAAGGGAGGGGGAGAATCCAGCCAGGATGCCTTCGAATGGCTTCAATCCTCCAAGAGGCAAAAGCCTACACGGCGTTTTCTGACCTTTTGGCACGGGGGGAACAACCCCAAATCCTGATGCTGGAGGTCTGTGGCCACCTCTCAGAGAGGAATAAATCCAGGGCAGCAGCTCCTGGACGTGCAGGGATCATCCCACCCCAAGCAGAAGCTCTGAAATCTCTGGGATACGACAGGTTCAGGGGAAAAGTGGGCAGAGAGGATAATTCATGTTTATTATCCCTGCTAATACACGTCCCTGCTAAGACTAAAGCTACCCTGGAGGATCCACACTCGGGTCAGCAAAGCGCTGGAAAAATAGATTATTAATAGGGTAAGAGGAGGCTGAATCCTTGGAAAATGCCCGGGGAGAAAGAGGGATTTTGGGAAGGCAGGAGAGGGAAGCTGCTCCTGGTCCTGCTCTACCAGCGACCTCGGAGACCCCCCAGGAACGAGGCAGTTTCTGGTGTCCCACTGAAAAACCCCAAACCCCGGAATCTTGGCTTGGGAATTCTCTGCAGACAAGGTGCTCCTTGTGCAGGAAAAAGCTGGGGTTTGTTTGCTTGATTTAGCAAACTACCAGGAGGTGAGAAATGCCCAGCAAGGAGGAGAGAGGAGCTCTCAGACCCACCCTGGCTGAACTCAGGCAGGGGAACAGACCCCGTGTTCATTTTTAGGGGAAGAGCTGGAAATAAAACCCAAAACCAACAAACCAGGGCTGATTGTGCAAACTGTGCATCTCTGGCAGCTGTGCCTGGGCAGAGCAGCAGAGGCTGAGGGGGGAGAGCTGGCTCTGGGCACGACGTGGCTTCCAGGCACGAGGAAGTTTTCAGGTGAAAAGAAAGAAAAGCAAAACCTGGGGACACGCAGTCCCAACCTTCTCAGGGTATGTTCTGAAAACACGTCCAAAATCCACATTTTCTAGCTCACAACTCGAGTTGTTCCCTTTTCCTGCCCGATTTTTGGGGTCACTGCCCTGCCCAGAACAAACCCCAGCTGCTCCAGACACACCAAAGAGCTGCACAAAGGGACAAAGTGGCTTTGGAACGATGTCCCCTTGGTTTTCTTCCCCATCTGATTCCCTCCCTGATTTGCAAAATGAGTTTATCTGCACCGAGAGCTCATCCATGTAAATGAGCCAAGCTCTGGCTCAGCAACTCCTTGGAGATTGGGGAGAGGGAACC
The DNA here is from genome assembly GCA_018697195.1 of Certhia americana. Taxonomy (NCBI): domain Eukaryota; kingdom Metazoa; phylum Chordata; class Aves; order Passeriformes; family Certhiidae; genus Certhia; species Certhia americana. Next base: position 1,798,847 of record JAGMWU010000028.1, read on the forward strand.
AGGGAACGGGGCTGGCTGGAAGTCTGCAGCCCAGTGAGTAACTGGGCTTTAATTTGGACTCTGATGACTCCAGAAGCCACTCCTTGGGCAGCTCCTGTAATTGCTGGAGGTTTCTGTGCCTCAGGATGAGCGACACTTCCTTTGGAGAGGGGATAAATCAGGATGGAGCCGATGGAATGAGTGAGGTGGGCTGTAAAAGGGGACAGAGCTGAGGCAGGGAATCACCTCATCATCCATTCTGCCAGATCCCTGAATCCCCCAGGATTTGCCAAATGCTCCTGTTATGCTCGAGACTGACACACAGAGCCCCTCTGCCCTTTAAGTTCCTGTCTTAAGCTCCTGTCCCACCAAATCACCCCCTGACATCCAGAAATCCCTGTCTGAGGGGTGTGGAAGGAGGAAAATGCCTGGCTGAGACGAGGAAGGGCAATTCCCAAAGTGGGGAACCTCACCCGGACCTCCGTGTGCCTCTCGCTCACCGCAATCAAGGGTGGATGCTTTCCTGAGCCACAAATCCCAAGTTTTTAATCCCAATTAATGCCTGCATCACTCCCAGGATCTAACCCAGGCGTCCTGGGATGGGGTGGGAGGGGATGAGGAGCCGTCTGGACGCTGCTGGCCACGCTAAGGTGGGAGCTGACGCTCTGGAAAGGAGCCATGCGGAAACTCCCCCAAAGCTGGGAGCCAGGATGTGTCTCCTGTGTGGGGTGATAAGGACGGGGCTCCAGCAGGGCTGGGGCTGCCCCAGATAAAAGGGAGAGGCAGATCAGGGCCTGGCAGACGGGTCTGGAGCCGGGATCTCTCCCGGGAGGAGTCACGGGGTGGGTGCTGCACACCCGACCTGTCCGACCAGCACGGCTGCCAACCCTACCCAGCCCCGCTGAGCCTGGCCTGGAGCAGCAGCAGGGAGAGGAAAAGGAGGAGGAGCAGGGCTGTCCTACAGAGTCCAGGACCCACAGGGTGTCCCCATGGGGACAAAGCTGTGACAACACAGGCTCTGCCGGGATCGCTCTGCCGGGATCGCTCCCCTTCTCACCAAGCAAACCCCGGGACCTCTGGGGGGATTCATGTCAGTCCCCAGTGAAGGACACGGACAGAGGTCAGCCGAGGAACCCAGAGGGGATGTAGAGTCCAGCCTGGCTGGGATTTAGAGCAGGAAGTTTCACAATGTGCTGTTCTGTGATGTCACGGGTGCGGTGAGACAAACAAGGGCTGCGCGTCACGGGCGGGTCCTGCCCGGCCTCCCCTCATCCTGCTACAAAGCTGCCCTTAAAAACCAGCAAACAGGACACAATCAGGGCTTTGTGCCACTGGCCCGACGCTGGGAAGGGCCCTGGAAGGACCAAGTGGGAGCAGGGAGGGGTTTGCTGAACACATTGCCAAAGGTTCCTGCCCCAGCCCCAACAGGGGCTCCTCCTTTTAGGATGGTCTCGATGTCCCTCTGCTTGGTTCCCCCAAATCTGCTGCCCAAGGAGCTGGAAGGCAGCTCGTGCTGCCCAGAAAAACCCAATCCCACCCAACAGCTCCATCCAGCCCTGGAATTAAACATCCCCAAATGAGGGATATTTGTTGAGCGCCCCTGAAACAAGGGGGTTCAATTCCAGTGCTGACGTCTCTGATGGTCACCTGTTTACCCAGCACATTCCTCAGCCAGGTAGGGCTGGGACAGGGACATGGGTGTGGGGACAGAGCCACCATAAGGGCACAGAGCTCAGAACAGTCCTTCTCCTCCTCCCTATGGCAAAAGAGGAAGAGAAACCCCGATGTCACAAAAGCCATCATCCCCCTCACACAGGATGTCCCCTCCCCGGGCAGGCTGCAGTGACACTGAGGTGGCTCTCAGACCCCACTGAGGTGTCACAAGTCCCTACCTGAGCCCCAGACCCTGTCCCTCAGCAGGCTGGCAGCAGCCTCGGGAGGGTTTTGGGGTGCTGCCAGCTGAGGAAATCCTCCCTCCCTGGCCCTGGGGGTGCCCTCCCTGGGGACAGAGCCAGTGGCAGCGCCTGTTTGCCCACATGCCACCCCTGGTGGTCACAGACCTGCCCCTGCCTCTGCTCCTTCCCAGCCTGGCCAAGGAGGAGGAAGAGGAGGAAACAGCCTTGGAGCCACCCCATTAACACAGACACCGAGGCAGACTGCACAGAGAGAGAGCTGGGCTCTGCATCACACCCAGCAGAAAAAAAATCTGACTTTTAAAGACTTTTCCAGGTGGTGTTTTCTCCCCAAGGAATTTTTCCCCTGACAAAAATCAGGAGAAAACCTCATTGGCAGCAGACCCAAGGGGCTGGGAGCGACAGCCCCCTATCCATGGGGTTCAGGAGGGGACACAGAACCCCCCCAGGAGGCCAAGCTGAGCTCTGGAAGGGGCAGGACATGCACTGGTGCCAGCCCAGGTGGCAGCTGGGGCCACCACACCCCTGGCTGGCCACCTCCCCCTTCCCCACCAGCCTGGAACATGCAGCAGGATCCAAGGAAAAACAGCCACGGTCCCCTCCCCAGCAAGGGTTCATTTTCCATCTGCCTCCCCCCAGCAGCAGAGGAGCTTCTCCTGCTCCAAAAATCCCTCCCAACTCCTTGCTTGGAGCAGAAAGTTCCAGCACACGTGGAGGCTTGGAAAGCACTCAGGGATTTGGGAAGTGTTGGGAACAAACCCCTCCCTCAAATTCCCATCGGAGAGCTCGGATCTGGAGGGACGCAGGTCTGGGGGGGCTCAGCACTCCCTGGAGAGGGCCTGGTGGTGGCTGGGGGGGACAAAGGGACCCATTGCCACGTCTGAGGGACACAGCCAGAGAAAAACTCCTGCAGCCTGGAGTCAAATCCTGCACTGGATCAGTGCCAGCAGCTCTGTCCTGGCCACAGCTTTCCCCATTTCATCCTAGGAGCCTCCCGGACCATCCCACAGAGCTGGGGCTCCCCAAAAACACGCTCTGAACCCTGCTCTGGCTTTTCTGTTCAAACGTCCCCATGTCATGGTGACAGTGCCAGCGTCACGTCCTCGGGGCTGGGGACAGAGCCAGGAGGCCCCGCCGCCACTGCTGCCACCGCTGGCGGGGAATTCTTCACGGCGGATCAGGGCTGAGAGCGGCTGAGCTAAAAAAAAAGGAGAGGAGGAGGAGAAAGAGGAGGAGGAGGAGAAAGAGGAGGAGGAGGAGGCGGCTTCGCAGCGTGAGTGCGTTGGATGGGTGGTCTCTAGAACGTTCCTCCCTGTTCCACCTCCGAGGGCAGAGCCAGGCACGAATACAGGAACTGGGGCTCGCCCATGCCTTTCTCCAACAAGGAACGAGTCCGGCAGCACACAAGGAACGAGCCCCAGCCTCGGCAGGAGCTGCCCCTGGTGTGGGGATGGTGGAGAGGGGACCCTGCACGCCCTGCGGGTCACAGAGGCCACACATGTCCCCAGCCCCAGCTGGTGGGAGCCCCCCGCGGGTCCCTGTGCTCGGGGAAATCCAAGGATCAGGCTAATCCAAGGCTGGAGTGACCCGTGGCTTGCCTGCGAGCCAAGCTGCTGTAGCAACAGCCCAAAATAATGCTGCAAAACAAGCCCGGGGGAGCAGCCGGCGCCTCTCGCCAGAGGGAAGCAGGGCTGGATTGAGCAACATTTTCTGCTGCCTCTCAACTGTGACTAAATCCAGCAACAGCCCCTTTTAGCCAGAGCCAGAACACAAAAAAAATAAATAAAAAAAAAAAAAAAGGGAAAAAAAAACCCCAAGGAAAACAGTGGAAAAGCAAATGGAGAGCGTTCCCAGAACCGATCCCTTCCGTGGCGGAAGCTGAGCAGGCTCCAGCTCAGTTCCCACATTCACGTATCCCGCTCTTCCCAGGCTGTGGGAGATGGTGGGATGGATCCCTGGGGATCTGAGCAGGGTGCCCCGAGCCCACGGGACCGTCTGGGCCACGCTGAGGTCACGCTGTTCCACGCCAGCACCCAGACACTTAATGAGCCCCTGTGAGGAAATTCCCCGCGGCTCCATGACTGTTTGTTTTCATGGGGTTTTCAGTTAATCCCTGTGTTTTATGGCCGTGACTCTCTCTCGACAGGCTCAGCCAAGCAGCCGAGCTCCAGCCCTGACCCCAGACTCCTGGGTGACCACCAGGGCAGGACAGTGGCACAAAACCAGGTGTCCCCCTTCTCCTGCACTTTCCCCCCACAACCACCTTCTTTCCAAGATTTAAACTCCCCAAAAAGACCTTTAGTGTCCTCTGGTGATCAACACGCTCCCTCCCAGTGGCCAGCACAAGCCCCACCCCAGTCCCCACCAGCATTTGACGCCAACCACGCCCAGCACAGCCGCGGCCCCGCAGGGTCCAGCGTTTCTCCTTCCCGTGCCTGGCTGCGAAAAGGGACCCGAGCACTCACCGGGGGCGTTGGCGATGGCCAGGGGCAGCCCCTGCAGCTGGTGCACCTGGATCCCGGAGGCTCCCAAGGCACTGAGGTTAATAGTCTGGAGGCCCGGCACGGAGGAGAGCTGGGCGGCGTTGACGGTGACGGTGCCGCTGGGCAGGGAGGCGATGGGGGTCAGCGTGGTGCTGGTGCTGCCCGTCTGGCCCAGAGACACTCCCTGCATGGGGGCCAGCGTGATTGTCTGCGCCTGGGGGTTCTGCACCTGCAGGTTCTGCAGCTGGATGGTCTGCCAGCTCACCTGCCCGTTGGGACCCACCGTGGGCGTGCGGATGATGATGGGGCCGGAGTTGGGCACGGCTTGGAGCTGCAGGTTCTGCAAGGTGTCTTGGGAGATGGCTTGAGTGGCAAAGGTCTGCCCAGAGAGCGGGGTGGTCTGGAGGGCTTGGATTGTCTGCCCTCCTTGGACCAGCTGGGGTTGGATCAGGATCTGCTGCTGCTGCTGCTGCTGCTGTTGCTGGGACTGCTGACTCTGATCCCCCTCCTTCTGCTGCCCTGGCTGCAGGGCCACCCCGGACACCGGGGTCTGCAGAGAGTCCGAGCTGGGGACGCTGCTGGCCCTCTGGGGGGTCTGTGCCTGCACGTTGGTGCCCACCGTGGCGCTGGTGGAGAAATTCATGACACCCACGTTACTGGTGGTGGTGGTGGTGGAGTAGCTGTTGGCGTTGGTGAAGAAGGCTCCTGAGCTGGCCTGGGATGTGGCCGTGCTGCCCGAGCTGCTGGCAGCCCCCGAGGTGGCCGGCTGGGAGCTGCTGTCCGGCGAGCCCGAGCTGCTCAGGGTGCCCGTCTGCGATGTGGGGGCCAGGCTGGCGGCCACGCTGTTGACCGGCAGCAGGGTGATATTGCCATTCAGGGCCACGGGCACGTTGGCCACGTACTGGGTCTGCCCAGAGAGGCTGTTGTTGGCCAGCCCCACGCCCTGGATGGGCACGGCCTGCTGCAGCAGGTTGGGCATGGCGATGAGGTTGCTGCCGCCTGCACGGCTCGTGATGATCTGCTGGTTGGAGCCGGGGATGATCTGCAGCTGCCCCGAGGCATCCTGCTGCACGTTTACCTGCGCTGGGGTGGTGGCAAACTGCAGCTGCTGCCCATCGATGGTCTGGAACTGGGGGATCACCTGGTACTGGATGTTGGGGATGACGCCCGGCAGGCCCGTGAGCACCTGCTGGTTCTGCAGGCCGGACGCCGAGGTGACCACGTAGGGCCCGGTGCTGACCGGGCGGCTCTTGGAGGCGTCGCCGCCGTTGCTGCCGTTGCTGCCCGGCTCCTTGGAGCCCGTGGGGGTGCTGGAGCCCGCCGAGATGATCTGCCAGCCGTTGGCTGACTGGGTGAGCTGGGCGGCGGCCGCGTTCAGGTCCAGCTCACCACTCCCGCCCTGCTGGCCCTGGGAGCTGTTGGAGTTCTCATTGGGAGACTCGATGCGGCTGCAGGTGGCAGCCAGCAGGGCCAGTGGGGACGGCTGTGACTCCTGGGGACGAGAGGAGGAGTTACGGGGGTGGGAGGTGGCCCGAGGGGCAGGCCCCGAGTGGAAAAAAAACCCGACGAAACAAAAAAAAAAAACCGAAAAAAAAAACCCAACCAAAAATCAAACCAACCAAAAAAATCAACCAACTTAAAAAGAGAAAACAGGGAGGAGCGTACTCGGAAAAGATAAACACTCCTTCCTGAACAAACCCACCCACAGCCGGAAAAACACAACTGCCAAGCACAGGGCTGTCAGGCCGGGACAGCCTGAACCCACAGGGAAAAACCTTCTGGGAGGGAGGAAAGGGGAGGGAGCCTGCCTGGAAAAGCCAGGAAGAAGAGAAGGCTCGTCCACTCTGAAGTCGGGGAATCCCCCTCAGGCACAAGAAACCCCCAAGAAGGAGGGTCACTCCTGGGCTGGAGAAAGGCCAGCGGGGGCCGTGGTGTCACTGGGAGCAGGGGAACTGCCGGGGACCAAGGGAAGCCACGGTGGCTGCTTGGCAGCGCTCACCCTCCTCTTCCTGCCCGCTCTGAAACGCTCTCCTGAGCCCAGCAAACAGCTCGGCCCGGCCCTGGACTTTGCTACGAGCTGCCCGGGGCCAGCGGGGCCGGGCGGGGGCCGATCCTCCCCCCACTCACCTGGGCCTCCCCACCGCCCGCGCTGCTCGTGCTGCTGGCATCGCCTTCGCCCTTGTCGGGCTTCACAGCCGACATCTCCTCGGTGCTCTCTTGGTCTGCGCAGGAGGGAAGCGACAGCCTCGGTTAGGGACATTTTGGGGCAGGGCGGCGGCACGAGGCTGGGGAAGGCCAGGCAGGGCCCGGAGGGGACAGGGCAGGCTGGCTCTGGGGGGACCATGTGCTCCGGCACAGCCGGGAAGGGGCTGCGAAGAGCAGGGAGCTGCCAAAGGGGAGCTGGCAGCGGGACAGGGGGGGAGGACCCGGCCCTGCTCCAGGGCACAGCTCCTCCCCACCCGCTCGGGACACTCCCTGGCCCCCGCCGAGGTCCTCCCCGGGCCTCCCCCTCGCCTTGCCCGCCGGTCGGGGCACACACACACACACACCCCCGGCCCCGCGGATCCACCCCGGGATTCCCCCGGC
>JAGMWU010000028.1:1833510-1853777 GCA_018697195.1 Certhia americana
TGTCGAAGTTTAAAACCAATCGTCTGCAGGAGGAGCATTCAGAGCTTAATGACCGACTCTGACAAAAACAAAAAAATTAGACTTCATTTATATTATGCCTACTCTAAGTAGGTAACTACTTACAGGCATTATTTATAGATCTTAAACCTACACTTGTTTGATAAACACGAAAAGATGAAGGGTCTTCAACACTAGACCTGTTACTAAATCCTGCCTTCCAGGCTGTTGTTGGTAAAGGCTTATTGTTGAAGGTGCAATCCTTCCCACATCTTTTTCATCTTCACTTTTTACTACAGGCCTGTTCGGGTCATGAATACATTGTATTTAATTCTAAAAGGCTATATGCTACATAAGTTGTTCACCAGAGTAGTACAAAACATGCTGCTTTAGAACTAGATAGCCAAGTTTTTAGTTCAGTTTTCAAATCATAAGCTGTTGTGATTTTTTTTGGTTGACTTCTTTTTTGTTTGGTCAGCTTTTGTTGCTGTTATTTTTGTTTTTTTAATCGGCTGTATATCTACACTTAAATTGCCAATAATACTGCAATTTTTGACGCAGCAATTTTTCCATCATTGTTTTTTAATTTTAATCCTTTCTTCTAGATCTTCATTATTTAACAACTCCTGCACACCGTTTTCACTAAGCAAACACCACTAAGCGTGTATCTGGGAAGGGCTTTGGAGGAGAAGAGCAGTCACAGTTGTTCTTCTTGCTTTTCCTTCAGAAATCAGAAAAATGTTGTAATGAGTTTCTTGAATCTTAACATGCTAAAATGAATGCAAACAACCTCATTCCCAGTAGACCCGCCACCCGACAAATTTTCCAGGTACTGTAGATATTGAGAAGCAATAAAGAATAAACTTCCAGAAGGCTTTCATAATAGCAGAGATATATAGACATATATTTTTTATCATGTTAAAAAAAATACCGTGCTTTCATCACCTATGAAGTGGAAAGGAGGAGCTAAAGAGGAAGAAACAGAAAATCTACATAAGACATTTTTTTGCCCCTTCAAGCAGAAAAAGATATCTTTTTCGAAAATGTAAATCCATGGATCATGCTGGAAGGTATTTGATGCTTATGCCAAAACAACCCTATTTCCTTTACATATAAACAATCGTCATACTCCAGAGTTATCACTTTTTTACAGTATTTCTGAGCTGAAATATTCATTCTGACATAGAGTTACACTTCTAATTCTGCCATACCAACTGTAGTGGTTTATTCCTACTCCTCCTTGCAACGTCCTGTCCAAAACTTACTGTTTCCAACCAACACTACATACTTTGTAAAAAGATTGAAATAGTGTAAGACACTAAATGTTGAATCTTTAAAGCAGTGGTTTCATCATTAGTTGGGGCCAAGAAGGTTTCATTAAGCCGTTAACTTTTTCTTGTGCTTAACTCACCTTTAAGCTTTTCCTTGTTCTTTTTTCTTTAATATGCTTATGAGCAAAAGCCACTGATTCCTCAAAACATCACATAATTTGCAGGTGTATTTTGCTGACGGAGCTTCGAGTTGCTAGAATAAAGACAGTAAAAAAACCCCCTAAAATATTATAACGATATTACTTTCACTCTTCATTCAATACCCTTGCTACGTTCAATTGACTAACCCTGAAATCTACAAACCACTACTTGAGCTTCCGTTCCAACTCTGTATTTGCCATCCAAAAATTTGCACAGCAAACACAATGTCAGAAGCATGACACCATGTCATTACACAAAATGAACTTATCTTTTACAGGCGAAAATACACCCATGCCTGAAGGATATATTAATTGATGGTCATTCCATGAACTAAGGCTAGCCATTTTAATTCTGAATTGTTTATCAATCTATAGCACAACCTCCCAAAAGACAAACCCCTTCTTTTTCTAATTCAGTTACTTAAATTCGTACTAAATTAGAGCTACAATCAGAGATATCTCAAGTGACCCTCTACAATGTATTTAGAATGCACAAAAATTAGGAAAGTCCTATCCATAAAATAAAGACAGCAGCACCTTCTCAGTCTATAAATGTACCTCGCTTCAATCGTTCTTCAGCTTAGCTGCGCCCAGAAGTTCTTTTGGCTGACATCACAATTCAACTATGACTTGGGCCTTCACGTCATCATGATCATATTCATCTTTTCTAGTTCTTCTTGTGTCTTCTTGTTTTCTAATGCTTCTTTGTTTCTTATTAAAGAGTATGAGAGCAACACGTCAATAACTGCAGAGTGCCACAGATCAGTTAAAAAAAATTTCCTTAATTACACACCACTTAGATGAGAAGTCAAAGAAAGCACCATTCCATACTGGTAATGGTTTCACAATTTGTTCTGCTGCAAGTCTGATAATAGTAAGTGTATATTATATCACAACTTATAGTGCCTTTGTCCCAACTCACAAATACTCAGTGAACATTTTGTCCCCCACCCCCCTTGAGAAAATTACCTATTTGAATTAAAGAAAAAGTAGAACTAATGCAATAGATACATCCTGTTGTCTATACAATACAGTGGAATATATTCAAAGATTTCATGATTTCCTGGTTAGGCTTGGATGGACAAAATAAGCTAGAGACTACAAGTATGACAGAACCAAAAATGTAGGCCACACTTTGCATGATTTAAAAACCTAGCAAGCACCTCTGATATGCACTGTTGTGGGTTTACTCACATATGACCATTGAATTACATGAATTATTACTGTTATAATGTCATTTTTGCGTTTTCTTTAAACCAAATAGGGATCCGTGCTACCTTCACAGTATTAAATTAAACAAGTGAAACAACAATGTAGCACTCCTGCGCTACGAGACAAAGATGGATTTGCTAATATGTGCACAGTGCTTAATAAAGCTGTAAACAGTCTTAATACTTAAACGCGTGTGTTTACGCAAAAGCTCTGGAACAAATTAATGGACATACCACTATCTACTTCTAACAAATTTTTATCATCATTTTGAAGCAGAAACTGCTATTGGCCCACAAGCCAATACCTGTAAAAATCATCTCAGATATATAGTGTCTCACGTCAGATTTTTACACCTTTGCCTTTCCATTGTACAGCTTACAAGATTTCCAATGCCTGGAATTTCTAAAGTTCGCCTTAATCTAAAAGAGTTTATGCAAACTCCTTAGACTCCCAAGGTTTTTATCACAGCATGAGCACGTTAGTAATACATGTACTATTTAGTAAAAATTAAGCTTTAATAATTAAAAAGGTCAAACCCCCCCGATAAACTGTTCTTCCCAAATACATTTTACAAAATTTTTTTTTCCTGTATCAGTTTTGTCTCTATACTTGGCAAAAGGGAAAACAACAGATGGTGTATTTGTGACTATTATTTGATTAATTCACTAAGGCAGCACGAATGCACTACTAGGTGAAACAGTACCAGGACAAAAAGGGTAATACCTAATTTCTTTTTTCTTCAGCAGCCCACAAGTTTAAGCAATGCAATGACAAGAATTTTAAGCCTAAGACATTGTAAGAAATTAGTAACTCCAAATGATCCCAGGGAGCAGAACAGAAATCGGGGCTTCTGAACCTTTACCACATCCTCCCATTTTGCACCACACTTCTGCTCAAATTCCTAAGATGTGTCACATCTGTTTGCTACATTTTTACTAATCAGTGTGGGATATAACATGGAGTTGTATTAATGTTTCACAGAAAGCCGGTGACTACTTACCTACTTATCAATTATTTCTTTCTGCAGTCAAACCACTTAAAAATCAATTAAATAAATACTTCTAATATTTGGTAAGCACAGTAGTGACAAGCTCATTACAGGTTAATGATTAAATAAAGACTACACACAGTGTCTCACAGATTGGTTAAGACTTCCTCATGACTTACAATAAAAAAAGATGTGAAAGGTATTAAACGGACAACTGCACAAAATATTTCACGTAATGCTAGAGGAAAATTTACGTAATTTGTGCGACAAGAACCCCCCCCTTTTTTCGTTTGGCTACAGACTCAGAATTTCTGAAGGGACATCAAGAGGTGAGCTACGCATGTCTGTGTTTCACAGCAGATGAAATGAACGCAGTTAAATTCTGAACATGCTCACTAACCTGCGCTTAAACACCTTCAGTACTTAATCCATGGCAGCTGCCCCGACAGCACTCCAGAACTCCCTAGCTATTACTTTAGACATTTGCCCTTTATTCCTCATCTGAACCTTTCCTGCTCATTTTAGGCCCATTGCTTTGTGTCCCATCTACGTGAAAGAAACATATAGTTTACTACATCAGCTTTTTATACCGTCTAGACAAATGAAGATTGTATATGCCTCCCTACCCTTTTCATTTTGCAGAAGGTTGGATATTGTTCAACGTTTGAATGGCTTCTGTTTTTACTGTCTTGGGGACAACACTACCCTGCTTTTTTTGCACAGCTTTCATTTTAGTCCTACAAGTGACTCCACTCCTGGACATGGAAGATCTTGTCAACTGGGAATGGACCCAAAACGCAGAAGGTGTACTTCAGACTGTGATTCTTTCTTCATACCTCACAACCCCTGATAATGACTACTCATTATCATCTTCGGATTCATCCATCCTTCAGATCCTTTTATGAAAAAGACTTACTTTATCTGACTTTCCCTTCTTTATTTGTACAGTTGATATTTTCTACTTGAAACAGGGCTTTAACAGTACAGTTCAATCCTATAGTAGGGCATTTTCTCCAATTGTGCAAGTTATTTTAATTGACCGTCCTTTTTTTCTGCATTCCATGCCTACCCCTCCACAGCAATCTTCATTTTCAGAGCACACAATTATAGTCTGCTGTCATTCATCATTATAGTATAGATTAACACTGAATGGATAGAATTCCTCGTCACTAGATGTTTCGCTGCTACTTTCCTTAACTGACAAATCTTGCAGTAGTTTCTGATTCAGTTACCTATTACCGCTGCAAGTCTCCTACATTAATTTAATCCAGACAATTTTCCAGTAGTTACTTACAGAACTGTCACGTAAGAGTAGCTAAAGTAGTACAGTACTAGCACAAGCAATATCCTACCCAATGCCTTCCCATGTGTCCAAGGGAACTGATGACTCCTTTTAATAATTAATTAGGGCCTGATATACCTTTTCCTTTACAATGCATACTACTGCTTCTTATTCTTGTCACCTTTCAGCATACTCACAGTATATTATTTGTTCCAAAACTGCCCGTCCTACATTTAAGCTGCACACAAATAATTTTCATTGACTACGAAGGGAGGATTTTTCATTCCCTTTAGGCACACTTGCCCTTTCCTGTAATCAGTAGGTCACTTGCCCAGAAGTTCTCACGTATGATTGCCATTGGTTCCAATAATCTGTTTCAGTGCACAGAAAATCCTAATCTACTTCATGGTTCCTGAAGTATTCACAGAAAAGTTCGTTAACAACAGTAAACTGGAAGAGAAAACTGTGGAAACACTCTGCTTCTCTCCTCAATGGGAGGCGAGCTGTGTGCAGCTTACTTCTAAACATGAGAAATAAGAACACTGGCACCTGTTCGCATTTATCTTTTTAGTGATAGCTAGTATCATTGGAAAGACATTTCCTATCCTTGACTTGTCCTGGTATCAACCATCCATTATCTCTTCTCACCAGGTTCTGATGCACTACTGTCGTTTGCTCCCACTCTTAGACAGTTTCTTGTCAATTGCATTCCAACCGTTATCAGCCCACAACACGGTATATTCTAATATATTTCTTTAATGCTGATTCCGGTTTCCTGATTTACTTGCATCAACGAAAATATAACTATCAACCCCGTCACCTCCCTTAGGCTTGCCTTCTGACTTTAGTCAATGCTTTTGGTTTGTACTTCGATTATATACCAACTGTCCAACAGGGAAGTTAAATGTGTATGAAGAACTAGACTTCTGTTATGTTGTACTGAATTCTGCACATACTGATCAGTGTTGCTTTCAATCATCATAATACAATCATTAAAGACCTCATTGTACTCCAAAATATTGGGCCCCTGTATCAGCTAATTGAAGACCTCGCCATCCCTCGAGCGATTCCAGGTCAAAATTGTCCAGGGAAAACAACAAACAGGATACTACCCGAGATTGCTGCCATCTACTTACCCTACCACTACACAGGGCTAAACTACAAAACCACAATCTATAAAACCATCTCTGTAGTATTGGCTGTAACAATTTTCTGAAGTGCTACAGCACAGTCAATAATTTGCAATAATGAGAGGAAAAAACCCACTTATTTTCTTCAATGGCGAATCTTTGAAATTTTACTTTTCGGTAACACACATAGGAATCAACGTTACTGGATAGCTACAGAAAAACAAAGAAACTGTGATTACCAGGAACTATCCTTCTGCATGTCTGCACATCTTTGCTCTTAATCTTCCTGAGTTGTCCCGTCTTACTTTCTGTGCCAGCACGCTCCACCATCGAAAAGAGCCCTTTTCTTGTCCTGACCATGTCCCAGGAATCCCATGCAGCAGAACGGTACTCTCAACCAGGTTCCAGAAGTACCATTGTGTCATCAATACCCCCTTTCTTCATTGTTCTCTTTGGGTATCAGTAATTTTGGACCCTTGACCACCATTTGTGTTTTAAGATGAATTTGGGCTACTTAAACCTTCGTGAGACCCTCGCTTGGGACTGCTTCCGTAATGACCTGAGTTCCCCTTTTTCTTTAGCAGGCTGGTGATCGTATCCTACTGCGATATTCACTTCCATATTCATCCATACTTGGCATGTCTTTCTGTACGGACTTTCCTTTAAAATTCTTCTTGATGCAAATTTCCTGTTCCTTATTTTGTTTGGAAAGCAAGGTTTTTGCAGCATCTCCCTGTTTATTGCTTATTCAATTGTGTGATTTCCACCTAAATCAAAAAGTTAAAAGCAGTGTTTGAAAATCAAATCACGGAACAAACACCATGTATTAATGCTGTGAAAATCTCAACACTCAAAGCCCCTGCTTGACAGATCAAGAAAGAAAAGGGAGTCCAAAACGCACTAGGTACTTCCTCATAATATGTCTGAATACCTATATGTGTACTCATATAACTCAGAGATGGTGCCTATGGCTTGTCTAGGGACGAAGGTCCAGATGCCAGAAATTATTAAGAGTTCCTACATCAGTCTCAATCAGTTACAGGAAATTGTGAAAGGATGGTTTGGAAGCAGGAAAACCAAGGCTTATCCTGCAGGTGCATGCTACATATCAGAATATTTTCTCTTTGTCACATAAGCATACCGGCTTACCGGTATCCAACATACAAAATGAAATCAAGATCAGGTGAGGACACAGAGAGGCAGCAGCTAAGCGCATCTAGCTTACAGTCAGTATGATATATGACATAAAAGCAATGTGCACTCTGCCATTTTAGCCAGACCACCACTGTGAGGTCTCACAGTACTCAGATATTAGCACTTCTATTTCCTATATTTTGCCTTGGCCTAAAGCATCCGTGGATCACTGATGCTTTGGTTGCATCCTACCCTCATATCCTTGGTTACCTCCATGCTCTTACTGCAAAACACTCCACAGAGCTTTAACTCCAGTGCTGCCTATAAGCCATGTGGACCATGACAAAGGGTAACTACAAGAGAGAATGTGTAAACACATAAGTGGCAGTGGTCTCCTAATTATATTTAATTAACGAATTTTGATTTAATACGACACATAAAATCAGCAAAAAAGATTTGCTCTTAAAATATGTGGTAGGTTCTAGGGATTAGCAGATAAAGCGGTAAAGAGAGGTAAAAAGCATTTTCAAGCTAAGCATCACAAAATGCCCTTCTGTTGCCATTAATATGGGAATAGAGTACTTGATTGTTTACTTTTTTCTTTTTTTAATTCGGCATCACAAAGGCACTCTTAGTATCTCAGGTGTGTTGCATTATAGGCCTGAGGCTACCCTTAGTGTTTATACCCCTCTAAGATGAAGATATTTTTTGGTCCCACACAGCAACAAAGCAAAGAGGATTCCCTGTCCTAAGACCAGAATTCTTAACCTAGTTAGTAATCTCTGAAATCAGGCTGCTCCAGCTAAAGGGAAAGAAGTTCAAACGCACAAGCCGCACTTGTTTTTCCTATTTTCAGGCAAGAAACGCGTCAACCCGAATTTCGAGTGACCTAAACCCAGCTGTTTTAGGGTTATCCCCAAGCACGCTCCACACCCCTACCTCTCCAGCTGGATGACGACACCTCCCTGCACATGAAGAAGCGGAAAAGGTCAAAGTTTGCGTTCGGCCTCGCTCCCAACTCCCGACTAGGAAGTGCGAGGCTGGCGTGGGCAGGGGCATGCCCTGGGGGTCAGGACAGGGCTCCTGATGGGGCCAGCAGCAACCAGGGAGCGCCAGCCAAGCTGCCATCGGACCCAGGGCGCAGGTGTTAGATATCGGCACCGGGGAAACACACTTCGTGGCCAGAGCTCCCTCTTCCCCATGCGACGTAGTTCCCAGCTCCCCTCCTCGTCTTCACCACAGGCTAACGAAGGTCCCGGCCCCAGCTCTGTCGACCCCCGACCCCGGTGGAGGTACTGTGGCGCAGCTAAACACAAACCTGCCGCCGCCTCATCCGACCAGCCCGCGACAAGCGGCGGCCGCAGGGCCAGGCTGGCCAGGAAGCTGAGAGATGTAGGGAGAGGGCGAAGATGCAGATGGCTGGAGAGGGGACAGGACGGGCCGTCGGACAACCGCCCGCCGCTGTGGAAAGACATCGCCCTGCCGCCCGGCCGCCCGAAAGGAAGGGCACTCTACCGCCCGCTAACCAGGCCGCCCGCCCGCCGCCCAGGCTCGCCATTGTGCGCGCGTAATCTGCGGCCGCTACCCACTCGGCGCGCCCGATCCGCGCGGTCGTCCGGCAGCGCGGGCCCGCCCTCCGCGCCCGTCGGGGCAGGGCCGGGACAGGGCCGGGTGGGACAGGGGCGGGACACTGCCGGGACGGGGCAGGGGCAGGGCCGGGCGGTGCGGGAGGGCGGGAACAGGGCAGGCCGGGACAGGGCCGGGCAGGTCCGGGACAGGGGCGGGACAGGGGCTGGACAGGGGCGGAAGGGGCGGGACAGGGGCGGGACAGGGCGGGACAGGGGACGGGCCGGGCGGGGCGGGACATGGGCGGGACAGGGTTGGGACAAGGGGCGGGCGGGACAGGGCAGGGGCAGGGGCAGGGGGCAGGCAGGGGCAGGGCCGGGGCGGGTCCGGGCCAGGGCGGGACAGGGGCGGGACAAAGGCTTCGGTTGGCGTGGCGAGTGCCCCCTGGCGGCCGGGACAGGGGGGACACCGGAGAGGGGGACACCGGAGGGACAGGGGACACCGGGGGAGGGACAGGGGGACACCGGGACGGACTGGGGACAACCGGCGGACCATGGGAACCGGGACGGACATGGGGCACCGGGAGTGGACGGGGACACCGGGGACGACGACCCCGGACAGGGGGACACCGGTAGGGACGGGGGGACACCGGACGGACAGGGGACACCGGGAGGGACTAATGGGACCCCGGCTGACAGGGGCACCGGGGAGGGACGGGGGACACCGCGGACTGGGTGACACCGGGAGGACAGCGGTCCAGGGGACAACCGGGAGTGACGGGGGGACACCGGGAGGGACAGGGGCACCGGAACGGACGGGGACCCGGGTAGAGTAGGACACCGGGACGGACATGGGGCACGTGACAGTGGACACCGGGACAGAGGGATACACATGGACAGGGGTACACCGGGACGGACGGGGGGTATACAGGGGACAGACAGGGCGGGGGGACACAGGGACGGACAGGTACGTGGACAGGGGGACACAGGGGGACCAGCTCTGGGACACCCACAGAGACCCGCCACAGCCCCCTGGGGACCCAGATGGACGGACGGACGACGAGCTCGGGTGCTTGGTTCATTTTGCCCAAGCAGGAGTTTATTGGCCAGAGCCGGGACCTCCCGACATTTGGTGGTGGCCCGGGGGGCTGTATGGCCTCTTCCCACGGGTCCTGAGCCCCCCGCAGATCCCAAAATCCCCCTTCCCAGTTGTGCTCCGAGGTTCGAACAAAGGCCTGGAGCTGTTCCCCAACCATGGCAGGGAGAATCAAGCTGGAGCTGGGTGCCCTGTCCAGCCCCCAGAGGGGTCCAGCTCCAAAGTGGGGGTGTCTCATTCATCGAAATTGCCCAAACTGCTCCCCCATTCCCCAGGAGTGCAAACAAATTCATCCTGCTCTTCCCTTTGAGGGTCGAAGGACAAAATTTCCCTTCTTGGGGCTTCTCGGCTCCTCTGGCCCCGTCCCATGTCAGCAGCACACGGGAGGTGTTTGGAGCTATTTGTGGCATTGCCCGTGGCCCCACCTGGCCGAGGATTTGGGGTGGTCCGAGCCCAGGGGTGCGTGGGATTTCGGGGGAGCAGGCACAGCGCACCCCGAGTGCATTCCCGGCCTTCCCAGCCTTCGGGAAAAGAAGGAATTCGAGTCATCCCTGCCACCAAACTCCCCGGAGAGATCTCGGGGAGCTGTCCTTGGAGGTGAAAGCCGGACAGCGATACCGAACCCATCCAACCCCTGCTCGGCGCTCCCTCCCGGCACAGCCGTGGCTTGGCTTCTCCTTCTGCCGGCGCATCCCGGGGCCGCGTCAGGAGATCTCGTTCCCGAACCCCTCGAGCACTAGCGCGTGAGCTGCATGCCTGTGGCTCGGGCTGGAAAGCCAAGCAGCGGTACTGCCTTTAGTGCTCCTCGCTCAGGCGGCGGCAGTCCGCACAGCTTTTGGATCATCCTGTCGTACAGCAGGCTGCTGCCTGCGCGCTGGTGCCGGGCGCGTGGAATGTAGCTCTGCAGCACCTCCGATAGCCCCGCTCCTCAGCGCCCTCACCCGCAGCGGCTTCCCGCCTCCCGGCCGTGTCTGCGGGGAGCAGCGCTTCAGGGCGGGGCCCTGCCGCTGTGGGCTCCAGGGCTTGGGGGGATTGCCTCCTTTGGGGGGTTTGGGTGGTTCTCTCCCTGTTTGGGGTTTGGGGTGGTTCCCTTCCTTTTGGGGGTTTGGGGTGAATCCCTCCTTTTTGGGCAGTTTGGGGGTGATGCCCTTCCTTTTATGGGTTTTGTGATTCCTCCGATTTAGGGGTTTTTGGGTGATTCCCTCCCTTTTTTGTGAGTTTTGGGTGGGTCCCTCCCTTTTTGTGAAGTTTGGGTGATTCCCCCTCCCTATTGGAAGTTTGGGGTGATTCCTCCCTTTTATGGATTTTTGGGTGATTCCCTTCCTTTCGTGGGTTGGGGTGATCCCCTTCCTGTTGTGGGTTTTGGTGAGTCCCTTCCCTTTTATGGGTTTTGGGGTGAGTCCGCTGCCTTTCGTGGGTTTGGGGTGATTCCCTTCCTTTTGTGGGTATTTGGTATCCCTCCTGTTATGGATTTTGGGGTGATTCCCTCCCTTTCGTGGGTTTGGGGATTCCCCCCTTTTATGTTTATGGGGTGACCCTCCCTTTTAGGGTTTTTGGGGTGGATTCCTCCCTTTTCTAGTGTTTGGTGTGATTCCTCCCTTTTGCGGGGTTTTGGTGTTCCCTCCCTTTCCATCCTTTTAGGGTTGGGGATGATTCCCTCCCTTTCTAGGGTTTTTGGGGTGATACCCCTCCCTTTTTTTGGGGTTTGAGGCTTTGGGGTGATTCCCTTCCTTTTGTGGGGTTTAGGGTGATTCCCTCCCTTTTGTGGGTGTTTTAGAGTGGGTTTTCTCCTCCCATCTGTGAGTTTTTTTCTGTTTGGGGGTGGGTTTGTCCCTACCTGGGGGACAGGAGGCAGATGGCCATAGAGTCAGCACTTGCTCCTCCTCGTGCAGGTTCAGCTTCTTCAGCCCCACCTGGAATTTCAACCAGTGGCTCCAGCATGTCCATACTGTGCCCAGCTGTGGAGAGAACAGAGCCTCAGGAGCTCTAAAAAGCTCCTGCCTCTGGAAGGGGATTTTGTCCCCTTTTTTTTTTCAAAGCCATTCTTTGCCCTCTGGTGAAGGGGATTGTTTCCCTTTTCAAAGCCATTCTTTTCCTCGGAAAGGCATTTTTCCCTTTTCAAAGCCATTCTTTTCCTCTGGAAGGAGATTTTTTCTCTAGGAGAAGATTTTTTCCTCTGGATGAGGATGTTTTTGGACACATCGGGGTGGCACTGGGGACATTGAGGTGCCCCTGCAGACCTTGAAGCACCACTTGTCACCCCCCAAACGCCCAAATTTGGGGCAGGACTCTCGCCCCCTTTCTCAGCACAAAAGCAGGCACAGAGGGAAGGCCCCACGGGGCAAACCCAGGGAATTTCAGGATTTGGGGCTGGGATTCCCTTACCCTGGGTGACATCGCTGACCCTGTATTTGAAGTCGTTGCTGCCACAGGTCCAGGACATGTCCTCGAGGGTGAAGGACTGGTTGGAACGCAGCATGATCACCTCGATGGCGCTGCACTTGAGCAGCACGATCTGGTCCTCTGCAGACAGATCCCTGCAAGAGGATTTGCCCTCTGGATGGGGACTGGGATGCTCAGGGGACAGAAGGGACACAGGACAGGGCCAGGAGGAGCTGCCACCCCTCGGGGTTCTCACCAGGCCCTCAGCTGGGGCTCCCTACCCAGAAATTCCTGTTCCAGGGGTTTTTACAGGTGTGTTTTTTGCCCCAAATCTTGGAATGAACAGAACCTGAGGTCCCTCCCAAACCCCTCGAGTGCTGCAGGAGCTCCGGGTGTCTCCCTGGTGGGATTTGTGTGCGTTTTCCAGGGTATTGGGAAAAGAGAACCCCAGGCAGGGGGAGGATAGACAGAAAACAGAGCTGGGAAGGGAACAGAACCAGGGCAGGGTGTGAAGGGCAGCACGGCGTTTCCAGATTTGGGATCCAAGGCCTCACCTGAATCCTGGGATCATCTTGGCAAAGCCGATCACCTTCTGGATGCTGTAGCTGACCAGGTCAGCCAGGTGTGGGAGCATGGAGAGCTGGGAGAACTCCAGGTTCATGGAGGAGCTCTCGTCCTGCTCCTCCGGCGGCGCCAGGCTGGGAAACGGCGGCGGCTCCGCGGAATCTGGGAGAGGGAAACGCTCTGAGAGGGGGGGCTACAGCTCAGTGAGCCCCCACGGGAGGGGAGAAAAGGCTCTGGAATGTCAGATTTGGGTGGAACTGCTGCATTTCTGCCGCTGTGACCTCGGGAGGGGTGAGAGAAGGGGAGCTGGGTGGTTTTGAGGTTTTCCACAGGGTGTTGGGATTGAGGGCCAGTTTGGGATCCCAGTCTGTGAATGTGGGGTGAGGAGGAAGAGGAGGAAGAGGAGCAGGGCAGACCCTTGTGGTGGGGTTGATTTGGGCTCTGGCACAACCTTTCCCCACCCTGGGAATTTGGGGTGGTTTGAGGCATCACCTCCACCCCAAATCGAGTCCTGAGACACAACCCCCCCTCATCCCCCAATCCCAGTCTGGAGCCAGGAGGAGCTGGGGCACACCTGGGAATGTGCTGAAGGCCTCGGAGCCAAAGAGATCTGAGGAATCCTCTGAGGACAGGTCCTGGGTGAGGAGGGACGAGGATTTTGTGGCCCCTCTGCTGCTGGGGTGGCTCCTCACAGGGGGCTGGGGGAAAAAAAACCAGAAAACTCCTTGAGGAGCGGGGCTGGCAGAGGGATTTGTGGGTTCTGCAGGGGCAATTTGAGGGATAAAAGAGATTTTTGGGGTCAGTACCCGGAATTTGGTGAAGTCAGCGTAGGTGGGGTCGTAGGTTCTGCGATGGGCCTCCAGCAGGATGTCGATGACTTTCTGCTGCTCCTCTGAGAGTTTGGGCTTGAGGCTTTCCCTCAGTGCCTCCTCCTCCTTCCTCTTCAGGATCATCTCCCGCTTCCTCTGCACCTCCTCATCCGTCAGGATGACTGGGAAAGAGAAAGGGGTGGAATTAGGGATTGAAAAGACCCCTGGATGCCACACCCAGCCCCCAGAAAATCGCTTTTTCCACCTGGAAAATCCCTTTTTTCCTCCAATGACCCCTTGGCTGCAGTTTCCTGCTGTGCCCAGGAGGTTTCTGGTGCTTTCAGGTGAGGCTTTGGGGGGCACTGAGGCTGTGCCAGCCGTGCCCCCTGCCCGCTCTGCTCGGTGCTCCCAAATCCTGAAAGCCTTGGGCTGCTGGGTTCACCCAGCTCCTGCTCTCCTCTGGGCTCCCAGCTGCCACCAGGGGTGTCCAGCACTGCTTTAGGGCACTTTTAATCTGATTTTTAAGGTCAAGGCACAGCCAAATCTCCCCCGCCCTCAGGGCTGGGGATTTATGGCTTTTATTGGGGTGGCAGTGCACGGCAGCGGCCAAAGGTTGGGCTCCACGCAAGGCTGGGCCTGTTTATTTAAGGAAAAGGAACAGCCAGGGGCAATTTGGGCTCAATTCTTCACTTTTTTATCAACAACTGCGAGCCCTGAGCAGCCTCAGAGGGGTTGGAAGGGGAAAAAAAGCACCAAAGCTTTTTGGGGTGTTCGGGAGCTGCACAAATCTCTGGGGTCCCAACTCCCGACGGGAGCGGAGCAGATCCCCTAAAACCAGGAGCTCCCTTTCCTCGACCCTTTTTCCAGGGACTGGAGCCTCCCCAGGGGTTGTTTTGAATTCCCTGGGCACAGGGATCTGGTGCTGGGAGGGTCAAGGTGGAATTCAGGGCGGGAGGAGCTGGAGGCGAGGAACCCTCGGCCTCCCCTCCTTTGGCCAAGGGCGATTTTCCATTCTCCATTCTCCATTTTCCATCCTTGCACAATCTCAGAGCGGCCTGGGACACCTCAGAAGGGGCTGAAAGGTCGCTCCCACCTCCACCTCTGGCTGCTCCGTGGCTGCTTGGGGAGGAAAATCAGGATTTTGCCATTCCCCCCATCCTAGTTTTTAAGCACAAAAAGCATCAGACCCACGTGGGCGCTGCCTGGCCCTGCACAGAGAGCAGGAGCTGTTCAAAATCCATGGAGGAAGATTTTTAGGGATTATTAGGGAAGGATCCAAGGGAGTCCCAGCATCCCTGAGGGGCAGACGCCCCTCCCTCAGCTCCAAGCAGATGGAAAAAAGCAGGGAAAGGGTAATTCCAAATTTTCTGGCCACCCAGCAGGTGGGAAAAGCCAGATTCCCACCCCATTATCCAAGTGGGGAGGGGACAGGCCCTCCTCAGAGCCACCCCAAAAGTGACAACGGGAGAATTCCCAAATTCTCAGGGCCTGGAAGGGGATTGTCCCTGCCTGCCACCCCTGGCCTGCCCTGTTTGTCCCCAGACAGGCAGAAAACCACAAATATCTGCCCAAACTGGCGGCTCGGGGCTGGCTGTGCCACGTGGTGACCTTGGCTGCCACCTCCCCACTGCCAGGGCTGCTCAGAGCCCTGGGGCTCTCGGGGTTTGGGGGGGATCTGAGGGTTTGGGGGGGGATCTGAGGGTTTATGGGGGGGCTCTGAGGGTTTGTTGTGGCCCTGGGCTTGGAGTGTTTGGGGGTCACAAAATCCCTTGTCTGGACAAACCCCGTCTCCTCCTGGCCCCAAACGGGGACTGGGATCCAGGGAGGGACCCCAGGACTCGCTTTGGGCCCAAACCCCAAATTCCAGGGGTGGGGAAAGGCTCTGCCTGGGTCAGAGCCCACATGAATCCACAGATCCCCGAGAGCACGAGGGTCTGCCCTGCTCCTCTTCCTCCCCATCCCGCATCGCCAGCCCTGAATCCCAACACCCTGTGGAAAACAGGGCCTCAAAAACTTCCCTATTCCCTTTTCCCACCTAAAAATAACCCCAACTCTTTGTCCTCCCTCCTTTTTCCAGCAGCAAAGTCCAGTTTTAGCTATTTTTAGCCTCTCTGGGCCAGTTTTGGTTAATCCAGGCAGGATTTGCTAACGGGGCCGTTTACACGTTAACTCCTGTGGGGAAAACATGGAGCAAACCTGGAGAAAACCCTCTGGAATCGCTGCCCAGGAACTTTCCAGCCCTTCCTGGGTAATTAATTGGCTGCTGGTGCAAATTAAAGCACTTCCCTCATTTGGGGCTCCTCAAAAACCAGGGATAGCTCCCCAAAATTTGGAGACAGACAATGTTGGCTGTGGCCATTTCCTCCCTCATCAACCGGCAGGGATTAATCCCAAAGAATTAAAATCCAGGGATTTCCATCAGGATCATTGAAAATTTATGGATTTTTTCCCCTGCAAACACCTCCAAATTCTGATTTTCTGGAGGCCCCGGGGTGACATCAGGCTCTGTTTGCTCCCTATTTAGCACATCAGGGAATGGGCCCTGCTTCCATATCCCGAATTTCCAGCTCCATGGACACCCTGGCCACAATCTCCCAGCAGAAAACGTTTGGTTGGAGCTCTCCAGGAGCACCCAGCTCTTCCCCAGCACCTCAAACATGTTTTATTTTTAAAAGCCACTTATCTCTAAATACACCCGGAGAAAACAAACATTTGGGCCACATTTGTGTGTTTGGACTGGGCTTAAAAACCGCTTTAATTCCCTCTGCTGTTGACTTTAGTCCCTGCTTTATCCCACATGGAAAAAAGGCTCGGGGGAAAAAAAAAAAAAAAAAAAAATCGCAGAGGGAGAAGAGGAAAACCCAACCCGGCTCCACGGGTGTGGGGAAGCTCATCCAGCTCTCCCCACGAAGCACGGAAAATGCTGGAAAAGAGGATTTTTCAGAGCCATTGGGAGCCACGGAGCTGATTTTCCTCAAAAAAACCCCAGGAAAATCCGTAAGAAAACAACCGGATGGGAAGGAATCATTAAACCAGCTCCTCTCAATGATTATCTACTGCTTCCCCTGCCCTTTGCATCCACCCCTGGCACCAGGGCCGTGGCAAAGGGACAGCCCCGGGGTCATTCCCAGGGCTGGACACTCACATTCCTTCATCATCCCGATGTCCACGCAGCGCTTGAGCCGGCAGGCCTGGCAGTGCCGCCGGTTGTCCTTGGTGATGTGACAGTCCCCGTTGAAGGGACAGGTGAACATGGCCTTCCTCTTCATGCTCCTCCTGGAAAAGGGCAGGGAAAAGGGCAAAAGACCCGTTTGGGGCTGAATTCCCACTGTTTTGGGAATGCTGCAATGTTCACTTCAGTTGGGAGCTCCAGGTGCTGCTGGAAAAGGAGAATTTCCCTGGAAAAGGGAAACATCCAAGGGGTTCAGCCACGGGTTTATCCCAGAATGGCTTGGGGGGAAATGACCTTAAACCCAGCTTAACCCCTTTCCACTAAACCAGGCTGCTCTAAGGCCAGGCCAGCCTGCTGGGTTGGAGGTTTTTGGGGTCCAAGCAGGGATTTTTGATACCAGGAGGGTGGGAGAGTTGCAGGATTGCAGAGAAACTCCCCCCGGCAGCAAAACAAACCCGAGCTGGGGCCGTGTGGTTTAATCCCAGCCTCCCTGAGCCCGGCCTTGCTGGCAGAACTGGCCTGAGCACATTCTGGGTGTGCAGGGAGAGGAATTCTCGCTGCAGGACACAGAGAAAGGAGCCTGAAAATGACAGCCCTGAGCTGCAGCGAAACCACAGCACGAACGTGGAGCCTCCAGGACACGGGGTCAGCGCCAAAATAATCCAGGGAAAAAGGAGCAGAGCCTTCCAGGACTAAGGGTCAGAGCCAAAATCTTCCAAGGAATAATGGTCAGAGCCAGAATTACCAAGGAAAAAAGGCTCAGAAGCTTCCAGGACAAAAGGTCAGAGCCAAAATCTTCCAAGGGCAAAGGGTCAAGGCCAGAAATTTCCAAGGAAAAACGGTCAGGATCTTTCCAGGGCAAAGGGGTCAGAGACAGAATTTCTCAGGAAAAAGGGGGCAGATGGGATATTGGGAAGAAATTCCTCCCTGTGAGGCCCTGGAATAGAATTCCCAGAAAAGCTGTGGCTGACCCATCCCTTCCATGCCTGGAAGACCAAATTCCAGATAAAAAATGGGTTAAAAAACATTAAACAGGGGTAAAATATGTCAGATATGGGTTAATATATCAAACATGTGTGAGAAAATATTTTAAAATGGATAAAATATCAAATCTGGGTAAAAATCTTCAAGATTTCCTGTGGTTGCAGCCCCAGGAATCAAAAGCTGGTTTGAGAAAGGGAGATGTAAACAAAGTGGCTGCACTCTGCCACTTTACCTGCTGGGAATTTGGGATTTTTGGGAATTCATCCTGGAAAAATGGGCCTTGTTTTCCCCCATTCCTCCAAAACATTTGGAATTTTGCTGTTCCCAATGGGGACAAACAATCCCAGCACTCAGAATTCAGCCCTGGACACCCCAAAATTCCCAGTTTTGGTGCACAAAAAGCTCCTTTTTTCCACGAAAACCCAGGGAAGGGCTGGGAATGCACAAACAACGAGGCCTTGGAGCAGAGGAAAACATTCCCGGGGCTCAGGACAGGCCAAAATTCCAGGTTTGGAATGGAAATTGCAGCTTGGGTAGCTCCAGAGGCTCCCAGGGTGACACCGGAGCCGGGTTGGGCTGGAATGCCATGGAAACCTTCCCGAGCCGCCCATTCCCAGGCGGATTTGGGATCCCAGGGGCTAAAAATAGAGGATTTCAGGCCTCATTCCCAGCCTGGAATGAGGGAATTGCATTGGGAGGTGAGGAAGGCTCCTGGGAACAGTGGGCATGGGGGCAGAATTCCTAGGGTGACAGCAGAATTCCCTGGAAATGCTGGATTTTGGGAAGAGCTGCTCCAGGGGATCCCCTGCCCTCCCTCATCCCTCAATCCCAGAATTTTTTGAGGAGATTTTAGGGCTTTTTGGCTTCGGAAAAATCCCAATTGGTGATCCCAGAGGAGTTTTCCCACACTCCCCCCTTTTCCCGGAGTGCTGCAAGGCTCCCACATCCATGAAAAACCCTGGAAAAATGGGGAATAAAACCATCCCAAGGTTCTGAACCCACAAAAACCCCAACCCCTCAAACCACGGGAATGCGGCACCGCCTGGAATTCCGGGCCTGTTTCGGGGTCCCCTTGGAGCTCCCAGGTTTTTTCTGGGATGAGGGCATTCCCAGAGATCCAGGCACACCTGAAGAAGCCCTTGCAGCCCTCGCAGGTCATGGCGTTGAAGTGGAAGCCGGTGGCTCTGTCCCCGCAGACCCCACAGATCCTGGGAACGTTCCGCTCGGAATCTCCGGCGGGATCGGCCACGGAGGTGCTGGAAGCGCCCGGATCCATGGCTGGCAGAGGGAAAAAAACAGGATTTACCACAAAATTTCGGGACTTTGTTTTCAATTCCACCTGATTCGAGGCAAAAGTGTGGGTTTTAGTCCTAAAACTCCCTAAAATTCAGGAATTTTCCTTGGATTTCTCCTGATTGGGGAAAGGAATTTTTATTCCCATTGTCTCTGGGCATTAAAACCATCCAAAAAATCCCATTTTTGGGTTTCTGGAATGCCAGGAAAGCTCTGGGATTGGGAGAGGCTCAATTAATGCCTCACTAACAAGGCAAACCAACCCCAAGCCTCGTTAAAAATTCCTGATGCCTCTGGAATTATTTTCCTTTCAAAAAGGGGGGAAAAGTGCTTTTTTCCTATTCCACTGCCATTTCCAAATTTCAGTAGTGCCTTTAAGTCCCCTAAAATCCATAAAATCCCAATAAAATTATTCCCTCTGCTTTGAGGCTGTTTTCCAGGGATTCCTGAGGGGGATTTTGGAATTCCTGAGTGGGATTTTGGGACTTTCCCTGGAGTTCCCTGGGCATTCTCATCTCCCACCTTTCCCAACCAAAGCATGGATTTTCACTTTCATTCCTTTAATTCCTTTGGAATTTTGCTTTCATTTGGATTTTCCCAGCCAGGCCTCGAGATTGGAGGATCCCTGGGGATCCCTTCCCATATTTTGTGAAGATCCTGTGGAATTATGTCCCCAAACCACCGATCCCAAACAAAGAATTTCTACAGGAGCTGCTCCACTGGGACATCCCAGATAAATAAAAACCCAAGGAAAACTGGGAGAAGGAAGGGGTGAAAGTTTCCCAACGGAATCAGAGCAAAGAGCAGGGACAGATCCAACGCCCCAGGAATTCTGGCTTGGAAAAACGAGCCCAGCAACTCCAAAGCTCCTGGCCCTGGCACAGGAGGGAAATCTGGGATGAGGATTTTGGGATCCACAATCCTGGTTTTCCCTCTATCAAATAAAAAACTGGGAATATTCCAGGTTAAACCCTTGGGTTGTCATTCCCGGTGTTACAAACACATCCCGCTGCTCTTTCTAAATGGGAAAATCCAACTGAGCTGAGCTTTTCCCAGGATTTAAAAAAAAAAAAAAAAATCTCCCTCCAGCACCACTGTGGTCACTTCCTGGGAAAGCTTTCCCCATTTTCCAAGTAAAAACTAAAAAAAAAAAAAAAAAAAAAAAAAAAAAAAAAAAAAAAAAAAAAA
>JAGMWU010000028.1:1853877-1868093 GCA_018697195.1 Certhia americana
AAAAAAAAAAAAAAAAAAAAAAAAAAAAAAAAAAAAAAAATCCACGAATGGGAATTTTTCCCACAGAATCTTCCCTGGTGTCCTCCAAACTCTTCCTGGATTTCCACCTCCTGCCCCAAATTTTTCACCTTTGCTCCTTTAATTCCCTGATCAAGGAATCCTTTCTCTCATATCCCCAAAAAATCCAGGGAAGGCCGACAGGCAGAAGCTGCCCCTGCTTGTGGCAAATTCCAGAACTCCTCCGGAGCTTCTCCCTGGATTTCGAAACATTCCCAAACAGGTTCTGACTCCGTCACCCTCTGGAGAGAGAAAGCTTCCCAGGAAAACACAATTCCCAGGAATTTTCAACATGGATTCTTTTTTTTTCTACCATCTCCAGCCTCCTTTAGGCTTTTTTTGCTCCAGAGGGAGGAAAATTCCAGCAAAATGCTCCTGAAATCTACCCTGAATAGAGGGACTGGGGAGAGCAGCTGGAATTTGGGGAATTTCAACCTTAATTCCCTGGATTGGAGCAAGGATTATCTGAAATGTCTGGGGCAGGATGTCTGGGAAGGTTTGGGGTGGATTTTAGGGAAAATTCCTCATCCAGAGGGTGGTCAAGCACTGGAAAAGCATCCCAGAGAATGGGCAGGGCCCTGAGTCTGCCGGAGCCCAAGGAATTTTTGGAAACACTCTTGGATATTTGGGATTTTCATGATCAGTGCAGGGCCAGGAGCTGGGCTGGATGATCCCAATTTGGGATTTTCCAGGATTCCAGGTGCTCCTTGCAAGGAAGAGTCTGGAATCCAAGTCTTGGGATCTCACGTGGGATCGGGGCCTTCCCAAGCCATAGCCCTGCCCCAAAAGAAATCCATTTCCCAACATTCCCGATGGCTAAAGGCCACTTTCCAAACCCATTCCCAGCAGGACAAACCCCATGGATTTGGCTGAGGGGTGTTTTTGGTGTGGGATGTCCAAAATCTGCCCCAAATTCCCTCACAATATCCAGCGTGACAGGAGGGAAAGGCCCATCCTTGGGTGGGAGTGAGGAGTCAAAATCTGAGCCTGGAGATGCCAAAGTTTGGGCAAAAACGCTGAATTTTGGGCCCTATCCTGGATTTCCTTCCAGCTGGAGCCCCCCAGTGGGGTATTTCCAATTTTAGGTGGGAAAAAAACTCAATTTAAGTCACGTCATCTCTGCTATTATCCCAAAATCAGGAATATTTGCAGCTCCAAGGCTTTCCCAAAACACTCCAATGTCCCTAAAAGCCTCTGGGGACGCAAATCCAACCCAGTGTCTGTTAAACCTTCCCAGAAATTGCAAATTATCTTTGGAAAAGGAATTTTGGGTGGGATCACAGCCCCCTGTGTGCTCAGAGCCCCCAAAAAGGGGCTCCAGCCACCAAACCAGGTGATGGCAAAGGTGACAAGGACGAGCTGGATCCCAAATCCTGGCTTTTCACACCTGTCTGGACAAGCCAGGAGGAAAATTCCAACTGATCCCAGCACGTGACAGGGCCTGGCCCTGCCCTTCTCCTTCCCTGGCAATTCTCCTGCTGCTGGAGCTGCTCAGAAATTGAGGGAAATTCTGCTTTTCCCCTTCCTGTGAGGAGCTGCAGCATTCCCAGTCCAGCTGGCGCAGGAATTGCTCTTCCCAGCTTTTCTTGGGCTGTAAAAAGACCCAACAAGGAGATTTCTTGTGCTGTGAGAAAAGCCCTGCCCTGAACCTGCTTCTCCTCCTCCTTCCAGGATCCCAAATCCCCCTTGGATTCAGGAATCAGATCCCACCTCAACCTCTTCCCTGCCAGCTTTGGGACACAACCATTCCCAGACATTTTGTCCCCAACTTTCCTGATTGGAAATGTCACCCCTGGGAGCAGCAGGAAGAGTTTTGAGAGCAGGGGAGAGAATTTCTCTAAATTAAATAGCCCCAAAATCCCAATTTTTGGGCCCTGTCGTAGGCAGGGTGGGGCAGAACTGGACAGGTACCACCCTGGGCAGCAGCAGGACACAAATCCAGGTTTTTCCATGGAATTCTTGGAGTGTCCCAGCCCCTCAGGAAGGGATTGTGGAGCCCAGAACTCCCCCAGGCACAGGAATTGTGCCAGAACACCAAGAGGAAATGGGAAAAGACAAAAAAAAATCCTGAAAAACTGCACTGGGAAGGGCTCTCCCTATGGAAAAATTCCCAAAGCAGAGGTGGGAGGGCAGCACCAGCCTCACACTATGGAATAAAATCCTATTTTCTGCTGGAAACAGCCCTGGAAGAGCCCTGGGAAGGTGTGGAGCCACACAGGTGATTCCCAGCTGCACGATTCCCAGGAAATCTGGGATCTGCTGTCTCCTCCCAGGGACATCCAGGTGAGCCCAAGGGCAGGGGACACAAAACCAGAGCTGGGCCTTGTCAGGCTCCTGAGCAGGGGATTTCTGGAGATGGGAGGGATTTTCTGAGAGGAGGGATCATTTTTAGGGAGCTTTTAGGGGCAGCAGGGACAGGAGAGCCCAAATCCCTGTCCCTTCCCTGGGATGTGCCTGGCGGAAAAGGGAATTCTCATTCCCCAGAAGCTCGACTTGCCCAAGGAAGGAGGAGGAGGAGCGGGAATGATGCAGCAGCTGGAGCTGTTGCAGCCTGGAATTGGGAAATTGGAGCAGCAGCCACGCCTGGGGCATGGAGAAGGTGGGAAAACCCTCAGGTAAACGGCTCAAACTTTTCCAGAGAAAAATTAGGAAGGCTTCACGTGCCAAAGGTGCCCTTTTCCACCCAGTTTGCCTCCGGGAAGCAGGAGCACGCTCAGGAGTCGACCCAGGGAGGGAGAATCCCTGCCCAGTGCCACCACCCACCCTGCCCAGGAGAACCTGGAGCAGCTCCTGGGATTCCTGGGAATGAGGAAACGTCTCTGGATGCCCGGATAAAGATTCCAGGTATTGTTTTGCAGCCCTTTTCCCGTTTATTAGCGAGAAAGGGTGAGGGTTGAGCTGATAAGGGCCAAGATAAGAGCAATGGGCCCGAGGAGGAGCTGAGTCAGCAGAGGCTGGAGGTGAAGTGGCAGCACCGGGGGTGGCACTGGGGACATCCTGCCAGTGCCACCCCTGGCAGATTTTTGTTCCATTCACATCTCAATTTAAGCTTAATTTCCCTGGATTTATGCTCCTCTCATCCCTTACTTTTCCCATTATCTCCCTGAATTTATTTATTTTTAATTCTCAGAACTGTTCCCATTCCCATTCCTCTCCTTTTTAGGCTCCTCTTTACATCCCAGCCCACCTCCAACTAGGATTTTCCCTCTCCCAGTCCCTGACAATTCCAGAATTTCTCCTCAGGGAGCTTGGGCCAGGCTGGCTCTGCTTTGACTCAGCCACAGGAGGTTAAAAATTATTCCCTGGAGCAGGATTAGCCATTAAATAGGAAAAAAAAACCCAAACAAACCCTGTGGATTTTCCATTTATTCCTCCCTAAACACAGCAGGATTCAGGGAAACAAACCCCAGCCACAACCCCAGGCACGTTTCTTACCTGGGAAAAAAAATCTAATATTTGGGATTTTTGTTATTGCTGGGACATCTCAATCCTGATCTGGTCACGCCCTGGAGATCTGGGGCAGACATCTCCCGTCATCCTCATCATCATCTGCATCATCATATCCCAGATTTTCCTCACTCCGGGATTCCAGAGGGAACCCGACCTCACCCTGGCATTTTTTCCCTTTATTTCACCTCATTTCCACCAGGTCCAGCCCAACCCCGGGGCTTTTAAAGTTTTAATTAACTTTATTTATGCCATTTTTGCTCACCTCGGTTTCCCCATATTTCCCTGGATTTTTGCTCTCCTCAGACCTTGGCGTTTCACCACTTTCCTGGACTTCTCTCCATTCACCCTCGGGTTTAATCTTAATTTCCCCAGATTTTTTTTTCCCCTTTATTGCCCGATTTCCCTGGATTTAATCTGAATGTCCTGGGATTCTTGCTCTCCTTGATTCCCCCATCACTTCCCTGGATTTTTTCCCCCCCTCTTCCTCGGGTTTAACGCCGATTTCCCTGGTTTTAAACCCCAATTTCCCGGGATTTTTGCTCTGCTCACACCTCACTTTCCCCATCACCTCCCTGAATTTTTGCTCCCTTTGGTTTAACCCCAATTTNCCCATCACCTCCCTGAATTTTTGCTCCCTTTGGTTTAACCCCAATTTCCCTGGCTTTAACCGCAATTTCCCGGGATTTTCGCGTCCCGCCGCGGCTCCTTCCCCGACCGGAGGAAGATGAGTCACGGCCGGCTCCGGGGGAGGAGGAGACGCCGCAAAAACGTCGCTTCTCCCGAAAACCTCTTTCCGAGAAAAAAACCCCGAACTTTTCTCAAAGCTCCAGCCTTGAAAAGGACAGGAAGGAGCGACTCAACCGTCTCTGCCGGCCCCAAAAACTTTTTTGGGATGCCCAGGGGAGGATCCCTCAATTCCTGGTGTGTAAAAATCCCCCCGTACCTTGATTTTCCTGGTGCTGGCACGGCTCGGGATCGCTCCAAAACATGGGAAGGCACTGGGGAATTAAAAAGAAGGGAAATTAACGCCGTGCCGGGGGGCTCAGCCCGCCCCCAAAGCCCCGACTGGGACCTTGAACGGGAGTTTAAATGGGGCGCTTAATCACGAGAGCAGCCAGAAACCCTAAAAATCACATTACAGGAACCCTAAACTCACCTTACAGGAAACCCTAAAGTCACATAAACACCCCTAGGCCCCCCAGGAATTCCCCAGGCTCGAAGGCCCCCAAAAAGGGGGAGCCCCAGAGAGGGGAGGACAGCGGAGCCTTTCCGGGATGTGGGGACGCCCCGGAGCACCCCAGAACTGCCGGGTGAGCACAAATTTCTGGGGTGGTCAGGGCTGATCCTGGAGAGCCCCTAACCCCCCTGGACAGCCCCTAACCCCCCCTAAAATAAGGACCCACCCCCAGATCGCGACGGGGACACCCCCAGCCCTAAGGGGACCCTAAACTGGGCAGGGAAAGCCCCGAGAGCCCCCAGCTGAGGGGGAGCCGAGGGGCAAAGGGATCTCACAGGGGGTCCCCGACCCCTCCCAGGGCACCGGGGGTTGGGGTCAGACACACACGGGACCCGCAAACCCGCACGGGAACACCGCGAACCCAAACCAGGAAGCACCGGGGAGCCTCAACGCCCGCCCCGCGTCCCTCCCGCCGGCGGGGACACCCCACCCCGGGAGCACCCCGTGCCGCGACCCTCCACCGCCAGGGAACCCCCGCAACCCCCGGGAACAGCCGCCCCCGGTTCGCCCGTAGCGGACACCCCCCGTGTCCCGGGGAGCGCCGCAGTCACGGCGGGCGCTGAGAAGGGTTTAGCCTGGCCACGGTGTCCCCAGCCGTGTCCCCAGCCCAGGGTCCCCAAAGCCCCCGGCACCCCCAGCCCGGGGTCCCCAAGGTCGTCCGGTACCTGAACCCGGCCCCGCTGCCGCCCCCGCCCCGCCCGCTGCCGCCTTTTGACGGGAACCGGCGCCTTGGCCACGCCCCCTCCGCGCCACGCCCCGCCAATGCCAGCGCGGCGCGGCTTTGGCCCCGCCCACACACGCCATATAAGGCCAGAGATAGGCGTGGTTATATCGAAGGGGGCGTGGCGTGGTGTTGCACGTGGCCCCCCGGTAGAGCGGGGGCTTCCCCGGAGGGACCGCTGTGACCGGGACCCCGCTGTCACCGGGACCCCGCTGTCACCGGGACCCCGCTGTGACCGGGACCCCACTGCCCACCCGGGCCCTGCTGTGACCGGGACCCCGCTGTCACCGGGACCCCGCTGTCACCGGGACCCCACTGTCCACCCGGGCCCCGCTGTGTCCCAGGACCCCGCTGTGACCGGGACCCCACTGCCCCCCCGGGCTCCGCTGTCACTGGGACCCCACTGTCACCGGGACCCCACTGTGCCCCGGGACCCCGCTGTCACCGGGACCCCGCTGTCCACCCGGGCCTCCGCTGTGACCGGGACCCCGCTGTCACCGGGACCCTGCTGTCACCGGGACCCCACTGCCCACCCGGGCCCCGCTGTCACCGGGACCCCACTGCTCACCCAGCTTCCTGCTGGCTCCCCGCTGCCCCGCTGCCCAGTCGGCCCCCGCTGCCCTCCGGACCCCCGCTGCCCACCCTATCTTTGCTGCCCGCCCGCCCCCCTCCCCGCACCCGAGAGCGCCCAGCTGGGCAGGGCATTTTGGGGTGCCAGCGCCCGGTGCTTTGGGGGCTGCTGCCCCGTCAGAAGGTCCGGTGGGCTCGGGTGGCCGATCCAGCTCCCAGTGCCCAGTGCTGTACCCAGTACACTCCTGGCTCTGCGGGCTCCAGCTGCTCCCGTTGTCCCCATAGAGCCCCGAGGGTGATCCCAGCCTGGGTACCCGCAGGACACCTGGATTTGGCTCCTGAAGGATCTGAGAGTGTTTGGGACACAGCAAGAACTGACCTTGACCATCCAAGATTCCGTTATAAGTGACTTGGAATGTGGGATTTTGGGCACAGCCAGCTCGGCCCAACCCAACCCGAAGGTGCTCCATTGCCTGGGCATGCCGCACCCCCCGTCTAAAAAAATCGGGATATTCAGCAATTTTTCTCCTTCCATCCCCAAACATCCACCCAGCATGCAGCCACCTGTAACATCATATTAATAAAGCAGCGAGAAGCGCTCCCAGAAAAAACCCTTTGGGGCTTCCAGGGTTTATCAGGTGTCCCCCTAAACCCAAACTCCCGGGAGCAAACGGAGCCCCTCGGCACAGCGGTGCCCATCGCAGCCGCGGGCACGCGGGTTTACAGCCGCCGCGTTTGCGTGGGAACACGTTTCGAATCGCCTTTAAATTGATTTAATGAAGCCTGAGGAGGGGAAAACAACGTCTGGGAAGAAATTGGGAGCTCATCAGAGGCAATTTCCGTTTCGTCGGAATGGATTTCGGGGGTTGGGGAGTGGTGGAACCTGCGCAATCCCCGCCCCGTGTTTTGGGGATCGCAGCTCTTTCCGTTGCCATAAAAGTGGCCCCAAAATCTCCCAGAAGAAAAAAAAAAAAAAGGAAGAGGCTTTTGCCACACCTGACACGGCCACCACCAGAGCAGCGTGACACATTTCCCATACAAATTTGCCATCGATCCCCCGGAATTTGTGCCCCCAGCCCGAGCTCTGGGGAAAGTTTGTTGCCGTGGAGGGAGGGTTTGATTCCCTCCTTCTCGCCTGATTTCACGCTGCTTTTCCACCCTCAATCCACCCGCACGAGGGGTTTGGATGCTCCGCATCCCCTGACACCGGGATGTGCAGGGATTCGGGAGGATGGAATGCTGCCAGGAATTTAAATCCTGCCTGGAACTTGCAAGACTGTGAGCGGGAGCCGCGTTTTTGTGCTGCTCCAGCCGGAAAAAGGGCAGGCGGCGGCTGGGCAGGGAGCGGGAATGCTCGGGCTGTGGGGGCGGCAGGAATTGGATCCCGAGATCGTCCTGGGATGCTTTGGGTTTGGAAGACCTTAGGATCGTCCTTTTCCATCCCTGGGAATTTGTCCCTGGACGGGGCTTGGCGCCAGAGCGGCAGGTGTGGGATAAACGGGGCTGGATAGCTCGAAGGTCCCTCCCAAAAATCCCTGCGATTCCCCACACGATCGCGTCCATGGATCAGAAATGCCTGAAGGATCACAGGGAAAAGCGGGGAAAAGCCCCAACCGCGTTATTTCCCCTGCCCTTGGAGCACGATCCCTCATCCCGGATATCCTCACGGGGTGGATCCGGACTCGCCCCATCCCGAGAGAGCGGAGATTTCCCAGGAGACGCTTCCACAATCCCACTTTGGACTGGAAAAAGGACATTCCCTCCTTTCCGCCCATTCCCCTGGGTTTGGGGCAGAAAAAACTGGGTACAAAAACCGGATCAACCCAGGAGCTACAGTAGCCGGGGGATTCTGCGGAGGGAATTTTCAGTTCTCTCCCTGCTCTGTGAATTTCTCTGGCGGGGATCGAAACCATCCCGCAGCGCAGCCCGAGGGATTTGTCAGTGATTTTTCCCCTTTCCCGATCCCCCTCCCTGCTCCCTTTTCCATCCCTTCCCCGTGGATGGCCACAACCCCCTGGAAGGCGCAGGAAGGCGCCGGGGAAGGAAGGAGAGCCGGGAATTCTCCCCCCGCCTGAAATTTCGCTCCTGGGAGGAGAGAAAGAAATGATCCATAAAATTTCCATTGGATACGGCTCCCGCGCCGGGCAGAAGGTGCCTCTTGGAGCTCGCAGAATATTTAAATTTTGCCGTGAATTTTATTTTTGATAGTTTTGGGTGAGTGGGAGCGGAGGGATTTCGTTTTCCCACTCAGTTTTCCTCTCAGGTGTGATTGGGGTAAAAAAATCCCACTGGGGTGAATTTATTGAAAGAAAACAGCCACGGAGCTGTCGGGGCTGGGGGCGGGTGGAGGGGATTGCCTTGGAGGGGGGGGGGTCCCCAAAAAAGTTGAGAGGCCTGGAGGTGATGGCTGTGCTGACTGGTACAGGGTGCGCTCAGACCGGTTGCTGGATCGGTCCGTGCCAGGACAGGTGGTCTCGGATCGTGCCGGACAGGTCCGTGGCTGGACTAGGTGGCTCGGACCGGTGGCGGGATGCTGGTCCGGGCCGGGACAGGTGGGCTCAGACCGATGCTGGATCGGTCCGTGCCCGGTACATGTGCGCTCAGACCGGTTCTGGATTCGTCCGTGGCCGGGAGGCAGGTGCGCTCAGCACCCGTTTCTGGTGGGCATCGGTCCTGCCGGGAACAGGTGGGCTCGGATCAGTGCCGGACCGGTCGTGCCGGGACAGGTGGGCTCGGATCAGTGCCGGACATGTCGTGCCGGGACAGGTGTGCTCGGATCAGTGACGGACAGGTCCGTGGCTGGACAGGTGGGCTCGGATCCAGTGCCGGACCGGTCCGTGCTGGAACAGGTGGGCTCGGACCGTTGTGGGATCGTTCCGTTCCGGGACAGGTGGGCTCGGATCAGTTGCCGGACGGTCCGCGTGCCGTGACAGGTGGGACTTCGACCGGTGTGGGATGGTCCGTGCCGGGACAGGTGGGCTCGGATCAGTTGCCGACCGGTCGTGCCGGGACAGGTGGTCTCGGATCAGTGCCGGACCGGTCCGTGCCGGGAGCCGCGCTCTCCACTGGTGCGGCACGAGTCTGTGCTGGCTGATGGGCTCATCTGGGACAGGGATCTCCGAACTGGGCTGTGAGCCCGCACGCTGCGTCCACCCTCGCCGCCAGGCTACACCATTACTCACGCCACGCCCTTCCCCGCGCCCTGCCACGCCCACCGAACTACGCGTTGCTTCTGACCAGCGCCCACCCTATGCAAAAATGAGGAATGAGGTCGCTTAATTGGCGCGGGTGCGCTTTGGTAATGACGGGGCCGTCTCGCAAAAACCCACCCACCAGTGACAGCCATGACCACAGAAGTATGGGCGTGGTCTGTAAACCCCGCCCACACCGCGGGCGAATGGGCTGGGCCATAGATGAGGCCAACGCCCACCCCCGCTCTCGCGCCGTTGCCAGTAGGCGACGGTCGGCTGCGCGCGGGCAACCGGGGGGCGGGCTGCGGCCGCGGCGGCTCCGGTCGCCGCTCGTGGAGTAGCGGGGCGCCCCCTGCCGGGGAACCTGAGAGGAGGGGTCCGCAGGAAGGTCAGTGAGGGGGGGGGTCTGTGAGGGGGGGGCTGTGAGGGGGGGGCTGTTGCGGGGTTGTGTGTGAGGGGAAAGGGGTCCTGTGAGGGGGGTATGTGAGGGGGTCTGTGAGGGGAGTCAGTGATGGGGGTCTTGGTGTGGGGGATCGGTGAGGGGGGGTTTTGTGAGGAGGTTCTGTGATGGTGTTGTTAGGGGGGGCTGTGATGGGGGGGGCTGTGAGGGGGGGTATGTGAGGAGGGTCTGTGGGGGGGGTCTTTGGGGGGGTCTGTGAGGTTGGGTACTTGATGGTGGGGGTTTGTGAGGGGGGGGCTGTGAGGGGGTCTGTGAGGGGGTCAGTGAGGGGGGGGCTGTGAGGGGGGGTCCTGTGAGGGGGGTCTGTTGGGGGGGGCCTGTGGGGGGGGGTATGTAGGGGGGGGTCTGTGAGGGGGGTATGTGAGGGGGGTATGTGATGGGGGGTTATGAGAGGGGGGGGGCTGTGAGGGGGGGGGCCTGTGAGGGGGGGCTGTGATGGGGGTTTTTGTAGGATGGGTCTGTGAGGGGGAAGTTCCTAGGGAAAGGGACTTTCTGGGAGGGTGTCTTCAAAGGGTTTTTTTTTGAGTGAGGGTCCTTGAGGATGAGGGAGTTCTCTGAGGTGGCAGTCTCGGGGGTTCGCATAGCGGGTTTCCTCTCCCTCGTGGGGTTCTCAGGAGGCTCTGGGGGTGTTCCTGTTTTGTGGGGTGGGGCGGCTCTCAGTGCAAGGAAGGGGGTGCCCCTGGAAGTGCTGGGTTTTGGGGGCTGGAAACGAGTCAGCCACCAAAAGTGTCCCCTTTCTCCAGGGACGGGGACACTTTGTGTTGGGCTTTGGGACCCCTGAAGTAAGCGCTGCAGCCTCAGACCTGGTTTAAGCAACTCTCTTTAACAGCCCGTGAGGCTGCTCTGCCACTCTCGCAGGTGACACCACCGTCCCCAATCAGCTGCCACCATGGCTCTGTGCGTTCCTGTCTGCCCTGAGCCCGAGGAAGGCCGGAGGATGAGGATGAGGATTATAATGGCGCAGCCAGGAGCCCGTGGAGAGACGTGGCCGAAAGATCCTACATTGAATTCACTGGCCGATACAGTGTCGACCTGTCTCCACCTGCCCAAGGCACAGGCTGCATCCCTACAGGTGCAGGCTCCTCTGGGAGCCTAAACAACCCCCAAAACGCAAGCTCTAAGCAGCAAGAAAACAAAAACAACACCAACCTATATTATAGTATATAGAGTATTTTGAATGTGTTATATTCTGTTTTTTGCTTCCGCAGAGCGAAGGGGAACGAGTTGGTGGCTGCTGATCCCTTACAGCGACCAACGGCTTTTCGTCCTCATAGACTAGGGAGGAAGTTCTTATATCACTTATTGATAAATATATTGATATTATCACTGCATTTAGGGGTTTGTTTTTGTTTTCACCCCAAAAGATAGGTTTAAGGCATGAGTGTTAAATATTGTCTGCTGTGGGCACACACATCCCACTCCCACAGCTGCGGTAATTCCTCCCCTTCACTTGGAGTTTTGGGAGCAACTGCGAAAAAACTCCCAAATCCTTCTTTGGGTTTGCTTCCTTACCCAGCCCAAAATGTTTGTAATGGAGTGATTTTTTGAGCTTTTGAGATTAAAATGTTTAAATGTGTAAAAATTAAGGCATCTTCTTGGGTGCCTTTTTCTGGAAAACCCAAAAGTGGGTGGTATATTTTTAGGATCTGAATCTCACAGAGGAGGTGTGAATGATTTAATTTTTAATTTTTTTTTTTTTCCCAGGAACAGCTCTAGTTCTGCTCTCAGTGCTCTGCTCTGCCTGCTGCTGTCTGGCCTGGGGGTTTTCTTCCTGTTTCCCCCACTCGGTGCTGTGGATGATTATGGCATCAAAGTGTGCCAGGTGTGGTTTGACAGGAAAAACTCCGCTGTCCCTCCTGGCCATCACTTAAATTTCCGTGGATTTGGGCGAATAAATCCCCATTGGAACGGCCAGCAAGGTCAGGGGTTTTTGTCCCCTCCAGGTCCACCCTGAGTATCAGATTCCAATTTCTACCTCGGTGGCATTGAGCAGCCTGAGCAGCCAGTGAGTACATGAAACCCGTAGTGGGCACCAGCAGCTTACCAACGCCTCCAGCTCCAGCCTGAGGGACCAACTGGACTGACTGGGAGTTCTGGGAGCTGCTCCCTCGGGATTTCAGCAGCTTTGCTTCTTTCCAAAAAACACGGTTGAAGGGTGATTAAAGTGCACTGAAATGTGATTTTTCTGCTCTGTTGGCAGTTGAATTTTCACCGTGAGGCGAGCTGGGGGGATCCCTGTCCTAGGTTTAGTAAGGATTTCCTGCTCTTGGAGATACCTGTGTAGGGAGAGGGTTGGAGCTGCTTTCATTAATATTTTGGGAAATTTAATCTGGATTACTCCTTTTCCTGATCAGTTCCTTTGCCAAGAATTTTCTCAAGGTGCTGTGATATGGTTTTGTTACACCAACTTGAAAAATGCCAGCATGAGCTGCCAAAACCCCCCAAATTTCCTCAAGCTTTTCACTTGGCTGACGCAATTTCCTTGATTTTTCCAGTTTTTTCTGCACTTTTCCAAGGTGAAGTGTCACAACATCGTGATCCTCATGAGGTGGGTGCTCTCCTGGCTCTGGGTTTGGAGCTCTTTTTCCCCAGCATTATAGATTCTGTTATCTTGTGGGTTTCCTGAATCCCAGGGAATTCCAGCCACGCGTTTGGCTCCAGGAGAAGATCCTGCTTGGATTTTCCCCATGATTCCCCCCCCAAATCCACTCCAGGGGCGGTTTTCCCCCAGGTTTACACCCAGCCCGGGGTAGGGGGGTAAATACAGGGAGGAACCACAGCTCCCTGTCCATAGGCTGCAATTCCTCACTTTTTCAACCAAACCCCTGGGAATTCGGGGGTTTTTTTTTTGAGGAAAGAGTTGTGTTATGACGCCTTAACCTGCTGGCTTGTCCCTTTGCCCTGCCGGACCTCGGTGAAGCTCTCCTACATCGGCCACAGCACCCTAGAGCACCCTGGAGCCCTTCCACTACGCTTGACTGCAGCTCCAACTCACGGCCCGGGGACACCCTGAGGCACAGAGGGACGCGTGAGTGTCTCTTGCAGGGACCAACCTGGCAGCTCTGGGGCCCCTTTTTGGAGCCCTCTCCTTTCCCCTTCCCTTTTTGTGAAAGGAATCTGGAACTTTCCCTCCCGAATGAAGGAGCTGAAATCCCAAAGGTTTACAGGGTTTTGCAAGCCTGTTTCTGGGAGCTTGGCACCATCCGGTGTTTTTGGGGTAAATGGAATTTAATTTTTGAGAGTAAATGAATGTATTATTTCAAGGGAAGTTGGATTTATATTTTCCTGCTCAGTAGTGGCAGGCACCTCAGTGACCCCAAAAAAGGGACAGTTTCCCACCAGGATGTGTGGCCTCTGTTCACCCTGGAAGTAGCAAAGGAACCCAATATGTGGAATGAACTTGTTTCCTTTTTTCCCGACCCCTTTTGGCATCCTGAGCTCTTCCCTGGGGGTTTGAAAGCCGGGAATTTGCTGCTTTTTGTGCTCCACTGTTCCCAAAGCACGTGGATTGGGAGGGGTTTCTGTGGGAGGCTGGGAATTTCCAAGGCCTCCCTGCCGGGAGCTGGACATTCCTTTCGGGAGCTGGACATTCCTGCCAGCCGCTAATCCCGAGGAAAAGCCACTGGCCAGCTCCGCCCCGAAGCCCTTTGGCATTTTGCCCCTTTTGGGGAGGTTTTTTGCTGGAATTTCACCCTTGTTTCCCATGTGATTTGAGCCAGGCGACAGCTGCATGTGAGGGATCCTTCCTCATGGAAGAATTACGGATTTTTTGGGTTGACAGTGGCACAAAGTCTACACTTTTGCTCCCTTTTCCCAACAAGGAGATTCCTGCCCATGCTGCATTTTTAGGCTGAATCCTTCGTAAACGCTGATTTGGATCTTTCTGTGTTCTGTCCTTATTTTTTTCTTTTTTAAGGAAAAGCTCTGGATTCATCTAAATCCATGCTCTGCTGGTATTGCTCCTGTGGTGTTTTTTTGCCCCCAAATCCCTGTTGTTGCTGACGGAGTTTCCACATAATCCCAAGTGGGTTGGGGGGGGATGCTGAAGCTACATCCGCATTGCCACCTCCCACCATCCCAGGGATGGGGATCTTCTGGGAATTCGCATCCCGGTACCTCCATGCCTCACAGGGAGGAAATCCTTCCTAACCTCAGATAGCCCATGTGGGAATCCACTCCCCATGTCCTGTTCCCTCCGTTCCTTTGTCCCAAAATCCATCGCCCAGCTCTCCTGAACAGGTTCACCCTGGAGCTTTCTTCCTTCTTCCAGGCTTGAGAAATCCCATTTTTCCAGCCGCCTCTCAGGATTTTTTGGGCTCAAACTCAACCAGGTGCCCATTCCAACTGGGACCAGTGCCCAGTCCCAACCTCCTTCCCTGGTCACCCAAGACCTTGTCCCACCAATTCCCCCAAGTTCCCACTGGTTTTTCTTTCTTTTTTTTTTTTAGGAAAAGGAAGAAATCCAAACTTTGCTTTTCCCTCCATTTTGTTCGCCCTCCTGGCTGGGTTTCATTCCCTGATTTTCCTGAG
>JAGMWU010000028.1:1883496-1909313 GCA_018697195.1 Certhia americana
CAGGGTGGAGTGGGTGTGCCTGGGGTGGGGGTCCCTGGGTGTGGTGAGGGCTGGGTCAGCTGTGCCTCACTTGGCAGGTTGTCAGCCCTTGAGGGAGGCCCTGGGTTGTGGGTCCCAACTTGCAATTGTCTCCTTGACCGTGTCTGATCTGGGATGAGAGCCTGGGGGCTGCTGCCCCATCCCACATCCCTCCCCACAGCCCCCACTCCAGCAGTGTCCCCATGTACAGCCTTGCTCATGGTGTTTTCTTCAGAAAAAGGAAAAAAAGTTCCCTTTCCTTACTGCTGAGCTCATTCTTAAACATTTATATTAGGGGGGCTTGCGGGGAGGGGAAATAATTGTGTAATGTCTTAGGAGCAGGGGAGCATTCCAAAAGCATGACTGCGTGGCCTTTTCCAGCACTAGCAGTCTGGCAGCCAAGTCTCTCAGTGGCCGCCAACCTCCCTAAACCCAGCCCCAGCCTCTCAACACCCCTGTGAGAACGAGAGTGCGATCCCTGGGTTGAATCTGCGTGGGGTGGGCTGGGAGCAGGGGCCTGGCTGAGCCCCCCGTGCTGACATCCCTGGGAAAGTGTTCCAGTCGGGAAGCTGGAGGCTGGAGGGAGTGCGTTGGCTGGCTGTGTGTCATGGGGACCACTTGCATTTTGTTTCTGTTTTGCCAAGTGCTCTCGGTGTCCAAACAGTTTCGGTTTATGTCCAGCTCTTCCTCCTCAGCTCAGGTAGAAACTGTGTGAGGTTTTGTGGGCTTTCACTTGCCTCCACATTCCTGACAGCTGCTGCTTCTCTGGGGAAACATTAGTGGAAAAATAAGCCAAGTCCCTGTCTTCCAACAGGTTATCAGGAGCGTTTAACCAGGCTCACCTCCCACCTTGCCGTTTGCACTGGAGAGGCGCATTGACATGAAAAGTAAGGAATTGTATTAGCAAATATTGATCGGCGCTGGGGCAGGCAGGCGTTGCACACGTACAGGCATCTGCTGAGATTGTGGCATGCTATTTGGAGCTTTCAGCAAGACACTTGCACTACCGTGAGGCTTGAAGGCTGTCACTACTGCAGGAGGTAAAATAAGAACATGGCATGATGTCCTTTGGAAAAGGAGGTAAGGGCAGGCAGCTTTTCCCACAATGCTCAAACGCTTGTGGTTTGAGCTTTGTTTAAACTTTCAAATTCTTCTGTTCCAAGTTCCTTTCTCTGTTTTGCTTGTGGATGATTTTTGTGGGATTTGGCAATGAAAACGAGCCAGCCTGGATACTCTGCTCCGGGTCTGGGTCTGGACAGTTGCCCTTTGCCACTGGAGCTTGTGTTAAGCCCAGCCTGCCTGGTTGTGCCCAAAGAATATCTCAAAAAAAAAAAAAAAAAAAGGGTAAGGTCTAAACTTGAGCACTTGGTTGAGCTCCTATTTTGACAGCCACTTGTTGTTTGGATATAGCAGGCCTAGAGGTCTGAGGAAGGTTTCAGGTAGCTCTCTCAGTGGTAAATACAGACATTTTCCTTGGTGCTGGGTAGTTCTGGCAGCAGAGGCAGGTGAGCTGGGAGGCTGGCAGCTGTGGGTCAGCACTGGGTGTCAGCGAGGGCTGAGGGCTGCTGTGTGCTGCACAAACTGCACAGCTGGGCCAGCCTGGGGCTGGAGGAGCAGGAAATTGCAGATGCTGCTTTCCCAAAGCCAGTGCTACTTGGATGGTCTCGAGCTGTAATCTGCCCAGGAACCCAAGTTCTGCCCATTGCCTTCCCCCTGAGCATTGCTGTTTGCTTCCAGCCCTTTTTGGAAACTTTTTCTGTCTTTCAATCTTCGTGGTTCTATGATTCTCTAGTTAGAATCCCTCTGATGTTTGCAACTGTGTCCGAGACACTTGTCCTGTACTACCTTGGCCATGGCTTAGGTGTCTCAACAGATGAAATTCCCCACAGTGGGCGTTCCTGTGGGGTTTTAATTTGGAAGTTTACTTACTTTATCATTGTACCAGTGAATCCAAACTGCTAAAATCATTTCTGTGGTGGAACTGCCCCACAGCACTGGGGGTATCCCTGAGGGGGGGTGTCCCTGACAAGGACCTGCTCCCAGCAGAGCTCTTTCCCCCCAGCCCTGCTCAGACTTCTGAGCTGTGCTTCTGGCCAGGGCTGTGATCCCTGGTGTGACCGGTCTGACTGGGGTGGGGCTGTCAGCAGTGTTTGGGAATTTATGCTTTAGAACAAAACCTCTCTGTTACCTCTAGGAAGTCGAATCTGGCCAAGGAGGCTCATTGAAAAATTTCTGTCCCTGGCTGGAGAATGTCAAAGCATTAACATCTTTCTCTGCTATTCCTGAATCCCCTTAGCAGACACTGGATGATGGACACATCCTGCTGCCTGAGGAATTCCCCATATCCTGCTCAGCAGGAACTTCACATTTTTAGGGACAAAGCTGGGAGAGACCAGCAAGACAAGGGCTGCCCTGCAGCCTGGCTGATTTTATGGTGATGGCTTTAGAATAGTTGCATGGAAAGCAGAACAGAGCAATTTGGGGTCATGTTGCAGCTCTTTTGGTGAGCTGAAGGAGATGCCTGCTCAGGATTCAGCTGGTGCAGGCAGTGGGGCACAGATTGAACCCACAGCCTGCAGCAGCAGCAGAGGCAGGGATGGGCACAGGAGCCCTGTGAGGTTTGGCAGTGGGAAATGCTGGCACTCAGTGGCTGCTCCCTTTTGTTATCCCCATGGATGAGCAGGAGGCATCTCCAGCGGGGCCCTGCGAGTGCTGCTCACACCCGAGAGCTGCCAGTTTGGATTGCCAGCGTGGGCTGGGCAGCATTGGCTGTAGTTTGGGGTGGTTGGCACTTGGCAGAGTTTAAAATCTCAATTTTCCATGTCTCTTGGGGATGATTTGTGT
This sequence comes from Certhia americana, assembly GCA_018697195.1. Lineage (NCBI taxonomy): Eukaryota > Metazoa > Chordata > Aves > Passeriformes > Certhiidae > Certhia > Certhia americana. The sequence continues at coordinate 1,886,359 of JAGMWU010000028.1, forward strand.
GCTTTTAATCATTTGGCCTGATGGCAGTGGTAGTAAAGCTGTCCTCGGATTATCATAGAATCCTGAAATGGTTTGAGTTGGAAGGGATCTTAAAGCTGATCTTGCAGGGACACCTTCCACTATCCCATGCTCCAATCACCATCCAGCCTGGCCTTGACACTCCAAGGATGGGGAGGTCACAGCTGCTCTGGGCAGCCTGTGCCAGGGTGTCACCATCCTCCCAGGGAATAATTTCTTCTGGAAGGTGCTCTGAGGTCTCCCCAGAGCCTTCTCTTCCCCAGGCTGAACACCCCCAGCTCTCCCAGGCTGGCTCCAGAGCAGAGGGGCTCCAGCTCCATGGCCTTGCTCCAGCAGCTCTGTGTTCTCCCTTGTGTTGGGGGCCCCAGGGCTGGAGGCAGCTGTGCAGGTGGGGTCTCCCCTGAGAGGGGCAGAATCCCCCCCTGCCCTGCAGCCCACGCTGGGGGATCAGCCCAGCACACGGGTGTGTTTCTGGGCTGCCACTGAATGCTGCTGTGTCATGTTGAGCTTCTCACCCTCCAGTCCACCCCCAAGTCCTTCCTCTCAGGGCTGCCCTCACTTAATTCTGCATTTGTGCTTGAGATTGCCCTGTTTGTCTTCATGAAATCATCTTCACGTTTTCCACTCTTTTTATCTGCTCATAATCTGGCAACAGTGTAAAGACCTTTGCATCAGAATCCTTGTCCCAGGGACTGGCCTCATCCTGCTGAGCAACAGAGCATCCCCTGGCAAAGAAGCTCGTCTCTCCTGGAACAGAGAGCTTCTGGCATCTGGTATTGGTGTTGTGCCTGCTGCTGGATCCAGGGCATGGATGGGGCACACAGCCGACCCCTGAGGCTCACAGCTCTTCCAGCCCCTTGCCCTGCTCGCCTTTGCATGCCAGCTCTGGATTAGTAATGGGCTATTTCTGGATGGCTCTCCTGAGTAATGGAATGAATTGTGCTGAGATTTTGGGTGGGGACAGTGTCTCTGCCCTCTGAGTCACCACTGGGCAGCAGGCGGGCTCGGGAGCCGTCCCAGGTCAGGGAGGATGCTGGAGGCCGTGGGAAGGAGCTCTGGTGACTGTGCTCAGTGTGGGGCACCTGCCATTCCCCTCGCAGGGGGATGTGTGTGTGGGCAGGAGCAGAGCCACTCTGGTTGGTTTTGGTTTCAATCCAGGGTCTGCAGGCTGGGCATGGGCAGATCCTGGTGTCCATCTGTGTCCTTGGGCATCTGCTGCTTCTTACACTGCAGATGTTGTCATCTGCGTGGTGGTGTGGGTTAGATACTGGCACGGCCCTAACCGCCTTTCCTCTCGCAGATGTGAGGTCACAAAGCAGCATATCATGTTTTGCTGCGGGCAGAGAAGCCTTGTGTCCAAGTAAACAGGCTTTTTTCCTCCCTGAGCTCTCCTTTCTCTGTGCTGTGGACATGCTGCTGGAAGGAGGATGAGCCTTTGGTCAGGCAAGAAGAATGGTTTACAACAAGGGTTGGACTTGTGCATTTTGGAGGTCTTTTCTGGCCTTAATGATTCTGTGGGTTTGCCTAGCCCAGCTGGGACAGACAGGAACAGCAGGGCATGAGAAATAGGGACAGGAGCTCTTTCCATCTCCATGCTCAGCACTGGCCTCCCTAAAAACTGCCCCTAGTCCCTAAAAAGGACCCTTTGGAGCACCTTTTTCTTTTTTCCCTCTGACTTCAGTGTTGCACAAATGTGCTCACCTTCCTGTAGACATGCTGCTCCACTGGGATGTGTGCCTGACACCAAGGGTCCCAGGTGAGGAACGTCACATCCTCCCGGATGCAGCCCTTGATTCTCACTCTTCTCACCTTACAAGTGCCAGCCTTCTATTTTTATTAACAGCTCCAGAGCACTCAGCAGCCATGAACCATTCCTGCCTCAGCTTGTGAGCCAAAATGCTTGGAACCTTCAAAGGTCTGTGGCTACAGCAGGGGCTGGCCTGGGGATGGGTGAAAACTCTCTCTCTTTTGCCTGGATCATTGAACAGTTTGATTTGTGAAACTGGGGTGGTTCCCTGGGGTTTGTGTGACAGGGGTGACCTGCCAGGCACGTCGATGAGACAAGTAGGTCTGCAGCCTGCCTTTGGAATGCGAGTCAGTCATTCAAGCTCATTTCTTAATCCTTCACTTGCAGCTAATTATGATGCAGCTGGGCTCCTGTTTTACCCTTTTCCTCCCTTTTCTGTTGGCACAGGGTGAGGGTGGGATCAGTGAGGCAGGGACAGATTCCTGGCCTTTGTTAGGGCTCAGTGTGAGTGCCCTGGTTAAAGGCCAGGCTTGTGATATTCTGGCCTTCCCAAGGTGATCCTGGAGTGATCCCAGCATGATCCACTCCCACTGCTTGCAGCTCAATGCATCAGCATTGGTGTGTGTGTGTGTCCTTCCCACAGGGTTATTTCCTGTGAACCTTCCCCAGGCTCTCAGCATGAATGGCTCCTTCCTATCCTGCTGCCTGGGTAGAGGGTTTGGTGAAGGATAGGCCTGAGGGGGAAAACATGGAATATCCCTGCCTTCTGGAGAGGTTTCTTGTTCACCTGTAATTTCCCCCAGAGCAGTGTGAATTTTCAGGGATTAAACCCTGACATGTCAGCCTGTGTCATTCCCAGGATCTCTGCAGGGAACAGGGAGCCAGTGATGTGCTGAAGGCATGTAAGGAGTGGGTCAGGCTCTTTGGACTGTGAATCTGGGTATGGAAAAGAGATTTTGGTCACAAGGTTGGGGAGGGATGTGATCCCACTATGGCTGACTTTCTCATGCCTCATTCAGATGCTGTGCCAGGCGTTTTGTGGCATTGTCCTGGCTGGTTCCCAGGCTCAGCTGTAAACCTCTTTTGAAAGTGAGGGATGCAAAGGCATAGTTTTCCTTGCCGTACTGCATCCTTTTCCCTCGGGGCAAAAGCCTCCTGCTTTGTCCTGGGGTTTCAGCTCTGTTTTCTGACTGATGGCTGGCAGCTTCTCCCACTGCCACTGCCAGCGTTGGCTTTCTTGGTTCTGTGGCAAAGGCTTCTTTTTCAGACAGGCTGGGATGGGGCCAACCCAGTGCTGGGTGCCAGGCACACAGGTCCTGCTTGCCCAGACCTCCAAGAGCTTGGCTTGGCATGTTCCACTTGCTGATCAGATTATTTGGGGTCTGGTGAGGGTGCTGGGGTAAAACCCAGAGCACAGTTTCTTCCCTGAAGAATTTTTAATTTAAAATAAACCCAGCATGTGCATGGAACACTGAGGTAGTCTAAAATCCTGGTTACCTAGGTAGTAGCACAGCAAGGGCAGGGAAGGTTGGATGTCTGGGGAAGGCAGAGTGGTTTGTCACCTCCCATGAGGTGCAGCCACCAGCACTGACCACAGCTGGGATGTTTCTCCCAGCCACAGCAGCAGTGCTGGGTGTAAATGGTTCCAGTCAGGCCAGTTCTTGAGATATGCCCATGAGCTGATGTGTGTGGGAGCTGCAGGGGTGTTTGGCAGAGGGCTGGGGGAGCCTCTGTCCCATCTGTCACTGGCTGCTCAGTGGGATGTGCCCAGCTGCTTGTGTCTGGTATCTCCCAGGCTGCTGTGCACAGGAATTTGGGGGGCCAGGAGCATGAGCTGCCCGTGCTGCTCCATCCTGCTCACCTGCCCGTGTCCCCACAGCGATGGCAGCCATCAGGAAGAAGCTGGTGATCGTGGGAGATGGTGCCTGTGGCAAGACGTGTCTGCTGATCGTGTTCAGCAAAGACCAGTTCCCCGAGGTCTACGTGCCCACCGTGTTCGAGAACTACATTGCTGACATAGAGGTGGATGGGAAGCAGGTAAGGGCTGTTGCCATTCCCAGCCCCTCACTCCGTGGTGCCCTGCTGGCAGTGCCACTGCTCAGTGCTGTTGCTAGGATTGCTCTGAGTGCTTGGATGCACCTGCAGTGTACCAGAGGAGCCCCACATCTCCAGCATTTCTGGGTCACCCTGACCTTGCCCCAGTTTGAGGAAGGGCACAACTATACCCAAGGAAGATAAAAATCTGTCGCTCCTGGCCTGCAGAGCCCCTGAACCATGTGCTTCTCCCCTCTCAGGTTGAGCTGGCACTGTGGGACACAGCAGGACAAGAGGACTATGACAGGCTGCGGCCCCTCTCGTACCCGGACACAGATGTAATCCTCATGTGCTTTTCCATCGACAGCCCGGATAGCCTGGGTAGGGAGTGGGGACTGAGGGGGGACTTGGGGCTCCCACAGGCCTCGGTGCTGCTACTGAACCTCCTGGGCTCCGGGGAAGCCCCATGTTGCCCCTCGAGGCTGCCAGAGCCTTCCTTTCATCCCCTGGCTTTGTGTGCGCTTCAGGGAAATGCTGGGAATGACTGTGTGGAGGTGGTGGGGGAGGAGGATGCTGTGGGGAGAGCTCTCCCTGCTCCAACGGGAAAAGCTTGGGGCTGGTTTCTGTGAGGAGGCTGTGGGGTAGCAGCCCCTCAGCTCATTGGATTCCATGTGTACTTGTAGAGAACATCCCTGAGAAGTGGACGCCAGAGGTGAAGCACTTCTGCCCCAATGTGCCCATCATCCTGGTGGGGAACAAGAAGGACCTGCGGAACGACGAGCACACACGGCGGGAGCTGGCCAAGATGAAGCAGGTGGGGACAGCCCTGGGTCCCCCCAGCCAGCTCTGCCCATACCAGATCCTGGCTGGAAGGACTGGATGCCCCAAGGGCAGTTGCTGTTGTGTTCTGGCAATGTTTCCAAACCCTGTTTTTACTGCTTCCTAGGAGCCGGTGAAGCCAGAGGAAGGGAGGGACATGGCCAACAGGATCAATGCCTTTGGCTACCTTGAGTGCTCGGCCAAGACGAAGGAGGGGGTGCGGGAGGTGTTTGAGATGGCCACCCGTGCTGGCCTGCAGGTCCGGAAGAACAAGAAGCGCAGAGCCTGCCCTCTGCTGTGAGCACCTGGCTGTCCTGCCCAGGGAAGGGGTACTGGCAAACAGGACCTCGTGGTGCCACTACCTGCCCTGAACCCTTTGCACCAGAGCTGCCACCCACACTCGCAGGGTGTCCCTGCGACATTCTGGGGCCATGAGGGGCCAGTGCCTTCAGTACCTGCTGCTCTCCGTGGGCCGGGTGTTTGTGTTGCTCCCCGTGTCGCCCCGTTTTGTACTGAGCTCCCTGGTTTTGCCTTTTCTCATGGGTATTGCTGCTCGTGGTGTTTGCTCTCCTTCCCCAGCTCTGGGCAGGTGCCACAGAAGCAGGAGGTGCTGGTCACAGCTCAGGTGTGGGGTGTGCCAGGCCCTTGGTGTGCTTTGCCTGCTCTCCCTGGCCGTGCAGGCAGCACACACCAGTGTTACAGACTTGCCCAGGCAGCTTTAGGCCTGTCTGTGAGCAGAGCTGGGCTCAGCTGCTGCCAGGAGCTCTCCTCCTGGGATGTGTGCCCAGCTCTGCCAGCATCGTCGCCTTCGAGTCTGCCTCGGGCATGGACTTGGCAGCAGTAGACCCAACTGCATAATTGGGAGAATAAATGCAAACTGGTATTTTAGTAATTGTAACTTTGCCTGTGTGGTGTTCTTCTGGCTCTCCTTTGTGCCTCTCACTGCTCCAGGCTCCAGGGCCTTGCGTGGGCACTTTCCTGGCCCCCAGCCCCTCTTGCTTCAGCTGCTGGTGGAGGATCAGGGCTCAGTACCCTGTGCTTGCCAAAGAGCCAGGAATCAGTTTACTTGGGGGAAAGGCCAGGCAGGAGCTTCCCAGCTTTACGCAGTCCCCAGCACTATCATCACTGCTGGAGCCATCCTGCCTCTGGAGCAGGTCAGGGCAGGGCTGCAATGAGCCTGATGCTGCTCTGAAGCCCTGTCTATGTAAGCAAAGCCCAACTAGCACACAACAATACACAGCTTTTCTCTAAACATTTATTCCAGGGAAATAGACTGCCTGCACAGCCATGCCAGCTCTCAGGCCAGGCAGCTGCCCAGTGGAGAACTGAGCCAGCCTGTCCCAGGCCAGGTCCCTGCCTTCCCCATCACAGCAGCAGTGAGCTCCCCTGTGCACCTAGTGATGCTATTTGGAGGCCAGAGTCTCCAGGCTGGAGACTCACTCATTCTCACTGAATGGTGAGACCAGTCACAGAGAACTGTGTTGCCACAATCACATCAAAAATTTATTAAAATGGAGAGCTGACCCAGTCTGATGCTGGTGTGGGCTTTGTGGCTGGCAGCAAAGGCTGGTGGTCTTCTGGTCTGGTGGGTTCAGCCCAATTTGCACAGGGATGCATGGGGCACCCCAGGACTGAGACAGAACGAGCAGGAGCTGCTGCAGGCCAGGGACAGGCTGAGAGGGATGCAGCCTCGTGGGACTTCTCCCTTCCCAGGAGCGTTGCCTGCAGAAAAACCTCATGGCAGAGCTGGCCCCTGACTTTGAGATGGAGACATGCAAGCCCGAAGCAAAAACCTGTTGTAAGCCTTGTAAGCCCTTTGGGGCAGGAGAAGCCTCCCAATGCCCCAGCTGGCCATGCTGCTGCCCCAGGGTGCTGGCATGGCATGACTGGCACCCTGCTGCTGTCGGGGCTGCTCTGGCAGTGCCCAGCTCTGCTCACCTGGGTACTAAACATGGAGCTGCAACGCGTGGAGGTCATCAGCTATTCTGTCCACAGCTGTGCTCTCAACCTCGTAGGGACATCCTGTGTAGCCGCCCTCTTCCTTGCAGTACCTGAGGAACCTGCAGAGGCAGGGGAGGTGGCACTGGCCTCGCTGCTCCGTGGCACTGGGCATGGCCAGGCACATGTGCTGGCAGCAGGGAAGGGCAGGTGCTGGTGAGCACTGTCTGTGGTAGTGGCCAGGAGCAGCTCACCTGTGCCAGTGCTGGTCCTTGCTGAGCACAGTTGGGTTACCCACTACAATCAACAGAGCCTTGGCCCTGGTGATGGCCACGTTAAGCCTCTGAAGAGGACAAGCAAGAGGGCTTTACCTGGCTGCAACACCTCTCACTGTCTCGCAGCCCTTGGTGCAGGCAGGTCTGATGTGGCACTGAGCACCCAGAGCAGCTCTACCTGCCTGTGAGAATCAGAGGGAAGAAGGGAATGCCAAGGAAGAAGGATCTGCTTGGGGAAAGGCAGTACCTTGGGGTTCTTGAGGAAGCCCAGCCTGAAGGTCTGGTCGAACTGGAGGTATGTACTGCAGCTGCGCACGGTGGAGATGAGGATCACCTGCCGCTCCTGGCCCTGGAACTCTTCCACAGAGCCAACCTGGGGCAGGGAGAGCAGGTGAGGGGCTGGCAGCACCCCTGGGTTGGGGTTAGCAGGCCTCCCTCCTCCTGTGGCAGAGTGTGCTCCTCTCTCCTCCATGCCCAGGATGTACCTTCAACTGGCTGATGTCCGGCAGCTTCCGCAGATCAGGATCCAGGGAGGTGATGGCTTTCCGGATCTTCTCTACCTGAGGGGAGGCATGTGCCAAAATCCAGCCACCACTGGGCCATCCTTGTGCCAGCCCTGGGGCTGCCCATCCATCCCAGTGTTCCTTGTCCCTTGGGGATGTCTCTGCCTATGCCATGCCTGCAGAGCTGTCCCTCACCTGCTTTCTGTAGGGAGAAATGATGCCAATCTCCTTGGGGGACACAGTGGGGCAGCTTCCCTTGCCCTGGCTCTGCAGCAGCTTCTTGAGGTAGTGGACCAGGACCTCAATTTCAGCCGTGTTGAAGAATGAGGGGCTCCTGGCCTCTCTCTGGTCTTCCCCACAAACCCCATGGAAGATGATGGGGAAGCCCTGGAGATGGAGAACATTTGGCTCTGCTCTGCCTGCGCCTCAGGGATCCCCCTGGGTCAGTCCCTCCTGCGCCACTCACTTTTTTGGGAAGCTCCTCCCAGTTACAATACAGATTCCGGATGTCAAGCCCATTGCTCTTGAACACCTTCAGCTCGTTGTCGTAGAAGAGCTCGTTGGGGATCCTGAGAATGGCCTCGTGGGACCTGGCAGAGACAGGACAGTGCCCAGGGTGGGTTCCATTCGGGTCCAGAACCCTCTCAGGAACCGTGCACCCAGGACAGCAGGTGAACTTCCATCTCCCACACCAGCTGGGGCACTACAGGGCTCTGGGGAACATATCCTGGAGAGCCATGCTCAGCAATCCCTGCATGACTCAGACCTTTCCTGTCCCCACCTGTAGTTCCAGAGCAGTTTGGTGATGAACTGTGGGTCGTATCCTCCACTTGACTTCTTGTACAGAGGGTTGTGCAGCATCAGTCTCTCCAGCAGTGAGGTGCCTGTGCCCAGTGATATCCTGTGGCTTCCCACAAGGCTGCTCAGCCTCTCTGGGGTGCCTGCAGCACTCCCAGCCCTCTCCCTACTCACCCAAGCCATGCTGGATGGCCAGTGGTGAAGTCAAGACAGGGCCCAGCTGCTTGGGGTCTCCTGCCAGCACCAGCTGCCCCCCATTGGGGTTGGTCTTCTGATCCATGGGAGCCAGGAGCCCTGGGAACAGGGAGAGCTCAGTGGGGAATGGGAGGGACCCCAGGCCATGCAGAGATGCTGTCCTTGAGGGCACCACTCACCTGCAACGGCAACCATGCTCTCCGGCTCCACTGCATGGCCACACTCGTCAATGAAGACGTGGGAGAAAAACCCAGGAGGGAAGTTGGCTGACACCAGCCTGGAGGAGAGATGGAATGAGGCTGTCTCAGCATCCTGCCCCACCTGGCCACCCTTCCTCTCCTACGCTTCATCCTCATCCTCCCACAGAGGAGGGATTTTCCCCCCCTGCTGCCTGCCCTCCTCCAACCCCTCCCTGCTGAATGCCACAGGGACTGCCTGGCTGCAAGGCAGCCCTGGGGCCACCTGCCATGGATGCTGGGGACAATCCCAGCTCCCCTGACCTTCCTGCTGTCACCAGTGTGGTGATGATAATCCGGTACTGCCTCAGGCTCTCCTTGCTGGGGTACACATAGCTGCTCTGCTCATCATTCCAGTTGCAGCAGGGCTGGAGTGCAGGCATTGGGTCAGGTCCCACTATCCTGGGGGACACCAGCCCAGATGTGCTGTCAGGAATTCAGGGTGGGGGGCAGGGACCTACCATGATATCAGCAGGGATTTCCCTGTAGCTCCTGGAGCTGGCAATGAGCCTGTAGACATTGTGAGGGGCAATGTCCTTGATGAGGCACTGGCACAGCAGGTCTGTGGCACTGTTGGAGGGGGCACAGGCCAAGATACGGGCATCCTTGAAACATGTCCACACCTGGGAGGTGACAGCACTGATCATCATCATCATCATCATGGGGATCATCATCCCCATGGGTGAGAGTGGCCAGCAATGCTCAGGACTGGATTTGGGCACTGGCCACTCACCTGCTTGATGGCCTCGACCATAGTTACCGTCTTGCCAGTGCCAGGGGGGCCAAAGATGAGGTATGGAGCTGGCCGGGACATCCCCGTCACGATTTGGGTCACAGCTCTGCACTGCTCCTCGTTGGTCTCCAGCTTGCGGTTAAACCACCTGAGGGAGCAGAGGCTGCACTCCCCATCGCCTCCATCCCCTCCACCCCTCAGACCCTCCCACCCTGCACAACTGGGGACTCACCGGGGCTGGAAGGGGCCTGGGAAGAGGGACTTGTGGCAGGAGGCAGAGGGGAAGAGGAGGCTGAACAAGCTGTGGCGCATGGCCAGGACTGCAGCCCGATGCTGGACCTGCAGTGGCAGCCGGTTGAAGGTGAAGGTCACATCAAACTTCAGGTTGTTCACAAACTTCTTCTGCAGCCTGGGAAGGAATGGTGTAAGCAGGACATGGGACATTCTCTCGTGCCCTCCTGACCCTTTCCAACCCACTCCTGGTCTTTAGCATCTCCGAGAAAGGCTGCTGGGACCAGGCATCACTCACTTGGAGGAGAAGCCCAGCCTGACCTTCTCCAGTTCCACGCTGTGCACGTAGCCCTTGTACCGGACAAGCGGGGAGCGGTCCCGCTCGCTGCTCAGGTGGGCAAAGAGGTGATCCCCTCTCAGCAGGGATGGGCGGCTCTCAGCCACGCCAGGCACCTGTGCCAAAGGGCCAGTGTGATACCAGACACTCTGGGAACGCCAGTGCTGTGCCAGCACCCCTCCCATCCCTCACCCCTCAACGTACATCGAGAACCAGCAGCGCCCTCTCCTTCACCATGGTCACATCCTGCATGTCGTAGCGCCGGATGTCCACCTCCATCTGGATCTCCTCCAGGTGCAGCAGCAGCTGGAATTTCTGGTAGTAGTTCTCAGCCTGCAGAGGTGCTTCCAGCAGCGAGCTGAGGGCAGCAGCAATGTCATTGTGTCCCAGGGACAGCTTGGCACTTAAGGAACACCTCAGCATTGCTCTCAGCCCTTGGCACTCACCGCATGGCAGCCCAGCTGGAGCTGGCACTGGACTTGGGTCCAAGCAGGATTGTGTCCTTGAGGTTCCTTGGGTACTGGTAGGTGCCCAGAGGGATTTCCCTCTCCAGTTCATTCTTCAGGGAGCTGGGTGGAAGGGACACTATGCAGTGTGTGACCCCTGCAGTGCTGCAGGGACTACCTAGTGTGCCCAACCTCACTGTCACCAGCCATAGTGCAGGGTTAAAGCACTGTCCTGTGGTACCAGACAGGCAAGAAGCTGAACCTTGTCCTGGCTGAGGAACAGGCTGGGCCCCTCTGCTCAGGATAGCAGCAGGTGACTTCACCACATACCTGTCGGGGGGGATGCCATCCTCAGTGATGACTGTGACAAGGCGCTGGAGGCTGGCCTCGTAAGGCTGGAAAGGTGCTGAAGGCCCCAGGTCCTTGGCCAGCTGGGTCTCAGCAATGGCAGCAACATAGCGTGAGATGCTGAAGGGCTCATCTGGCTCCTTGGTGAACTCAAAAACCACCACAGCACTGAAGTGCCCATTGTAGGTGGTGAGGCACCGCACCTGGATGGGGTACATGCCACCTGTGGGGTGAAGTGTGAGATTGGGTCCTGCATCCTCTCTGCAGGGCAGAGCATGGGGCAGGGGACAGGACAGGACCCCACCTGGGTGTAACAGCAGGGACTGGCCCTGCATGGCCCCTTGCTCATCGGTGAAGGAGAGCTCTTGTGACTGCTGGCGTGGCTGGAACCGCTGCAGTGTCACCACCTCTGTCCCACGGTTCTGCACCAGGACAGTGACTGTCCGGGGCTCACCTGGCACCACTGGGAAGCGGATATTCCCATTGCCCTGGTCATACTCTGAGACGATCTCTACCCCGTGCTTCCCACGAATGAGCTCAGACCTGTGGGGAGGGAAGGTCAGGCTTTCCCAGCCAGGGTGGGGGATCCAGGGGCCATGCCAAGGCGGGGTGCTGCTGGTCATACCACTGCTCGGCATAGATCTGAGGCATTTGTGGAGTGGAGCTGAGCTGCTGTCCTGAGGCAGATACGGACACTGATATCTGTGCATTCGTTCTGGGTCTCCGGTACTGGTCTGCCACCACCACACACCTCTTCACCTGCAAGGAGCAGCCAGAGTCAGCGTGACCCCGAGAGCCTGCAGGGGGCTCCTGCAGAGCCAGTCCTAGCAGGCACCACCCAGCATGAACTCACCTTGAATCTCACCACCTCCCCACGCACTTCAACCTGGTGGGTGGTCCTTAATGCATACAAGATGCAGGAAAACCTGGGCGTCTTCGTGTTAGCCCTGCAGAGACCAGGGAGAGGGTTTGTGTGGGAGAGTGTGTCTCCATGGGCACAGACAGCTGAGGTGAGGCAAGTGGGAAGATGAAGCAGGACACTGAGGTTGTGGTGAGGGAGTTCTCAGCAGGGCCCCTCTGCTCCAGGAGAGGAAGAAGGACTTGGGCTTCCCACTGGCCTGTGCAAATCTTACATCCCTGCTGTGCCACTGTTGTCCCAGTTAGGCCACAGCCATTCCAGCTGTCTCACTGCATTGCTGCCTGGCCCTGACAGCCGTGCAGTCCCTGCCCATGCTAGTGCTCAGGAGCTCAGCTGGCACAGATGGTGGCTCTGCTAAGGCACAGCCACTGTTACCCAGCAGGTAACTCCCCAGGTACCTCCTCCACCCACCCAGTCCCACCAGCGCACTGAGCCCTGGCTTTGCCAATGATTAACAGTGGCGATATTGCACAAGGGTCAGTGTGATTGGTGTCAGCAGGGTGAGGTGGGGGACTATGGCAGGCAGTGGGTGTCCAAGGCCATTCCCGGGCAGCTGCTGGGGGCCCATGGAGCTGGGGATCATCCCGGCAGGGCTTCGGTGAGACAGACGAGCTTGGGAACCCGTGATGTTGCTGGGGACCGGTGACACTCGCCAGGCACTGGGGATGCTGGCCCGGGGATTAGGAGATGCTGGCCAGGGGTCTGTCCCAGGTGACGCTGCCCGGTTCTGGCCGAGGGCTCTCACCTGCCCCGGAATTCCTGGTTGTAGATGGTCCGCAGCGTCTCCCGCAGGCTCGTCTGCTCCCGGCCCGTGTCCCGCAGGAACTCCACGAATTGACATCCCCAAAGACTGGCCTCCGCCACGCTGAACCCCCGCATGGTTGAGCCGAGCCGAGCCGAGCCGAGCCGAGCCGAGCCGAGCCGAGCCGGTGCTGCGTGCAGGAGTGCCAGGTTAAGCCAGGCCGGGCTGGGCTGGGCTGGGCTGACCCAGGGCTGACGGAGAAAGGAGAAACGAAAGCGAAAGGGGTGCGGCCCCGGGCTCTCCCTCCTGGCACGGGGAGGGGACCGAGGGGCTGCGAACGGGACAGCGGAGCCTGCTGAGAGGAGGCTGGGAGGGGGAGAAGGGCCAGGAGGCAGACAGGGAACGAGCCAGATTAGCTAAAGATTTGGGGAAGGACAAAGAGATAGAGGCGCTCTTAAGGCTGGAACACCGGCGGTGAACTGTTTCCAGTATAACCAAGGAGCAGGAGAAGACTAGCCTTGAGGCAGATAAAAGCTGTGTTTGTGCAGAGTCTTATCTTGGGCCCAGCTTCAGCTTCACATTCTTAGAATTGCTGCAACGATTTCCTGGATGGATCCAGAGCCGCAGCCCACAGCACCTGTGGCACACACAGCCTTTCATCTCCCCTGGGTGCTGCTGCAGGGAGGATCCTCGTAAGAAGTTGTCCAGGAGTAGCTCCGTGCACGGCCCTGTGCAAACCCTCCTTTGCTTTGTCCCGTGTAGGATACAACAAGGGGTGTCTGAGGTAGGTGTTAGACACCCATGGATAAGTGGAATTACCTCCTTGCTGCCTTTTTTCCAGGGTGAGGAGCTGCATTAAAGCTCTGTGATTGTTTTTAATTTGGAAGCTCAGCCCTCTAGTTTCTCAGGTCTGTATACCAGGGTGGGAGCATCACCCATGGGTTTGGAGTGACACCACCCCTGCCTTAATCATGGAACTGTTAAGGTTGGAAAAGACCTTTGGGCTCATTAAATGCCAACCATCAACCCAGCACCACCACTGTGTTCACCACTAAACCATGTCCTCAAGTGCCACATTCACATTTTTGAGCACTTTCAGGGATGGTGACTCCAACACTTCCTAACCTTCAGGAATTAACAGGAATGGGACCATGAAAGAACAGACACAAATGGCTTTAAACAATTACTGGTGTATTTGCAGTAGACCAGTTGATACAGAGGATGCCTGAGAGATGAATTGTCAGCCACAGCAGCAAATACAAATATATTTTATTTAGATAAAATGCACAAAGGATAAACACTTATTTTGTGGTGTTACTGTGCAAAATATTAAGTGTAATGCGCAGGCAACCCCACCTCTCTCTTCCCACCCTTTTTCCTTTGTGTATTTAAAAACAAGAAGACATGAGTTTAAAAACCAGAACCTTGCAAGGCACCCAGTGATAACCAAGTGCAAACAAAGCAAAGGGAGTTCACCAAAGGAGGTTCACTTTGTAGTGAATCCATGTTCCAAGATATGAGAAAGACATCTCTCTTCATCCTCCCCTTCAGAGAATCTGTTATGACTGCTAATTTTGATATTAGTGGGGAAAACAGTAATGCAGAGCAAGCTAGTAGAAGAGATTAATTCAAAAATCCCCTTTAAGCATGACAAGTAACTGTCCACAACTGAGACAATTGGAAAAAATTTTTTCTTTCACTTTGGTGCAAGTTTATTTATTTTGTACATTATCTATCCATACACCTGTGATACAAATCTACGAACCTGCCACAAAGCATTAAAGCACAACATACCTATTATTCTGTAGACATTTGCATTTTTAATTACCATCCAGCCCTTGTGGATCAGCAGTGGCTCATCTTGGGAGTTCTGTAAAAATGCAGATGTCTGGTAACCGTACATACACAAGGGAGGGGAGAACAAAGATGTTCACTTTTAGAGAACATGGCTCAAATCGTCAGATTAAAAAAAAAAAAAGTTACATCCCTGGAAGAGCTGGATCAGTAGGGAATTCTGAAAGGATCCTGTAAACTCATTTTCTACAGTAAAATCTAAGCCTGCAGTCACCTGCTTTGTGGAGGTTGGGAATAAGGATACACGAGGACTCACTGTCACGTACTTCCTGTGTCTTGCAGCACTGAGAGCTCTTGGCAGGTTTGACAAACTTACTGGATACCTGGAGTGCTGGATACAGGTGAAGGGAACGCTCTGCACCCTCTCTTGGGGTAATAATAGGGCTTTTCCAGCTAGGAAGTTTTCCAGCCAGAGGCTGAAAACAACTATACTTCTGAGCCATGAATGGCTGAATATAAATGACCTATTAAATGCAGCTACAACAGGAAGTTTATGTGGCAGAAAACACAAAACACAAAGACAACTATTTGTTCCACAGCTCCCTCTCAGGCTAGAAAACCTGTTAACTTTGAAAGCCCTAAAAAAAGCTGCTCTGGTACAGAAACCATCTACTTGGCATAGGACCACGTTTGGTTTTTTTTCCACACGACTGTTTCATACACCTCCTTGTTTCTGCATTAAGCATTCTGCATTTCTTTGCCAATCTTGTAGCTGAGGATTTTGTTCCAGTCAATCTTGGTGCGGGTGACGGGCAGCTGCCGGCGTAAGGCTTTGAAAGTGGTGTCTGACATAGTCTGGTAGTTTTCACTGATTGCTGTCTGCAAGGGCAAGCAGGTTTGGTTAGGGCACTCATAAAACACTACGAGAAAGCTCAACTTAGTGTTAAAGCCACAAACTCCTTTCTGTAAGGTGTAAGGCACACTAGTAACTAAATTAATAATGCAGTTATCACTGTGTGTGAAAGTCAAGGGCCTTCTGTTCACCTCCCCTGTGATGTGACAGCATCTCCTTAGGTCTTTCACTGACTTATCTCTTTCCAATCTCCTTGCATGCAGGCTGGGACAATGTAAAAGCTGTTGCACAGATTTCCTCCTCAGTATTTTTAACTGTCACAGAGAAAAATACATCGACTCACCCACTCTCTCCCCTCCCCTGCTTGTTCCAGGTATCATTTGTTACCCTTTAAAAAAGCCATACAGTAAACCTGATAGGTAATTACAACACAACTTTGTAACTTTACAGCTTTGCTTGAACAAATACTACTGCCCTTTTCTAAGTAATTCATATGGTCAATACAAGACTCAGCCAGGAACAGAACCAGAGGTCAGTTTTCTATTTTTCCATTAACTGTAAATGGAGACTGATATTATTCTATGGTTAATTTAACTACTAATCTTACCTGGTACTCATTTTCTGCATTTTCTATGATCTTAATAAACTCCTTAGCAGTTTGGACATCACTCTGCAAAGGAGAAAAAGAAATGTTTGTATGTTTAGGAGCAATTTACATAAACTACACAATAGATTTCTTCTCAAATGATAGGCTGAGTACAGATAAAGTGAGTAACATCATCAGCTTGTGCCTCGGGGTTGTAGCTGGGTTCCTTTCACTTACTACATACTGGGTAGAGCTTGTGCTCCAAACTGGAACAGGGCTGCACCCTAGTGAGCAAAAAGGAAGTGGACCTTCATGGTAAAATGAGTCACTTTGCAGCTGCTGCTCCCTCTACCATACAAGAGGATATCTTAATTTCCCTTTGTGTATCTCTCTTACTGTTCCTTTCCCTTGCACAGAGATAGAAAAGCATATTCTGTCCTCTTTAACCCAAACTTCCAAGAGAAACTTTCCAACAGAGCCTTTCTACTAAGATTGAATTTTAAGCAATTGGGAATCTGGGATTCCTATGTGACTTTAAACACCACAATGACTGTTCACCCTAGAATTACTTTAAAGTCAAGAGAATGCAGTCATAGTAGTGCATGCTTCATGAGCTGTGTAAGGAATAAAACAGTTGCTTATCATAAAGATCTTTTAGCATACTTACTGACACCTGTACAGAGTCCTGAATGTCTTTGTGACTAACCAGCTGGACGTTGCCATCTTCATAATAATGCACCTGGACAAAAACACAGAATACAGGTTTTATCACAACCACTCACTCCAGAATTCCCGAGCCCCCAAATGCTACTAAAATGGCACAACAGAGCATCATGCCAATCTTCTCTGCCTACAAGAAAACTAAAAGCAGGATGGATTTTCTAAAAGGTTTCATTCTTTGTCAAGACTGTTCAAGATCATGTTAACCAATTAACACCTGGAGCCGAGATAGGATTATGAAAGACTCATATAAAGAATCTATAAAAGATATAGATTAGAAAAGACTCAAGCTAGAGGTTTTAGCCCTATAAAGTGAAGCAAAGTGGAGGCCTATAAGGTAATGCTACAAAATAAACCACAGGCCAGATCTGAGACTATTCCTGAAATACTTGATTTAAGAATTTATTTATTGAATTGTTTAGCTTAATAACATCCTGACTTGAAGAGGACATCTCTGCTGCATTTCAGCATCTCATTCTGAGCCAAATGCATTTGTGTAAGAGAAGCACAATGCAGCTTCTCCTGTTACTGTGTAGGAAAAATAACACACCTGGATTTTGAGCACTGCAGCCACTTGAGCTGTTGGTGGTGTGATGGTAAACTTCCATTCTGATCGCCAACGCCCGTTCCTAAGAGCAATCAAAGCATGAAAAACTATTTCCATGAAGCTCTAACAGCAAAAAGAACCAAATTAACAAGCAAGCTGTTCTGACGTTGTCTAATCACCAGTACCACACGGGATTTAGTGCTTTAGATGGCATGGAGTTAAATTTTTGCAGCCCAGCTGAATATAATGCAGCTTTCAGTACAAAGAAGCTCCAGAGATGTAAAGGAGTATCTATCCAGCTCTGCTAATGCCTTTTTCTCTGGATAGGTCAGAGGAAGAGTTTTGGTAAGTGCCAAGGGGGCTGCAAGGAAAACAGACTACAGAAGGAAAAGAACTTCTTGGGAAACCCAAAACTCCCTGTCCTTCAGACTGTGTCAGAGCTAGAGGATGGGTTGGTTGGAGGAACCAGGCAAAGGAAGAAAACACACTATGTTGAAATAGTCTTACCAGAAGTTTTTGGGCTGAAACTGGTGGCTCTCAATACAGGCAATAATTGTCTGCTGTCCATCTATAGATTTACCATAAACCTGTATTTAGAAAAAGAGTTAAAAAGGCCCAAGAGCTAAGGAAAGCCATTCTTAATCTCTGTTCTTGGCAGCAGGGTGCAGGCTGCTGTGCTGGTTACCTCACTGGGAACATGCACCAAGTTACATTGTCCAACACCTCCCCTGGCAGTAATTTTATTCCTGGTAGGCGTGAAGGTGCTTGGCAGTCATGCCTACGAAAACTCTAAATCCATCTTTACCTCTGCACGCATACCAAGAGAGCTGCACCCTCTTTGGAACGTGTCATTCCAAAAGTTAGCTGAAATGCTAGTGAGGATGGAGACTTCCAACAGCTCTGCCCAGCAGAGTCTGCTCCAGGACTGACTGACTCAGAGCAATAAACTTTCAGGGAAACAGGATGGATACTCAACAGTGCAGAAGCCATTGGGGTAGTGATCTTTGACGTAGGCTCTCAATGCACTGTCACAGGCATCTCTCCATTGTTTTAAAGCTGATTCTGTGTCCTCGGGCTGGGGATCACTTGCTTCTTTCCTTAAGTGATCAAACTTAAAAGAAAGCTTGTTTCTTGGGTCTAAAAATCTGCCATTGCCCAGATCACCATGCTCTGTGATTAAGACCTGTAAAAGAATTTGAAACGAAGATAGATTTAGGTGTATTATTTTGCATTTTTCCCTACTTGCATATCACAGTTATGAAAGGTTCTTTCACTGAGCTATAAGATCACATAAAGAAAACCAAGTACTTTCAGTAATAATTTAAATTAATAGTTGTTGTGAGGTTGAAGGTAACTTTTGATTCTCCACAGTAATACTGCACTTGTGTCCCAGAAAAGGCTGAACACTAATAACGTATATATTTGGCTTAAAGTTTGGTATCCTAACAACAGAAGCAGGTTGCTTTGCTTTTAAAATTATTTTAGCTGATTTCCTTCTTCGTTTCAAAAGGAAACAGGGACTTGTACTCTAGGATCTACCATTTATTCCAATGCTCCATGTTACAAAAGCTCTACTTCTGGGCAAGAAGGGTACACAGATGTGACTGCTTCTAAAGTACACCAACTAAAGCAGACAGCAAAGCAGCCTTGCACATTCCCTTCTTTCTTCTTTTTCACCTTAATTCTCTGGCTTCCCAAATATTGACTTTATTGGGGTGGGTTTTCTGATTTTGCAGGTCGTACTGTAACTTTCTCATCAATGCTATTTTGATGAACACCCCTATTAATAGATGCCTTGCATAAACATATCTGGGACACCAGAAAAGCTGGGTCAGAGCTTGGCTCAGAGAACACAGCAGATGGTCAGGCAGCTTTCTCTACAACTTGCTGTTTGTTCTAAAAAAGAAATTAAAAAGACCTCTAAAACAACTTGTTTTGCTGGCACAGACTGGACAGTATTAGGTATAATCACCACAGCAAATCATTGATTTCATATAAACAAAGATAAGTTTGTTTTTCAGGGTAGCTGGGAATGGATTAAAATTGCAGAAAATAAACCAAACTATTAAGAATCTACTATCGACTGTCAGTAGGAAGGGTAAGCAAGTAGCAACACAAGGATTTGCAAGTAAGCTTTAAATAGACAGTAATCTTTAATCATTCATACTCTTAAGTAAAATTCCAGTGACTTCAGTATGGAGCTTTAAGGAACAATCAACTGGATTTACTAAGTAGTACGACACAGAACTTGAAGAGAATATCTTGCTCGTGCTTTGTTCTTATAGAAGAAAGTTTGTCACTCTGTGTGGGGGAAGGAGAGGTGGTGCCTTGTGGGCAGAATGAGTGAGTCAGCTGATGGTTGACTTGTAAGCCAACATCCTGATGAAACAACATTTTTATTGCCTTTTCCCAGTGCAGAAATAACAACCCTCAAGTGTACAAAGTTCCCTCTTACCTGATCATCGTACCCTTCTATCTTCACTGGAGTGAACTGATCCATGTTGTACTGTGCAAATGCACTGTTGAGGATCAGAAAAACATGAGCTTTAGCTGTCCAGCTGTACAAAACAGTCTGTTTTGACTCCAGAATAAGTATACTCTGTGTGATTATGTTACAGCAGACAAATAATACACACAAGCACTGTTAAAAGATTTTCCAATACCTTTTACTGCAGATAGCTAGAAACCCCAAGTCTAAAAGCAGGTTTGTTTAGTGATGACCAGGAAAATACAGTTCAAAAGTAGAACAGCAGGTAGCCTGGGGAAATGTGAGCAAGCCAAGGCAAAACAGGAACACCCCAGCTACAATTTAGACAGCAGCAAGTTAAACAAATGAATAGACGAATATTTACAACAATTTTCTTATGTAAAGACTTTTGCTGACTGACACATCACCTAGCTTGAAATAGATCTTAGCATCAAAAAGCTTGTATGTGTAATATTTAAGCACATTCTGATGAAGCTGTGGAAGTAAACAACAAATTTGGAAACTTTTTATTGAGGGCAGTTCTTTTTCTAAGCTTAGGCTACGGATTAATGAGTTTTTCAGGCTTCACTTACTTTATAAATCACACAATTCAACACAATCAGACATTTCTGCTGCTGCAGAGTTAAACTGTTTGGCAGAGTGCCTTCCTGTCAGTTCTATACAGCACAAATTCCAATTTGGGGAGTTTAAAAAGAATCACCCATACCTTTCATTATATATTTTGTTAGGTGGGGTAAGGAATTATAGAAGATTGCTCTAAATAAAGCAGATGGTTTTCTTTGTCACAGAATGATGGCCATAAGAAAACAGAAGTATCTCTGACAGTAATTTGACTTGTGTTTGAAATCTTAGTACTTACTGTGCTGCTCCTTCCCTGAGAAGATTGTCATTGTTAAGCAATAACCGGACATCTGGAGAAGAAAGGGTTCAGGTGTGTTACTGGATTTTTTCATCAAATGTTTCTCTTTATGCATTATATTTTCAATTGTGCAAATGCAAACATTAAAATGATTAAATAATTTCGTTAAGCAGAAGTAGTCCAGACGGACTGCATGCTTTCCCATGTCACTTAACCTTAAAAGCAGCATGGTGTGACACAGCCTTAGATTTTTATTATAGATAAAACATGAAGAAAACACCAGAGATAATTTCTTTTCCTTAATTGCTTACCATTGAATACTTCATTGAACTCTCCAGGAGGTGCATGAGTGATGAATTTTGCAGCTATACGCACCTACAATGAAGCAGAAAAGTAATTAAAGACAAAAGATCATTTACTGAGTTCATACATACTGAAGCAATTTGAGCAAACCAACTCTGAAGCGACAGAAAGTGGCAGATTTAGGGAGAGATCTAGGCATGCATTGTCAAGATAGAAATAGTCTCAAATTGTTCAAAGCAGGGCTGGACAGGGGTGGAACTGGATGATCTGAGATCAGTGGATTCTCATAAGGAAATCCTTATGGGAAAAACAAACAACAAACAGAAAAAAAAAACCCAAGTGTTAACGTGAGAGATTTTTACAGCCTTCCACAAATTCTCTCACTTGGAAGGATGAACAAAATTAAATCAACACAGAAAGGCCTCTGCACTTCAATCAAATGTTGTTACACACCCAGTTCTGAACAAAGCAAAGGCTGCAAGGTGGAAAACGTTCACTTGGCTAATTATCCTTTGCCCTGCCTCGCACAGATCAATAAAATACAGAACATTTCAGTCAAACTGTTGAAATCAGGAGCACAGGAAACAGGCTGGGGAATGAATAATTTGAAATGTTAAGCACTTGAATGGTTGTTGGGTTTTCAGAGCTGGTTTCTTGAAGGGCAGTGTCAGGATGCTCCTCTGCAGAAACACCAAAATAGGACTTTCTTCACCCCGCTCCATTTCCGGGCCCACGGGGGCCATTTCAGGTGTCATTTCAGCTCTGCAGCATCAACTTCCTGCTTCTAAAATGGGGAAAGTGAGGGGAAGGGAAGCTGCTCAGCCATTAGTTTAAACTGGCAAAACAGCAGCAGAATGAACCTGAGCAAAACAGGGGAGATTTCAGAGGAACTTTAATAAAATCACAGAATCACAGACTGGCTGGGTTGGAAGGGAATTTAAATCCTATCCAATCCCACGCCCTGCCATGGGCAGGGACACCTTCCCCTGTCCCAGGCTGCTCCAACCCCAATGTCCAACCTGGCCTTGGGATCCAGGGGCAGCCCCAGCTGCTCTGGGCACCTGTGCCAGGGCCTGCCCACCCTCCCAGGGAAGAATTCCTGCCCAAAATCCCATCTAACCCTGTCCTCTGGCAGTGGGAAGCCACTGCTCCTTGTCCTATCATTCCAGGTCCTTGTCCCAAGTCCCTCCCCAACTCTCCTGGAGCCCCTTTAGGAGCTGGAATGGGATCTAAGGTCTCCCTGGAGCCTCCTCTTCTCCTGACTGGACACCCCCAGCTTGTCTAAGAAATGTATCTCGTCCCTAAAACATGCTCATAGAGAATAAAATAATGAACATATAAAGTTCTAGACTCATCTGAATAGTCAGACACTACAGTAAATCTTTGCTGCATGTTTCTCTTTCAGATCCTCCCTTAAGGTTATCCTTCTCTGCCCACATCAGGCACGGAGTTAGTTGAAACTAAGTGTTCTAAAGGCCATATCAATTCTGCTCTGGAATACTAATTTCAAACAACATCACCTAAAATACTGACTAATGGATGAATTGCACCTCTAAAGCTCTGCTCGTTTCACAAATGATGTCACGGAAATGAAGCTGAAATTGAACTTTACGGGAAAAATGAAAGCAACCCCTGGATTTGTAGGATCCTTGAATATCCATGAGCCTGAACAACTCCGCCAGAATATTAAGAAACAAAGCAAGCACTAAGTGTAACACTTCTATGCTGTAAGGAAGAGTAACAATGTATTTTTAAACTACAGCATGTAGACAACAGTACATTACGCAGCAGAGAACTTGCAGTTTGTAACTTTCTCCCACATTCCTACACAAGAGGAACAAACTGCTCGTTTCCCCCTTTCCTAAAATAATTACGGCTCTATTTGCTCCTACTTCGTCCTTTCCATCCTGTATAATCTGTAAGATCTACATCAAAGTTCCTGCCATCAGCCAGGGTGAGCAGAAAACCAAAGACACACTCAGAGAGCGTGCAGGAAGTGAAGAGGTTGCAAAGCACCGCACAGACACGGGAGTTACTTTGCTGATTTGGGAAAAGCAGCGCGGAAAATACGTTTTTGCAAAATCGTTTTGGTTGGGAAAGACCTTGAAGATCACCAAGTGATCCACCTGTGCATGAGCACCAGGTTGTCAACAAGAGCAGAGCACTGCATCCCTGAACATGACCAGGGATGGGGGATTTTATCACCTCCCTGAACAGCCCCTTCCAATCTCTAATCGCCCTTTCTGCTAAGAAACTCCTCCGGATGTCAAACCTAAAGGTTTAGGTTGAGATTATGTCCATTTTCATGCACAACGACTGGCCGAGACGCCTCAGCTGCACCAAGGTAATGAGGAAATGGGAAGGCAATGAAGAAATGGGAAAGGCAACGAGGAAATCGCAAAGGCAACGAGGAAATGGGAAAGGCAACGAGGAAATGGGAAAGGCAACGAGGAAATGGCAAAGGCAACGAGGAAATGGCAAAGGCA
>JAGMWU010000028.1:1909323-1928636 GCA_018697195.1 Certhia americana
AGGAAATGGCAAAGGCAACGAGGAAATGGCAAAGGCAACGAGGAAATCGCAAAGGCAACGAGGAAATCGGGAAGGCAACGAGGAAATGGGAAAGGCAACGAGGAAATGGCAAAGGCAACGAGAAAATCGCAAAGGCAACGAGGAAATCGGAAGGCAGAGTGGTAAGAGAGCACTGTGGTAAGAGGAAATCGGCAGCAGAGAGGCTGCACTGGTAATGAACGGCCGGTGCTTCAGCCGGGCGGCGGCGGCCCGGTGGTCTCGGGGGCCCGCCCGCCCCGAGGCACCCGTGGGCCGGCACACCGGCACCAGGCGATCTTGCTCCCCACCCGCTGCCTTCCCGGGCCAGCGGCGCAGGCCTGCAGCAGAGAGGCAGCCATCCCCTTCCTTTACCTTCTCCTCATCCGACACCCGCTCCTCCAGGTCCGCCATCTTGGCAGCTGTGTGCCCGGCCCCGCGCAATGCATGCCGGGAGTGCCGGGGCGGCGGCCCCAAAGGGGCTGGTGGCGCCATCTTAGCTGCGGGCAGATGCCGCGCGGCCGCCATCGTAGGAACGGGTGGTTTCTCGCCGTGCCGGCTGACAGAGCCGCCGCCTCCCGGAGCTGTCAGGGCTGCCGGTCATCGTCGAGTGATGGACTCGACGAACAGGCTGCCCACTCTGGAGGAGGAGCCCCGCCCTGCTTGTCCCGGCCCTGTCCTGTCGTGCCCCGTGGGCTGAGACGGCCGGCAGCTGTAGACCGGAAGCGCTGCCGCTGCCATCTTAGCTGCGGGCAGACGCCGTGGTGCCACCCCCGTAGGAACGGGCAGGTTTTTCGCTACCGGGAATACGGCGGTGGCGGCGGACCTGCCGCGTCCCGGAGCCTCCGGGGCTCATGGCTGTGGTGTGGGGGGACGATCGCTCCGCGCTTCGCCCTGGAGCAGCGGTGATGGGGTCGGTGAAGGGGCTGGCGGAACCCCGCCCCGGTGCTTGTCCCGCCCCTGTCCCGGCGTGCCCCGGCGGCGGTGATGGCGGAGGGCAGCAGCAGCGGCCGGGGGCCGCCGTTCCCCGGGGCGGCCTCGGTGTTCCGGCCTTGGGAGCAGCTGCGGCGGCGGGCTGCCACGCCCTGGGCCCGTGGGCTCCTGGCTGTGGCGGCCGGGCTCGGGCTCCTGTACGCCGTGCTGCGGGTGCCGGTGCGGCTCCGGGACGGCCTGGCGGCTGGTGAGGGCGGCAGGGGCGGCGGACACTGCCTGTGGAGCCGGGTGTGAGGGCAGGGCAGGCTCGGCACGGCTGTCCCCAGCATCCTGGGCTGTATGGGGAATTGTATCCAGCGGGGCCGGGCAGGGGTTGTCCCGCTGTGTCTGGGACCCTCCGTTCAGGAGAATTTTGAGGGACTGACTGCAGCGTGTGTGCAGAAGGATCTGGGGCACCAGGAGCGGCTGAGGGAGCTGGGAAGGGACTCAGGGGAGAAGAAGAGGCTCGGGGGGACTCTTTTGGCTCTGCACAGGAGGGGACAGCCGGGGGGATCAGGCTCTGCTCCCAGGGAACAGGGACAGGAGGAGAGGGAAGGGGCTCAGGCTGGGCCAGGAGCAGTTCAGGTCGGACATCAAGGGGAATTTCTTCGTGAAAAGAGTGGTCAGGCATTGCAATGTGCAGAGGAGGTGGTGGAGTCCCACCCCACACCTCGTGGTACCCAGGGGACAATTGGACCTGGCACTCAGGTCCTGTTGGCAAGGTGGGGATTGGTCACAGGTTGGACTCGATAAAGTCTTTCCCGAACTAATTGATAATGTGATTCTGTGAGTCTGCCCCGGCGGTGCCCACAGGTTGGTCGTGCATCCCAGCTTTGCTCGGTGCCACACTGAGCTCGTCACCTGACCCCAGGGTTAGGGACACAGCTGGGGACTGTGCAGTCCTGGGGCAGCTGGAAGCAGCCAAGGCACTGCCCTGGTGCTGCCCTGCTCCCACCTGGACTGGGCTCTGTTGGGCTGGAGCCCTGCCCTGGCCACTGCTGCTGGCCCTGTCCTGCCTGCACTGGTGGCAGGTGACAAGGCAGATGTGCAGTTTGAGTTCAAACCACGGTCAGAGCACCACTAGATAATTGCATCCCTTGTGTTGTGCTCTCAATAGCAGGCGGGAGAGGTCTGTGGAAAATTAGCACTGAATATAAACTTGCATCAAAACAGGATGATTTTGTCTTAAAGTGAAATAATGCATTAAATTGGCTTCTTGTGGTCCACCAGCCACTGTATGGGTGAAACTGTAAGATGCTTTGTCTAGAAATGTACAGTAATTTTTTTTTTTTTTTTTTTTTGTATATAGAAATTGACTGTTACGGGTAGATACAAACAAAACCATAAATGGTGAGGATTCCCCTGACAGCATAGCATTGTAAAACCACTTGGGCTATAGTGTACTATATATTTGCATGCTATTCAGCATTCTTTAATACACAAGCTATTTTTGTTTTTCAGTTCTGCTTACTAAGTCTTTGGTTTTGTTTCTCTTAACAGTGACCGTGTTCTTAAGCACTTTGACTCCAAAATTCTACTTTGCCCTTACAGTAACTTCATCTTTTATATCTGGACTGATATTTGTAAGTAGTCCACTTCTTTTTTGTAAAACAACTTCAGTCCCTCTCAGATGACTTTATGAGTAAAGTCATAAAGTCATCCTTTATGGGGTAAAGGGAATGAATATCAGACTCTAGAGGGTGCCTTTGTGCTGGGAAGGAACTTCTCTGATGTATCATTGCAACCCTTTTGCTGTGTGTGTTGTATATTGGGACTGTATGAGTCTGAGAATACTACAAATTTGGGTATATGCCCAATTTTGTTATAGCCCCACAGGCAGGGCTAAAGCAGGAAATATCCTCAGCAGAAAAAGAGGATTTAATGGGCTTTTGCCTCTGTTCCCAGTTTCCCTATATAGGCACTTCTGAAAGGGTTTATGAGTTACCCTAATGACCTGGGGAGGGAGGAACATAACATTTGACTAAAATTCTGCTGGTTTTTTCCAATCTCTTTCATGTTCTGTGAGTGATCCTGCATGACAAGACAGGCCAAACCAAATCATTAGTGTTACTCTGTTTGGAGATAAGTTCCATCCCTGATCATTTGCAAGGACATGTACTTGCTGTGAACACATCTCTCATGTTTTCAGGGGGAGGGATGTCACCTAAGGAAATTTCTGGTGCTTTTTTTTTTTTTTTTTTATCTCCTGGGACAGGTGTTTGAGTGGTGGCACTTCCGAAAATATGGCACATCCTTCATTGAGCAGGTTTCTGTGAGCCATCTGAGGCCCCTCATTGGGGGTGCAGAGAACAGCCCCCCAGCCCCAGCAGCTTTCTCGGCGGGGGAGAATGAGAGCAGCAGGCAGAACATGCCAGGTGATTCCTGATGTTTCCCAGGAGCTTTCCTTAAACTTCGAGATGGCTTTTAATGGCTTTGGCTCTGCATCAGTGCTTGTAAAAAATGGACAAAGCCTATTTCTTACAAAGCCTTTTGTTAGTAGTGGTAAAAATAAACTAAATACTCATTTATTTTTTTTTTACTCTAAACCATTCGTTGTTAAAAATATGATTTAGAAAACATTATTCATTTAACTAAAACCGTTTCAGTAATATTATTTACAGTTCTAAATACGTGCAAGGTAAATATTGCATGAGTGTATATGTATTGCTTAATCTTCCCACCTTATGCTTTTGTACCCCAGCAATGCTGGGGAGCAAAAATATTTATGAAATAGAAGAAGTTTATGAAGATGATGATTGCATAATAATAATAATAAAAAAATTAAAGCAGCTTTTGAAAGCATAACTGCTTTTGCGTTTTAACGTCAAGTTAATATTTCCCATGCTTTTAATTTAAAAAGTAATTTTTTTTTTTTATTCCTTAGAGTGCAAAGTGTGGCGAAATCCTCTCAATCTTTTCAGAGGGGCAGAGTACAGCAGGTATTAATTATCTTGCTTTCCACTGCATATTTTTAAATTTAGTTGAGGCATGCATATGACTTCTTCACAGAGCTTGCCCTGGTAATGTCAGGGGACAACTGGAGACCTGCAAGATTTTAAAGGTGATTGATGCCAATCCTGTGTTTGAAAGGCACCAAGCTAAGCTTTGGCAGTTTCAATGTTAAACCAAAAACATTACTGTAACATCAGAGCTTTTTGAGAGTAAAGTAGGAAAAAACCACTTTACTCAGAGGTTGAGAGAGTGATTCTCAATCTAAACTCTGTTTTATTGAACTATATTGTAAATCTCCTAGTATTACTTCATGAGAAAAGCTGCTTTCTAGGAAGCCAGCTCCCAAGTTGTTTAGAATTTTACAGATTATTGAACAGCAGTACTTGAAACTTTGTGTTAGTAGCTTTAGTCTCTTACAGATTTTCTACACTAGGCACATCAGATATCCCCTTGGTATCAGCATTGCTAATTAATGGTAGGAATGCCTCTTGGTGAAATTTCTGCTCTTTTAGGTACATGTGGGTGACTGGGAAGGAGCCTCTTACTTACTATGACATGAATTTGTCTGCTCAAGATCATCAAACCTTTTTCACGTGTGACACGGATGCCCTTCGGCCTTCAGACACAGGTACTGATGTCGTGTTGGACAGTGTCAAATGTGTGTTTTTAGTGAATTTCAAAGTAATGCAAGTTACAAATATTTTGTTAAAATGTAGCATTTCTCAGCTGCTAAAGAAGTTTCATAGATGTAGAGGATCACAGAGTGGTTTGGGTTGGGAGGGACCTTAAAGCCAAGGATCCCTTCCACTAGACCAGGCTGCTCCAAGCCCCCTCCAACCTGGCCTTGAAATTTAATGTTTAGTGAGATTTAGTGGAAAGATGCTGTTTTACTTTGTGCATTCCCTACAACTTTAGTGCTGTCAGGTTCCTGACACTTTTTAAGATCTTACCACATTTCAAATAATTAACACAATATTGCAAACCTGGATTATATTCTCAACAGCCAAAACGTGGTCTCATTTAAACCTTAGTAATGAATAGTGCAGTCTCCAGATTTTTTTTTTTTTTTCCTTGTGTTCCACGTATTCAGTGCAGAAAGTGTTCTTTACCTGGTTATTGTCAGTGTGGGTGTGAATTATTGTCAATTTGTCACATTCCAGAGGTGTTCCTTGTCAGCTGGCTGTGACATGTTTGATATGAAAGACGTGTTTTTATTTTACAAAAGGGAGTGAATTGTCTCGCTTGCTGAGCCAAGACTAATATTTTGTTTCCGAAAGAAAACTCAAATATTTTTCCACGTTATTCTTGCTGGACAGCAGGAGGTTTTGTTCCAAAAGAAACATGTATAGATTCTTCAGTTTTCTTATCGTCCTTGAGATAGGCCAGATATAGAACTCCATGAATGTAGGGTTTTGGAGTTCTTTCAGAACTGGTTTTTAGTGTGGAAGTGAATAATCCTGCATGGGAAATGGTAGCTCTGAGTGTGTTGTTTTCCTAGAAGTTGGTTTTCAGTTTATGTTTTCCATTTTTACCAAATGGAAGCATGGTGAGGAGGGGTTTAGAGTCATTGCATTAAAATAATTTTGAATTGAAGTTGTAGTTCAAAGGACACTTCTGAGTAGATTTCACCCTTTTTTACTTGTTCTCTAGAACACTTTCTAATAAGCTGATAAATGAATATCTTGAATTAGCTTTGCCATGTGATACCACTCAAATGTACTTTGTAAATTTGAAGATAAATTGTTAACCCTTTATGATCTGACAGTTGTCTAAAAATAATCATGGAGCAAAATCCCAGAATGGTTTGGATTGGAAGGGACCTTAAAGCTCATCCAATGCCACTCCTGCCATGGAAGGGACACCTCCCAGTGTCCCAGGCTGCTCCCAGCCCCAATGTCCAGCCTGGCTTTGGGCACTGCCAGGGATCCAGGGGCAGCCCCAGCTGCTCTGGCCAACTTAATATTTAAGTACAAAACTCTGCCTGTGCAAGACACCACTTACTCCATCACTGCTTTCTTTGAAGTTCTGTTTGAAAGCTTAAATTCAAGTTCTGTGCAGGTCTATGCAAGAACCTGTGTTTAACAATTGCTCCTGCCAAGCTTTCAACAAGGCTTGGGAAATGTTTCCAAAAATCTGTAGCAATTTAGAAATTGTACATCTGCCTGGTTATGTAAGCTGTTTCTGTGCTCCATGTAGGAGTTCTGAAATGGTCAGGGAGGAATCTTCCTGGTGGTGTTGCTTTCTTAAACTAAATTTGGAGCGTAATGGGCTGTTGCAAGAATTTGATGCTTGCGGTAGGAACGGGCTGAAATTAAAACACTTGTTTGTTCTTTGCTATAACAATGGTTATAACAGCAAACAGGAATTTTCAGTCTGGAAGGGAATGTTCATTAGAGCTGGCTCCAAGCAGCCTCCACTGGCTCCCAGGTCTTTCCCAGGTGTCCATGGCTCTCACTCAGCCTTTCCCTGGTTTTTCTACAGTTATGCAGAAAGCCTGGCGAGAGAGGAACCCGCAAGCCAGGATTAAAGCAGCATATCAAGCTCTAGAGTTGAACAATGAGTAAGTTTCTAAGTTCAGTTGCTGTATTTCTAGTGGGAAGGATTAAGTGGAAGGATACTGAGCACACTGTCAGTTTCTTCATCTAATAATTCACTTTTAGCAAAGTTTTGAATGCTTGAAGAGAACTCTTTGGTCTGGGAATTGCACATGGGGCTGTAAATTGCCCTGAAGTATTGAACTGTTGTACTAGAAACATCTTCTGTGCTGCTTTTTTTCCTTAAATCGTTATATTAGTGGCAGTAACAAATGAGAAATCTTATTCAGGTATGGAATGGTCTTAATTGAATATAAGATCATGTATTTCAGAGATGGCATCATGGTAGGACTGTATTTGGAATTCACAGATGCCACTCCTATAAAGGATTTAAAAATACTCTGTAGCACAGCCCAAAGAATTTCACCCATAACTGTCTTGTTATTTTTGTGTAAAGTGTTTTGAAACCAAACAAAGAAAAACTTTTCCATACAATTACAGACAACTTTCAAGGAAAATAATTCAACTTGCTTTAAGAATTTTTTCTTATGCTTTTTCTCCAAATGGGAGGAGTGTGTATGGGTTTTTTTCTGTAAAATGGAAAAGGTTTCTTTTTTCCTGTCACTCCCCCTTTGAACTCAAGTCAGTATTTTGGAATTTCAGTATTGTCAATGCTTACATCTTAAACATAAGTAAATCTTGCCCATTTCTAATACTTCTAACACTTACTAGAAATACTAAACTTCCTCTCTCAAGGTAACTAGTAGGTTTTTCTCTTATTTCAGTTGTGCCACTGCATATGTCCTCCTGGCTGAGGAAGAAGCAACAACTATTGTGGATGCTGAGAAATATTTCAAGCAGGCTCTGAGAGCAGGAGAAATGATTTACAGAAAATCTCAGAACTGCCATTCCCAGAGCCCCCAGCACGAAGCACAACTGAGTAAGGACTTTGAATCACATGAACTCCTGGGTTTGTGTGAGCAGAAATGTAAAACTAAAGTTATAATTAGGAGAGGTAAGGATTGAAACTTACAGACTAATAATTTTTTTGTCTTTGCAATCAGGAAGAGACACCAATGTATTGGTGTATGTGAAAAGGAGATTAGCCATGTGTGCCAGGAAACTTGGAAGAATACGAGAAGCAGTGAAAATGATGAGGGATGTAAGTAAAATTAAAAACAAAAAAAACCTGAGTTAACCATTGTTTTCAGTCACATTGTCCTTAATGATGGTTTTAAGTTCATTTGTAGGTACATCATAATTAATGTAATTGAATTATTTTCACATGAGATTTGCAAATGCTGATTGGATGGGGCTTTGAGTAACCTGGTCTAGTAGGAGATATCCCTGCCCTTCTGCTATGGCAGGGGCTTGCAGTGAGATGAGCTTGGATTGTTTCCAACCCAAACTATTCTGTGATTTTATGAAATGATGCAGTTCTTTTCATGCTGCTTCCGTGCCAGTTTCTAACACTGAGCCAACAGAACATTAAAAAATCCTAGATTATGATACTGGTTTCTATTAAGTATTTCAGTGATTCAACTGCAATTCTATACGTAATTTATTTCTCTTTACTGATTTGCAGTTGATGAAAGAGTTTCCACTTCTCAGTATGCTGAATATCCATGAAAACCTCCTAGAGGCCCTTCTGGAGTTACAGGCTTATGCAGATGTCCAGGCAGTTTTAGCCAAATATGATGGTAAGTGATGCTTTTTGGAACATGTGGGGCTTTTTGAATAAGGATTTAAGTGAGGTGGAAAGGGATGTGTGTCCACAGGAGGAGCCTACCCATGAGCTCAGCAAGGTGAGCAGATTCCCTACATCAGTAACAAATAGGTGCTTGTGGAGTGCAGGTCAAATTCTCCTTTTGACTGCTGAGGTCAAATTTAGGCAAAATAAATTGCATATGAATTACTTTCTTTGTTTTGAAGTTACTTCTAATCTGTAAAGAAATCCTTGCTTCAGTTCAAGGATTATTATAATTAATCTCTTCTACATCCCTGTATATGCCTAAATTCATCAGCCTTTTTCAGCCAGCAAATAGTCCTGTAAGTAATTGATGTAACTAAGCTGGAAAAAGTTGTTTTCCTTTTTGTCATGTTCTCTTGTGCTTCTGTAATGCTGAAATTGCACGTCAGAGGTAGCAGTGTGCAGTGTGTAGATCAGACATCAGTGGTGTGCATCAAATAGTGAAGTTTGCTTTCACTTTCCCTTGCAATTAGGAGGCTTCAGATACTGTGTAAGTCTAAATAAAGGATAATAAAATAGATACTTATTTCTTACTGTCCTCAGCTTTGCCACCTGGATAATGCCCACTTCATCAGTGTACAAAGGGCTGCTGTCAAAGGAGGGTCTTAAATCACCTTTGGAATGGAGGGACATAGCAGTATTTTATGACAGTTATTCTCAGAAGTTACTGAGTTCTCTCTTATGACAATTCTTTATTGCCTCAGGGAATCAAAAGTGTGATATTTTTGCCCAAATCCTGTGCCACTTGTACATGGCCAGCCTAGCACCCTGCTCCCATTTCTTGATTCTCTTCTGAGTGGATTCTTTTTAATTTATGAAAACCGTGTGCACTTTACCCAGTTCTTCTTTCTGTTAACACCAGCAACTGTGACACTTTCTTAAGAAAGCACTGCTGATTTTTTTTTTCTGAGTCTCTGGAAAAATGAGTACAAGCTTCAAACTCCCTGCAGCACCCCTGTGTTTTGCTTGACACAACAGCCAGACTTGTAGTAAGTGATGGACAGGCCCAGGATGGGATTTACAAAAAAAACAAGAACCATCTGACTATACACAACGTGGTACTTGGGAATTAGACCCCAGACTTTGTCTGCTTTTAAAGTAAACTTGCACTGTGGAGTGCTAACCTTCTAATCTGTAATTGTCAGCTCAAACTTGGCTTCAGATATTCTACAAAGCTACAACTAATAGAATTTCCCCCGTGGAACTGCAGGAGAACGGAAATTGCATTTTTTGTTAAAATTCATCTACCTGTCTGTAATGTCATTTTTTGCGGTCAGCTTCTGGTCAGTCTCTCAGTATTGTATAAAACTGTGTTAATGTACAGTTGCAAAATCAAGTAAAGATTAGAAGCTTATTTTAAATCTTTGTGGGTTAATACAGGAAATACATTCTGTTCTTAAGTGTATTTTTATGTGCATTTCTCTTTGGATTCAGTTTCAGGGTGTCAGTATATTTAGAAACAAAAAATGACTCCATCACTTAAATACAATTTGAGTTTTCAATCTGAGACTGACTGGTGACTGTGCAAAGAAATTCCAAGTTTCTAATCACAGGTGAAATGTTCCAGATGTTACATTCATTGTCTCCCATACCCAAGGAAAAATCTTTAACTCGAAGGATGTGGGTTTAAAATGTTTCTATTGCCTTAGAATCTTACAGCTTAATTATTTTTTTTTTATCACAGATATCAGTCTTCCCAAATCAGCAGCAATATGTTACACAGCAGCTCTGCTAAAAGCCAGAGCTGTTTCAGAAAGGTAAGCAAGGACGTGTGTGAAAACAATGGTTTGTTGCTAATCTTGGGTTCTGTTGTAAAAT
This sequence comes from Certhia americana, assembly GCA_018697195.1. Lineage (NCBI taxonomy): Eukaryota > Metazoa > Chordata > Aves > Passeriformes > Certhiidae > Certhia > Certhia americana. Next base: position 1,919,365 of record JAGMWU010000028.1, read on the forward strand.
ATGAAGGAAAAAGGTCTAAATCTTTTATATTTTAAAATTCTAATCTGTAAAAAAATCTTTGCTTCAATTAAAGGATTATTTTAATTTTTTACTCTTTTTGACATCCCTGGTTATGCCTAAATATGTAGCAGTTATATTTCTAAGAGCAAGTTGAGTGTATTTATGTATGCACACGTATATTTGTGTGTGTAATAAAACACAATTTAAAACTACTTTTAAGTGTCCATAAAGTTAGTACAGGTGAGGATGCTTTTCACAAGCTCATGTACTGGCCAAGTGCTTTTGTATAAATTCTGGTTTTAATGTTTTGCCTGGGATTTGGTTTTTGGGGTGGGTGCAGGATATTTCTGGTGGTTGATGCTGGCATTTCACTGTGGTCTGAGCCCAGCTCCACCTCCCAGCAGGTGATGCTGTAATAGAGAGCTGAAAATCACCTGACATGATGGACTTGATTTTCATATGTTATATGGGATGGATAACAGTCGAACAGAATCTTTTTCTCCTAGAAGACTTGGATTAACATTCTTGATAAATCAGCCAATTTTTAATGAACTCCAAGCTTGCAGTTCAAATAAACACCTGGTTAGCGTTTATTATTTATTACTTTTGTTCAAGGTGGGTTTTTTCCCTTCAGGTTCTCCCCAGAAACTGCTTCCAAGAGAGGGCTTAGTACAGCAGAAATTAATGCTGTGGAAGCAATTCACAGAGCTGTAGAATTTAACCCTCATGTTCCAAAGGTAAGAGTATTTTATTTCCTGTTGGACCACTTGATTGTGGAACAATGTATTCTGAAAAATACCATATTATAATGTAATTTTGTTATTGGAGCCTTTATAGCCCCTTATTTTCTTGAATTTGGTAATAACCCCAGCCATGGAGTTGTTAAAAACACTAGTATTCATATCATAAATGTTTTGTGGCCAGATTTTTTTTTAAATAATAGCTGATGTTCAAACAGGGTGTTCTGCACAAAAATTTAAACTTGGAATTTTCTAACTTGTTGGAAAATCTAGTAATGTATTACTGAAGGCCCTTTACTCTCAATAACAGTGGACATTAATAAATATAAATGTAGATATTTAAAGTCATAAAATAATAACAGAATGGTTTGTGTTGGAAGGATCTTAAAGATATCTCATTCCAGCACCCTGCTTCCAAGTCCCTGAAGCCAAATTAAGTTCCCCAAACAATAATCACTCTAGTATTCCAAACCTCTTTATTCTGCTGCACTTTCAACCATGTCTCCATGGTTGTTGAAAGATTTGCAGTCACTTATTTTCTTCATCCACGTGTAATCAAGATTAAGAGTCTGTATCACCACAGGCTGTAATTTAACATCAAAACACAGATTCTACAGAGCACTGGGTGAAAATAAAACCATGCCTGGCTCTTTTACTGTACTGGTGATGCTTTCAGTGTGAAACCTTGAAGCAGGAGGTTGGGTCTAATCCTCTGCAAATGATGATGGAGTCCCAGTGGCTGCTGCTGGGGAGGCTGGAATGATCTGACTGCTCCGTTCTGTCTGCCTGTCCAATCCAATAGAATGTGCACTGAGGAAGCTAATTGCTGGGAGAAATTGCTGCTTGCTTGCATGACTGATCAAGAGCGTAACAAGTTCATTTCAGACAGTCTCAGACAGATTTTTCTTTAGCCTCTGCCTTTAAGGGCACAAGATTATAATGCATTATCGTTATCTAAAAGTGCTTTTTGTTTTGGGTATCCTCCAGTTGTTTCTGGAGCCTCATATGCCTTTTTAAAGAAGTTAGGGATCATTTCAAACAGGCTGTTGTTAAAATATGGTCTGTAGTTCTGCAGACAAATGTAGAAACTGATTCCAGGTTTCTGTAACTTGATTTTCTCTTTTAAGTGCCCGTCTATCCATTCTTCGTGGGTTGTTAAATCCAATATTGCCTTGAGGCACAAGTAGGTTAGATGACAGAGCAGAATTTTACTGGTGCAGGCTGTTTAGAACTCTGAAACGTTTGTGGTCAAAGCAAACAAGTGAATAAGGGCAGAGAAGTTAAGCAGCTTGCCTAGTGGATCACAGAGGGGGAAGAAAATGTGATCTTGGAATTTCCATTCTGTTCTGTCCCGTAGACTAAAAATGGGTATGTAAAGCAGAGAGTCCCTCTGTTCACACATCTGATGAAAGTGATTGTCTTTGTACGTAACATTTTGCACAAGGAGAATATAATAAGGTTTGTTTCTCTTTGTTCTGCTTTTACAAGGCTGGCGTTTGTTTGGAAAGTTGGAACCAGCCAGAAAAGTGGTCCTCTTAAGCCATTTCAAATTAGAAACCTGTAACTGCATTTTGGTACTTTATGAAACAATCTTTTGCAGTCATCTGAATATCTTAGAGATTTTTATTGTATATAAAGACTTCAAAACCCTCGGTTCAGTACTGAGATGCCTTCAGTACTGACATCCTGGCTGTTTTATGCTTAAATATGGATGTGAAAACCTGCCAGACTGGAATTTTTCTGTTTATGTGGTAACCTGGGCTCAGAGAGAGCCAAAGCTCGGAGTCGAGCATTGGTGTGTTGTGGCAATACTTGCAGTGGGGCTTCACCACCACTGCTGGGTTTGTATTCCCAGTTAGCATAATGGAGAAATGGGCACTGTGGAGAGCATGAGGAGTTGGGTCAGGGGTCAGATATTTGAGACCATTTTCCCACAGCAGTGCTGTATGAGTGATCCTTTACTGTGTTAAAAAAAAAAATAAAAAATTTTGAAGAGGATTAGAGGGGATTAGCAAGAATATTACCCTCCGGAGTGCAGGCCCAAGGCACTGAGAGAAGAACCTAGCCAGGCAGCAAATGTGCTTTATTTGGCTGGGGCACAACCCCTCCTACATTCCTTGAAGAGTCTGAATAGGAGAAGTTAAGTCCTCAAACTGGATTAGTAAATAATCTCATAGTTTGTGGCATCTGCTGAAATAAATCGGTGGGTTTGCTGCATTCTTACACTTCGGGGGACACTCCAAGGAATTGCCAGCTACATTGATCAAAGATGTGGATTAACTTTGGCTGTTATTGAATGAGACACTATGTGGTAGGAGAGGATAGCTCACAAGTAAATAATAGAGCTGAAACTGTCATTTCATTCTTGTAAAAACATAGTCATCTGCTTTTAAAAGCTGAGTTTAAATGAATACCTGACTTTGTTAACTTACCATGAGAAAACGTGGCACGTTAAAAAAATTGCATGTTCTGTGTTGCAAAGAAATAGGAAATGATTAATCCTTGTTTTCTTTGACCTCTCTGAGCATCAGATTTTCTGCTGATGGAGGGAGAGGGCTGAAATTGAAAAAATCTGAAATCAAAGATACTTTGTGGTAGCCCAGTAAGACCACATTAAAAGAAGATTTTCCTGCATTTGGTTTATTCTTCTTACTTTGGTTAGCACACTGACACTTTCAGGTTTGCTGCTCATACTTCAGAGAAGAAACACAGAGCTAACAAGTCTCCAACCACCTACGTTTCAGTGATGAAGTAACGAGCAAAAACACTGTTGGTTTGGGGTTTTTTATCAGCCTAAATTTGTCCCTCATTGGTGTTGCACCTGCAGCATTGTACTTAATGTCTGTTCCACAAGAACGTATTTTTATTTTGACTTACTGAAGCTGTGTGGTTTTTCTTGGGGGATTTTTGTGTGTGTGAAAACCTAATTTTAGAGTCATATACACAGGAGTGTTTTGCTGCTTTTCATTTCTCCCTTAGTGCAGCCTGGCTGCTGTGTGGTAGAAGCTGGCCTCTTCTATGCTCAGTTATGCCTAAAATGATCATTTATGTTTCACAATCAAAGGGTTTGGAACATTCCATGTAACCAGGTGTCCTTTCCATTTTTCCTTTCAGTATTTACTAGAAATGAAAAGCCTAGTGCTGCCTCCAGAGCACATTCTGAAGCGAGGGGACAGTGAGGCAGTTGCATATGCTTTTTTTCACCTTCAGCATTGGAAGAGGATAGAAGGGGCTCTAAATCTGCTGCACTGCACATGGGAAGGCAGTGAGTATCTCCTTTTATTTTCTCCTGTACAGTACACTAGTCTCTCTGCCTTTACCCCCCTCAGGTATGATTGGTTCTCTTTGTGAGAAGCTGGTCACCTGATTAGATACAGATCTAATATCACTCACCCTTTTTACAGCATTTAGGATGATCCCATACCCATTAGAGAAAGGACATCTTTTCTATCCCTACCCGAGCTGCACAGAAACAGCAGACAGAGAACTGTTGCCAAGTAAGTGGTTTCTAAGCAGTAATGATAATAAAACACAGGCTAAGGACATATTCAGTTTGTGGTATTCTGTATTTACCTTACTGTGACTTTTTTAGTTTGAGCTTCCTGTGAAGGGGATTCAGCTATTTGTTGATGTCCCTCCCAACAGATCCTGAAGCACTTGATGTGTGTGTGGTAAATGTCAGCCTGATGCTGTAATAGCTTAAGTCCTTCAGAAATGAAATCTGTGTGTGGTACATTCAGTCTGAGTCTGGCCAACCTTGAGAACAACAATGTTGACTATTTGTTAAAAATTGCTTTTAAAAGAATTCATGGATTTGACTGCTGTTGTAGCAAGGAATCAGTCCATGGTTGAAGTCCTGAACTGGGAATCCAGTAAAACCTATTTGTGATCTTACAGAGAATCTTTGGTTAATCTATAGCTTCAAAGAATGTGTATTGCTTTCTGTCATTAATTCAGTGGGCTGTATTTGTCTGCTGCCTGCCTCCTGGAACTTCTTATACCTGTATTTCTATGGATTTATACTAACATTTGATACTGAAAATAGGTCTAACCCAGCTGCTCTTTGCTTCAAGGTTACTTCATTCAATGATGCACCTCCATGTTTTTTCCTATGGGCAGGACAAATAAACTATATCATTACTGCCTGTACTTGTGATATTTAGGAAAATAGCATTAATTTAGATTAGAATTGAGCTGTTAATTATACATATTAATTGAATTCCTTTGGGGTTGAACTTGTATATCTTGAAGAAACACAATTCCCCTGGGACTGCACAGGGCTACTGCAAAAGCACCAGCAGCCCTACAGAGACCACAGCTGTGGAAATTAAAACTGCACAGACATGTTTCTATTTAAAAGCCTGAAGTTATATTTAAAATGTGTAATTTAAATTTGCCCCCAGACTGCTTTAAATTACTCATTTCTCACTTATGCAGGATATTGCACAAGGAATTCCTTGGTTAGCAACTAACCCTAAATTGTAGACTTCCCAGCATAATTAAACACCAACACATGCAGATATTTCAACAGGATCACTCACGCATTCCTGTTATGTTTTAAATATAAAACTACCTATAAATAAAATTATCTTAACACTTTTATTGCAGTACTTCCTTGAGAAATCTTGACACTTGATTTTTTAAAAAATCATCTATTTAAAATAATGTTACCAAATCAATGATTGAAAAAAACTGGATTGGTGTGATGAGTAATGCTTCTCAAATGTCTGTGAATGTATAGAATTAGCTTTAGTTGTCTTTACCTATTTTGAATTTGGTTTTAATTTCCCAGTGTAGGAAAAGCTACTGCAGAAAGAATTAATTCCTATTTTTTAAACACTTCCTAAATTATCTCTCTCCATGTTTAAGAAATGAAGTGAGTTTCTATATAGGATGAATCTCTGGGTACCATTAACATCTCTGATGGATGTTACGCATGGATCTCCAAATATTTTACGTAATTGTGCTCCAAAATCATATCATGAAAACCAAAACAAACCCTGAGCACTTGGCCATTAATGAGTGGTGAGAGCACAAGACACTTCTGCTGGGTTTACTCTTCTAATGGTGCTTTAATGTGCTAGCATTCAGAAGCAGTAACTGGCAGGGTAAAGTGTCTTTTTCCAGCACAGTTTAAGAAAGAATACAATTGTATTTCCTCATTTTACAAAAAAAAAGGGTTCATTTATAATTTTAGGGCTTTGTTGGATTTTAAAAACATCTTGTCAAGAAGGGCAGACCTTATATAATTACTTATGTCTATAGAAACTGGTTTTTTCTTCATTTAAAAAGCTTTTCAAATCATTGGCTAGAAATCAGAGCTGCAGGTATCCAGAGCCAGTAAGTAATTGCAAATTCACCCAGCAGGTCCTCAGTGAGTGACCAGTAGTAGTGTTGTGAGTGCTGAAAGCTCCACATGCCACCCTTAGCCTGGCTAATCACCTGCTTTGGATTTTGTTACCAGAGATTGGAAATTGCAAGGAGCTGCTATGTACAGAATTTATAACCCAGTCCTGGCGCTGTTTTCTTTGAGGTCTGCTCTGTCAGCTGCTCTGAACAGATTTACTGTAGTCTACAACCAGAAGTCTTCAAGAAGCACTAATAGATGTGTAGTATACAACATGCTGGTTGTTTTGTACTTGCTCAGCTTCTTACAGGGTGCAGAGGTGTGTTGTTCTTCTCAGGTAACAGGATTAGAGCTCCAGAGAGTCAAAAACACCTGAATTGGTTTAGTTGGTTTGGGTAATTTTAGTTGGTTTCGGTAATTTTGACAGCTAGTGAACTTTACAGGTATTCCCTCTGTCCTGTTAGAAATATAGATACCAAAAACTGAGCCTGATGAAATTCTTCAAAAATAAAACCCATGCAAGTGAAAAAGAAGACTGGGAAGGGAATATTAATAATGAAAAGAAATACGTAAAGACTATTAATAAAGAAAACAGGCATGTGATGTAGGGAAAAAATTTTTAAGAAGTTAAAAGTACTGGAACCGAAGATGTGCTGCAGGAATCTTTCCTTCTGAAAGTCCAGGGATGATTTACAAGGCCATAAATAATTCAGAAAGCAGTCCTTGATTATCAAATGTCAATGTTCTTCATTTTTTCCTTTCAGCATTTCACGAAGTCTCCGTTTACCCCCAGAAGGAGCTTCCCTTTTTCATCCATTTCACAGCAGGCCTGTGTTCCTTTTCTGCCATGCTGGCCCTCCTTACCCACCAGTTCCCTGAGCTGATGGTCATTTTTGCAAAAGCTGTAAGTACTGTCTTTACCATGGGGCTTGCTAAGGTATCTCGTGGGTTTTTTGGAATTTTGAGGTCCAGAGTGAAGTAGCTTCTAGTCAATCTCATGCTTGTGGAGCATAAATTATTTTATCTGCTTTTGTGAGCAGTAGCTTGGCCTTTATTGAACTGTGGATCTTGTGCAGTAGAGCAGAGTAGCAAATAAAGAGCTCTGAACTCTTAAAGAAATCATTTATTCTGGCTTTGCTAGTCAAAATAGAGGGTAAAAGACATTTGTGTCCTGGCTAGTTTAATGCAGCAGGTAATGGAGACCCAGGAGGAAAGCCCTTCTTTTTTAAGAATATTTTGTTCCTGATAGTGTTGGCTTTACTAGTGAGCCCAGTCTAATGTCCAAGTCACGCAGGGCTGAGAGTGGGGCCTCATTTCCACACAGTGGTGTTGATCTTTATGCTGGAAAACATAGTTGGACATGCCAGTGACAAATTTCAGTGCTGCTCATAATTGGCTGGGTTCATAGTTAACTAGGGGCTAACTATCTGCTTGATTAATTCTGTAAGGGCTGCATTAGCAAACTTGTATGATTTCCAAAGAGATACAAGGTCAAATGTTATGCTAACAAAAAATTGCTTGGTGAAGTTCTCTCTGCTGGGTTTCTTGAACAAAAAAAGAAGAAAAGACTTCGTATGATTGAGTTGGCTTTGCAGTTGGGATGTCCAGTGACATGTCCAAGTGTGGGGATAAAAACCTCCCAAGGTTTAGTCGTTTGGCAGTGTGTTTATTTTGTTTAGGAAAAGATGGTTAGTGTCTGTTCAGCTGAGAAGATAGATGATCAAGAAGAGTGTGCATTGCCACAGCATTCCCCCAACAAAGTCAGTGGTGGCAGGCACAGACAAAGGGGTTCTTGACCCTCTCTGTGGTAGTTTTTTTATCAGCAAAAGTTGAAATTGTGTACTGAGATCAGCAGGCAAGAAGGGAATTCTGTATTCTCTCTTGAGATTGACAGCTGAGAAGGAAATACCAACTTCCAGGATTCTGCTATTTGAGCTAGAATTAATGTTGACTCTCAATCATACTCTAATGATAAAAATTCTTGATTCCATTCCTGATGTTTTCAGAGGGATTCAGAAAACTTGTAAGAAACAATGATATTCAACATCAAAGTAACATTTCTGTTTTTATTGCTCACAGCAGGGTGTTGCAACTAGATGACTTTAAAGGTCCCTTCCAACCCAAGCCATTCTGTGATTCTGTGTTTTAGTTAATAGATTGCTTCAATAGTTTAACTGCAGATAATGCTGTGATGGCTGCTAACCCTTTACACATACTCTCTTGTCTTCTGGAGGTCTCTAGTAGTTGTGTCTACTTGAATTTTCATACCAAAAATGGAAGGTTATCTTCTATTTAATAATACCAGCTTTTCCACTCATGCATACTGTAATAAAGCAATTATTATTTGCTACATTGAGCATTATATCTTCAAGTAATTCCAGTGCTTTAAGCTTTTAAAATTATTTTTTCCTATGTATTTCACTGCTTCAAGTATTTTTGATCTTACTGTTCTTGAACTTATTGAATAAAGTAATTTGGGATCATAAAGTTCTAGCTGGTAGATCTGGAGTGCTTTGGCCATAGATAAAAGCAATGCAAAATGTATTTCCAACTCCTGATTTTCCAAGAAACCTAGAACACAGTATTATAGGAATGGCAATTGGAAAGTATTGTGTATATGGAATTTTTCACTGTAAATCTCCAAGCAGTGACTCCTTAGATTACATTTCAGTTACTTCTTAATCAAACTTTTTTTTTTTTCCAGCAGTTGAATCCACAGTGAGCTGAATGTCTCAGAAGGGGTTTAAGAAGTTGAATACCTTTCTATGGACTTGAAAAGTCTTGAGTTTACATATTTTCATTTGTTAGTGCTTGAGTTTGTTTCCTCCATAATAAATCACAGGGTAAACCTTGGCAAATTGCTAAAAATATTCCAAGTGGCCAAAAATCACAAGGAAGCATTTACTGGTTCCAATGTACACAGAGTGATGGAGCATCAGCAGCGGCCGGCGCTGGCACCGCCGTGGAGCCACTGCTGCCCTGGGGCTGGAGCCTCGTGGAGCTTGGGTGTTGTACAGGGCTTGGGGGCTGTACAGGGCTGGGGAACTGCTGCTGGCAGGGCTTGGGGGCTGTACAGGGCTGGGGAACTGCTGCTGGCAGGGCTTGGGGGCTGTACAGGGCTGGGGAACTGCTGCTGGCAGGGCTTGGGGGCATTACAGGGCTGGGGAACTGCTGCTGGCAGGGCT
>JAGMWU010000028.1:1928646-2038862 GCA_018697195.1 Certhia americana
TACAGGGCTGGAGCACTGCTGCTGGCAGAAGGTTGAGCATTTGCTGAGGCAGTTAGAGCCCATGAAGGTTCCCAGAGAAGCTGTGGCTGCCCAATCCCTGGAGTGTCCAAGGTTGGGTGGGGCTTGGAGCAACCTGAGATAATGGAAAGCGTCCTTGCCCCTGACAAGGTGTTGAAATTCGATGATCTTTAAGGTCCCTTCCAACCCAAAGTATTCTGTGATTGATTCCATGGTTACTGTATGAGTTGGGGCTGGTGAGGGCAATGGGACAAGCAGTGGCAGAGGATCCACAAGAGCTGCAGTATTAGCACAGGTGCTGCCTGGGCCTCGCTGTTTGTTTCATTCAGAATTTCTGATCTCTTGGAGAATCACACTGTTCTTGATCATCAGACAGCTCTTTCTGAAGTAGCTGCTGTTTAGATTCTTTGCTGTAAGTGACAGAAGGGAGGAAGGTATGCAAATGATGATAATCTGAACAGCTCTCTGAACAAGCTGAAAAACACTGCTAGATAAAACAACTGTCGAAATTGCAGACAAAAGGATCTGATTGGCTTTTTCATTCAGTATGAAGTTTTATTTTTTAATAATTACATAGATGGAGGACTGGGTGGACGTGTATCATCTTGGAAAAGCGAGGTTGCACAATTCCTTCTGTAAGGCAAAGACACTAAGAGGTCTGCAAGATCACCAGTGATACAGCATGATAGCAGGCACTGCAAAGAGATCTCAGAAGTGAAAACTCAGATCTCAGAAGTTCTGAAAACACTGAACATAACCTTCATAGAATCATGGAATGGTTTGGGTGGGAAAGGACCTTAAAGCTCATCCCATTCCACCCCCTGCCATGAGCAGTGGCACCTTCCACTATGCCAGGGTGCTCCAAGCTCTGTCCAACCTGGCCTTGGGCACTTCCAAGTATGGGGCAGCTGCAGCTGCTCTGGACAATTCCAAGCAGATCAATCCCATTTTTTACATCAGAACCTTATGTTACTGGAATAGACCAGTGTAAATTATTATTAAAGTACTAAAAAAAATAGTGCAGCAGTCTTCCTGCTGTATCCTACTGAAAACAACTTTCTTTTTCAGGGAATTGGACAAAATCCTAAGATAGTCCTTGTTCCAAAGTGGTTTTATATGGATTGCTTGATACTTTCACAACAAAGGAAGAAGTCATGGGACTTAAATTAAAAATTGGCTAATTTTTATGATTGCAAGATTAGGAGAAAATATTTTTCATTTTGGCTGTTCCCTAGCTCTCTATTGGAGGATTCCTTGCCATTTTGTCCATGGCAGACATCTAGGGACAGAAAATAGGGCAAAACAGAGCTGTGTCTGGCAAGTCCTGTTTTGTGTGACAGTCTGCTTTACTTTAAGAACAAATCCCCCTACCACTTTCCCCAAAGCTCATTAAGTGAGACTGGAGAATTAACTTTTTAGCCAGCTGCTGAACTTTTCATATTTATAAACACTTGAGTCCTTTGCTTATCTAAGAGAAAATGTGTATAGTTTGGAGATGTGCACTTCCCTGCCAATGTGTAATGAGTGGTTCTACACTTGGTAGGGAAAAAAAAGCCTGAAGTTTCCTGTCAGAGCTGAGTGTCGATGCCAAGGGCAAAGGTTTCTTGCTTTGCTAATCTACATCTTAACTCATGCACTTAATGTGAAGGTGCCACACGCAAACAGGCAGGGAAGAAGCCCACTGCAAGGAAAAGCTCCTACACTGCTGTGAATGTTATGTTTTAAAAGCCTTTTTAATGTAATATTTGAGGTTATGATAGAAGCCAGGAGGGCCAAAGTAAAACTTTCAAAGTAAATGAGTCCTGTTGTTGCTAAATCGTGAAATGAGGGTTTGCACAAGGATAACCTGAGTGCCAGCAGAATATCTGGGGGATGGGTTGAGAAGGTGCAGGGGAGTTTGCAAGATTTGTTTTAGCCTAATCTTACTTCTGGAACTGTTTAGATGGCATCTAGAATATGGATCCCGCCTGGAAGCACAGATTGGTCTTGTTGGATGAGCTGTTCAGTTTGAGTCAGCGACCTGAAAATAATCTGTGCCTGAATATTGAAAAACTGAGGTGATCTTTGAGGTCCCTTCCAACCTAAAAAGTTGTGTGGTTCTCTGAAAATGCAGTGTCCTTCCCTGCCTAGTCTGTTGAGCCCTGAAGGCAGTGCTGAGCAGCTGGAAGAGCTGTAGTGTGGAGGAATGGCATCCTAACCCTCGTGCTTTTGCCCAGGTGCTGCGGGTGCTGTGGCCGGTGAGTGCTCCCAGCGTTCTGGCCTCCAGCTGAATGGACTGCACCAGGGGTGAGTGCACGAGGCTGAACTGGGCCTTCCAGAGGGTTTTCCTCTTTCTGTGTGTCTTCATTAATATCTAATGTTTGCAACGAGCCTATTTCACGGTATCAGCAGTGAAGGGATTGGAGTTCTGTTGCCCCGAGGGAAAGACACAGGGTGGTTTGTTTTTTTTTTTGTTCATACCTTGAGTCTGCAGAAGGAGGTTGGTTTGAAAATTGAGCTGATTTATTGTTGTGTTCTGTTTCTTCCAGTGCTTTGGGACTCTTCTTTCACCCTTCATCTTCACTAAGGAACACATTGAAGACCTGCTGCTGTCCAGCCCCTGGCATCAGCTGACTCTAGTGTGACTGGAGTGTATTTTCCATGATAGTTTGATTTTATTGTCATGAGCCTCACTTGGTGGTTGGCTGACCCCCAGTTGGGGGGGCCAAGGAAGAAATCTGGGCTCTTCAAACTGATATCCTTGACAGGCTTCCATGTTGATGGTGCTTAACATGTGAATTTCTTCTTTGGCCTTAATCTGTAATCATCTAAGAAAATAGTTCTTGTTGAGCAATAGTTTATTGCTCTCTAAATCACTTGGACAACTGGAAGCTCATACTTCCTCTGTAAGAAAGGAGAATACACAAACTGAGCAGGTGTTTGGAGTGTTGATGCTTCCTTCTCAGCTGCAGATGCACCAGATACTTGGCTTAGATTTAATTTTATAAGCCTTTTTCAAAATATTTGTTAACAGCAAAGTATGGCTCTGCTTTCTTTATTAAAAGGTTGCTACTTAACACATTGAATTTGTTGACTTCTTAAGTGTCTGTTTAATATAGATTATAATGTACAAACAAAGATTTGTTTCTTCTCTGTCTTACGAACCTTTATTACTCAAGGAGATGGTAAACTCCTCTATTTCATGTTACTTCTTTAGATTTAATTGTGCATCTTTTATTCTTCAAGACAAAATGTTTTGAAAGACAGGATGGCTTCTGAGACTGCCCAAAGTGTTGTGGTGTCTGCATGGCAGTCTGTTGGGAGACCTGAATTTTGAAGTGTTAATCCAAACTGTGTCACTGTTGACGTGGAGACTTGAAGAGAATGGAGATGTGGGAAACTCTTCCAAGGATTTGCTTCACATACAGAGCAGCCCTGAGGGTTTGTTTACTGCAGAGGTGAAAAGATGGCTGTGGCAGCCACCATGGTTTGAGGTAATTGCTGTGACTTCCATTGCCACTCTCCCATTAGAGCAAAAGTGGTTTTCCCACACAGGTCTGCTGCTTGGCATTGGGGCAGCAGAGTCATGTCAGCCCAGGCTTCTTAGAAGGGGAAGTGATAAAAATAGCACAGGCTTGTGGGTAAATGCTAATTCTGAGCACATGAAAACCCATTATCTTACTTTCTGCAGATAAGGACATACACTTACCACTAAGAACTGGGGAGATTTGACACGTTTGATGTCCTTTATCTTTGTGAATGTTTGTGATGGCTTCTTCCAAAGGTGGTGTAAATTAATCCAGTTTCTGAATTCTGGATGGAAGAAGCTTGCTGTAGCCTACTGTGTTCTCTGAAACAATTCCCTGCATCAGTCAATTACAAGTCATTTGAATTAAGATACCTCCTTGCACAGATCAAGAAGGAATTTTCTTTTTCCTAATTTTCAAATCCTTTACCTTGTAAACCAAGTTCTATGAAGCAGAAGGTCACCTCTGCATCTCCTGTAAGTGTAGTTTATATGTATCTCTGAAGGAAAACACTTGTTTAGGTAGAAATGCTATTGTTTGCTCTCCACTGCATGTTTCTGTTGACTGGATTTAAATCCAGGTTAACTATTTGAATTCATCAAGGAATCAAAAGGGAAGCCCTACAGAAAGATCCTACCAGTGTTTTTAGTGTTACCTAACTACTAGAATGTAATTTTCTCAACTTTCTTTCCAGTTGGTCATTGGGGCTGTTTCTCACTTTGGAATCACTGTGGTGATTAATAGGCCTGTTGTGTTCATGTGATTTCACTTCATGGTCTGCAGGGGCCCATAAGGTAACCAGCCTAATGCTTTTTAAAGTTGAACCTTTTCCAGCAGTTGTGTGGGGTTATAAATGAAGCTCTGCCTCCCATGTATCATCCCAAGAGCTGCTTTCTCTCACTGTCCTCCCCTGACATAACAGTAACAGAAAGGGGATGGGCTTCTTCTGAAAGGAGAGCTGGCAGCAGGCTGTGTAATGAAAATCTTCCTGTCTCTAGAAGTGCCAGCAATTCTTGAGGAAGGAGTGTCTCTATGATTTTCCAGCAGGATTGTCCTTGTTTTTGGGAAGTGTTTCTTTGCCACTTAGGAGCAGGGACTTGACCCATACCTTAGTAATACCATATCAATTATGTTGTGTGTGTGTATATATACAAATATATATTTATATATATATATATATATATATATACATTAAAAATTGTCGTTTGACTCAGGACAAGATGAACATTGATGTAGCTTCTTTGAAACAAGAACTGTGGTGACTTTACAGCCATTGGGATGGCAATAGCTTTTCCACAAGGCTTTCTTCATGAGGCATTAACAGACTCCTCAGATTTTCAATTCATTCAGAGTAGCCAGTGAAAATCAAATCTTGAAGATCAGCATTTATTTCCATACCTGGATCTGTGTTTTTGTAAACCAGGGTAATTATAGGCTCTTTGATCATTTAGGCCCAGTTTGAGTTTGGGGTGAGTTTGGTTTGTTAATTTTGGGTGCTCCCAGTGTCTCACCATGTCACAACAGGTTAGTTCTTGATCAGGATGTCCAGCAAGAGAATAGCTGCATTTCTTCCTGCCAACCTCTGACTTCTCCAGGAGTATTTTCCAGAAAGGACAGGAAGGGTAGGAAAAGGGGAAGTGTTGTCACAGTAAAACTATTATTTGTGAAGCAATTAAGCAACTGAATTCTTCTATGAATTTGCCCTGTCTTGCCACTGACTTTAAGGAAAGCTTCTAAAGATCTTTGTGAATCAGGACTTTATTGCATGTGCATGTGGAGAGATGACACAAATGTGATTTAACACATCACTGAAACAGCTTCCTAATGTTGTTTGACTTGAAGTGTTTGGAAGTTGATGCTTACATGCTCTTGGTATTTGATTTCATGTAGCTACTGAAGGAGGAGCATTTCAATATAGTGTACCATCATGGTGCTAGAGCAAAACTTTCCACTGGCTATTTGCACTGCTAGAATAACAAAACTTTTACAGCAGAGGTGAGGCAGTTTAGACTAATAAATATTTCAGGGTAACAAGATCTGTTCATTGCAACCCTAGTTCATGTGGGCTATAAATCACATCAGAATTCTGGGGAATGATCTCTGGCAGATATTTACCATGCTGGGAGGCCTTCCTTTTTAAAATCTGGAATAGATGCCTGTTAGTAGCTTTTATGCATGTATGTATGTGGCAAAAGGACTTTTCATGCTGTCAGACACCTTGGTCACTGAGGTTATGGGGACAAGTTCATATGGAAATGGCCTTGGGGTGGTTCTCCATCCAGATTTGTCACAGGCCAGTTCCCTTCCGGCATCTCTCCAGCACTGGCCAGGCATGTTTATTCCCTGCTCCTCATCCTGGAATTGTTGTGAGGGTGCCAAGCCTCATAGATCCATGACTCTGAGCAAGGCAGGGTGTAAAGGTCATAGTTGAGACCATTAATAACAAGGTGCAAACGGCTGGTTTATATGTAATGTGAAGCTTTTTACTTATTTCATTTTTGTACTTTGGGGGCTCTGTTTGCTTATGGAGCACTTGGTGTCTGGTACCTATTTAGCCTGAGAGCAGGCAATTGGGTTCCTTCAGGCCTTCAGAGGAATGCAGAAAATTGTTCTCTGGTGTTGTAATTCTGCTGGGATAACTGGAGCTTATTTGTCTCACTGCTTATTAAATGCATACTTGTCTAGAGGTCCTCTTTTTTTTTTTTTTTTTCCCCCCCTTTTTTTTTTTTTTTCCTGAAAAACGTTGGGTGAATCCCAAGGACCACAAGTGAGAGGAAGATTCCAGAAGGAGGGGGAGAGAGAGAAGTGCCTGCACCTTTCCACAAGCTGCATCATCCACCTCCAGTGCCAGCAGAATGAAGAGGTTAAATATGAGAGCAGACTCCCTTAGGGAAAGATGTATGTATGGGGCTCGGCCAGGCATAAATTAATATTGCCCTTCCCCCTGCTCAGAGCTGAGACAGTGAGGGGAGCAGCACCTCCCAGGCACTAATGCATGGGGTGTATGGCTGGGAGCCAGTGAGGCTGTGCTGCTCTGAATGGGCCCAGCTGTGCAGGGCAGGAATAAATGTGAACAGAGCTGTGCTCCTTGTAGAGGGCACTGTGGGCAGCAGGGCAGAGGGCACACAGGTTCATGGAATCACAGGATATCCAGAGCTGAAGGGACCTGCAAAGACCAAGTCCAACTCCTGGCCATTCACAGGACTCCCCTACAGTCCCACCCTGTCCCTGAGAGCCTTGTCCAAATGCTCCTGGAGCTCTGGCAGCCTTGGGGCCGTCACCATTCCCTGGAGAGCCTGCTCAGTGCCCAGCCACCCTCTGGGGAAAGCACCTTTTCCTGATACCCAGTCTAAACCTCCAGCATTTGTACTCTACCAGCTGCTGAGCAGTGCCCAGCTTGCCCTGTTTTGCTGTTAAAAGGGACTCCTCTTGCCTGCATTTAGTTAGGATGGCTGCAGAGGTGATTTACGAGCTGTTGTCACCTGCTTTTGGGTCAAAAATCTCTACAGATCAGTCAGGGCTTCTGTGTTCAGTGTCCTGTGCTCTCTGAATTCACCCATCTTACAATAAAGGTGGATAAAGTGTAAAGGCAGCTTCAGTTTCCAGCTCTGTCTCCTGGCTGCCTCCTCCCTGTCTGGAGCCTCCTTGGCAGGGTGTGCTCTGCACGCCCCAGCCCTTAGTGGAGGGACAGGACCGTGAGCAGGGATGCTGCTCATGTGCTTGGAATTTTCCTCATTTCCAGCCTCGACTGCCGTTGTGTGCTCTTTGGTGGGATCTTCAGTGAGTCTGGTCTTTGGGGAGGGCAAGATAACACACCCTTGCTTACAGCATCAGCAAGGGTGCATCCACCACCATGTGCATTCCTCCACTGGGATCTTCCCCCTTTGGTTATTTCTGGCCAGCAACATTTTCCTTTTATTCTGGATGCATTGAGTTGTGCAATCACAGAGCAGCTTCATCGGCTGGTGATGAACCACCTCTTGATTTCTTTGCTAATTTGGCTGTGTGCTTTCATCAGTTGTAAAACAGAGTGACACAGTATGTGACTATTGCATTCTCCTGCCTTGACTCACCAGCTGTGATTCCAGAGCAGTGACCCCCCTGCTGCTCGCTGGAGCAGCCCTCCATGCCTCGGGAATTTGGGGTGTGAAAGCTTGCACACAGATCTTGAGAGGCTGTGCAAGTGTTAGTTCAAATGCCACAATAAATCTGCCCCGTGGGCTGGGCCTTTTACAGCAGGTGGTCCCCCATGGATTACACTGATCACCTGAGCAAAGCCTTCTGTGCCTTTATGAACCCAATGGAGAACAGAAAAGGCCCACGGGGAGACAAGAGGGTGTTGGATTGGGATGTAGCTTGCCGATGTATTCACCTGCATTGCTGACCCCAAGAACTTCCAGATCTTGCCTTTACCTCCATCCCAAAAAATGGTGGTGTCACCTGGGCTAAGACCTGTTCTCACCCAGAAAACAGAACAATTTTCAGAGAAAATCAGAATCATAGAATCTCTTAGATTCTGGAAGAGACCCACAAGGAACATTTGGATGTCAAGTCCAATTCCTGGCCTTGTACATTATTCCACATTTCCAGTGCCTTCTGCCTCCTCCTGGTGTCCTGTCCAGCTGCTTCAGAGAAGGTATAATATTCAGAATCTCATTAAACAATTAATTCTGCACCTTGTCCTTGAGTGCAGACGTGCTTTTTACTGGAAGATAATTAGAAGATGAACTTTGCATATAAAAGGCTCCCTCCACATTTTAGGCAGGTTACTTAGAAGGGGCTTATGAGAGGGACTGAGTGTTCTCTGATGAGACCATAGTCTTCAGAAATGTTTTGAGATGGAAAACAGCTGCTTGCCAAGGATGAGTGTGCTGAGGAGAGCTTCCTTGGGGCTCATCTGCAGCAGGGCACTGACCAGTCTGAATTTCCTTTAGCCCACAGAGGGACCTTGGACTTGTACAAGCACTGGGAGTTTGCTCTGGCTGACTGGTGTAATTCTGTTCCAGTTCTGTGGGTTTCACCTAATTGCTTGTTAATAAATGAGTGTAGCCTTGCAATGTCCTTTGCAGAAGAAACTGTTGTTTCTTCTGTCAGGTGGACTTGAGCTCAATGGCTGTCTCCATGACTGCTTCTCCAGGTACTTCTGTATTGATTCCAAGTATTTTTTACTCCTCTTATTTACTGCTGTGACAGAGGAATGCAGCTGCACAGGTGGACCTGGCAGGACTAGGGAGGGTTCCTGTCTCAGCTGTGGTTACTCTACAGAGCACTGGAAACATCCAATTTCAGCATCTCTGATGAAACCAGAAAGGGGGGGAAGCCAGTAAACCCAAAACAACCTGTCCTCAGGAGTTTCCCTCTTTGTTTTAAAATATGAACATCTGTGTTCAAGGGGAGGCTATATTTAGGCATCAGCCATTGATTAAGGTGTCATTCATCAGGTGGGCCCCCAGATCTCCTACAGACACCCTCCAGGGGTCCTCTGCAAAAGAAGTGTTTGTTGACAGCTGACCCCAGGTCCCCAGGCACTGGGTCCCTCCCAGTCCAGGGAGTGTGTCCTGCTCTGGGAGGGAGGCTTGGATTGATGGCTGAGGGGGCAGCGTTTTTTTCCCAAGTCTGTTGTAAATTGAGAGTAGGTGGAGCAGTAATGAAGATAAATGAGAGCTCTTCACGGTCGATTAGCCTGTGCTGCCTTTGGCCTGCCTCAGACCTCTGCTCACCTGCCAGCATTCCTCGGTACAGCCAGGATGGGAAAACTGTCTCTCCCTGAAATTCAGAGAGTCTTGGAAGTGCCTGGGGGGAGACCAGAAGTCTCCTGGGTAAACACCAGCTCCAATGCAAGAGCAGGGAAGGTGCTCACAACCCTCTTGTGCTGTCAGGGAATTAGTTTAATTCTGTAAGAGACAGGTTAGGCAGTGGGGAGATGGGATTCCTGTAATTCTCTTAAGAGCTCCATTAAAATGTCACCTTTTGGCTTGGCTGTGGCTTTGCAGCAGCTCTGCTGAAGGTCCTTTTTCTGCATGAGCACTCTCCGGGGTTTGGCATGGAGGAAGGGGCTTAATCCAGCCCATGGCAGGCTCTTCTAATTCTTTGAGCAGTTCCCCCATCAAAGCCGATTTCAAAGTGGATTTCTCTCCTCACTTAAACTATTATTTCCTAGGGCTAGTGAATAAAATCCCTGTTTGGAGATGCTCTCAGTGCAGTAGCCGATGGGTGGTTTAGGACCAGAATAATCTTCTTTGCCTTAAATCCCATCCTGCTCCTTTGACCTTACTTCAGACTTTGCTCTTGTAGCCTGCTTGGCTCCCTCTTGCCCACACATCTCACTGCTTCCAGGAGAAAGCCCCAGCTCCTCAGAGACCTCTGACATGCCCTCTGGCAGCTGTAAAAGCAGACCCCAGCAAAAAAGTATTTGCAGGTGAGTGTCCCTGTTAACTTGGCCTTCCTTACTGTTGTAAATTTGGAACTTCCATGAAAACTTCCTCTGTGTGAAGCGTCCTTACTTGTCCATCAGCACAATGCTGAGCAGTGTTAGGAAAATGAACCCCATTTCCTGGCTCAGGGAGGAGGCACAGCTTGCCTGGGGCAGTGTGAGCCTAGCTGTGGTGGGGGAACTGCAGGAGCACCCTCAGCCTCAGGCATTGCAACGATTGAGGTAATTTTTCTTTTTTACCTGGGTCAATTTAGTTTGCAGGTTCAACTGTTATACATTGCATTTTTTGTGTTGATTAGGACCTTTTGACCAGAATCTATTAAATATCTGTACACTAAGTAAAGTGCTTTTGTAATGTCTGCTTGCTCAAATTGGTGGAGAAAAGAGGAAATTTGTAGAGATGAGGGGTGGATCCCTGTGATTTACCTACTAGCAGCTCTGCAGCTGCCTTCTCCTCCTCTCATCAGCTCCAATTTTAGTTTATTATGTTTTGAGTGTTTGGAGGTTTTTAATGGGAAAGATTTGGAAGTTTATTTGGCATCTCCTGCTCAAGCCAGTGCTATAGAACCATGGAATGGTTTGGGAAGTACAGGAATTTAAAACTTACCTTGTTCCACCTCCTGCCATGGGCAGGGATACCTTTCACTCGACCAGGGTGGACAAGCCCTGTACAACCTGGCCTTGAACACGTTTGGGGATGGGGAATTCACATGTCCTGAAGTGTGATGCTACTGAGAAAGGATTCCCCTGGGCCTTTGGATGCTCAGCTCTGTAGGAAGCTTTGGGACAGCAGGGAAGAAAAACACTGCAGGCTGGTTCCTGCTCTGGGGACATGCTCAGCTGAGCGTGTAGGAATTCAAAAAGCAAAGGACATCATTTTCTGATACAGGTTTATAATGAATTTTGACTTAAAATAATAAGCAGTATACACAACATACACGTGAGTTGTACAGAGATGCTGTTGTATCGCTGACTTCAGAACCTACCAGTAAGTTCACAGGTTTCATTTGCTCTCTCAAGCCCCATGTGTGTCCACCAGCATCTAGAGGTGGCCTTTGTCTCTGTGCAGTCCTTCAGGGTTCAGTTCCAACTTACAGCTCCACTTGTTCCCTGTGCTGGGGACACAGGGACAAGCCTCGTGCAGAGGTGACTCTCTTGCTCAGTGGGGTTAGTGATGTGCCAGGTCTGCTCGAGGGAAACACAGTTATCATGGAACTGTCTTACGGATTCACAACATCCCTTCCTCTGGCCTTGCAGAAAAAGAAAAAGCAAGAATGCTTTTGCAAGAGTGGATTATTCTGAACTAGTGTTTTTTGCTGGTGAAGCTTTACTGTAATGTAGATTCTCTGGGGAGGTGCAGGATTCCTCAGCCATCACGTCCCAACAGTCAGTGCTCCGAGCCTGTACTGGTTGCACCGTCCCTTTGTGAAGAGAACCTTTTCAGGTTCACAGTTTAAGCAAGGATCTCAGCCTCCTCCTAGGTCGGGGATTAGTTTTGCTGAGCACATCGAAGGGCCCACAGTACCTCCTGGGAACTGTAGTCCTTTCCTTAGTGCTTCGTAGAATTAATTAAATAAAAGCCATGCAGTTGAACTACAGCTCCCAGAACATTGCGGCCCTCAGGGCACAGGGGTTTCAAAAAAATTGCAAGGAGGGTGTGGCAGTGGCTTCTCCCCTCAGTTCTCCCGTCTCCTCAGGTCTGGTCCAACCACTCAGCCCGTTTGGGTGCTTTACAGGTGTGCACATCCACAGTGTCCTCGCACTCCTTGCAGCGCACAGCGCAGCACCAGTGGAACTTGCACTCGCACTTGGTGACGCGGGTGACACGCGTGGTGTCGTACCCCCGCCCGCAGCACATCACCTCACAGCCGTCCGTCCCGCGGGACACCTTGCTGCACACCCTGCCAGCCGTGCCCAGGGAGCCTGGGGAAGGAAATGAGAGCAGCTCAGGGGGTTCTCCACAGTGTACCCCCCCCCCCCCCCCCCCCCACAGGGGTCACTGGTGACACTGGACATCTCCACCTGCAGTGCTGGC
This sequence comes from Certhia americana, assembly GCA_018697195.1. Lineage (NCBI taxonomy): Eukaryota > Metazoa > Chordata > Aves > Passeriformes > Certhiidae > Certhia > Certhia americana. Next base: position 1,940,639 of record JAGMWU010000028.1, read on the forward strand.
CCTGGGTGTAACTGCTTCAGTGGGGACATCCCGATGTTCCTGTCACAGCTGCAGTGGGCTCTCCGCTCTCACTTTGATGCCTGTGCTTGCTGTGCTTTATGGACTTGGGATGCCACAAGCCCAGCCAGGGATGTGGCTTTGGTGTCTCATGTCCCTCGTGATGGAGGGTTGGAATGAGATGATCTTTCACCTCACTTCCAACCCAAAACACTCTGGGTTTCTATGACAATCTGTATGGCCCCCTTCCCATGCCCACTGCTAGAGCCTGTGTTTGCAGCTGCCAGAGCATAAGAGTGGTAGTGGACAGGGATGGGCTCTCTGCAGCCCCTCTTTGCTTTGGGGGACCCCTGCGTGCTCACTGAGCCAGGCTTTGCAGCTGGAAAAGTTCAGAATGCCCTCTCTGCTCAGGCTGAGGATGGCAGGACCATGTCCTCCCCACTGAGCCCCCATGGCTGCTGTGAACTAAATTGGGAATGCTCCAGCCTGAGAAACCATTGGTCATCTCTGAAGGAATCTCTGCATCTCATCCAGCAGCCCTGATGCCTCTTCCCCACTCTCATCCCAACCTCGGGCTGTGTTCAGAGGAGCAGATGGCAGCACAGAACAGGCTTTGTTGCCTGTTCAAGGGAGCTTTGCTCTGCAGAAGATGGGTTCTGAGAATACATCCCACTTTTGTTATGACCAGAAGCCTGAGGGGTTTGGGACCTTGGTGTAAAGCCTGGGGATTTTAGACAAATGCAGTCCTGCCTGTGCAGGTGTGGGGTGCTGTGGGGACTCTGGGTCTGGGTAACCCCCTCTCCAAAGACTGGGATCAGCTGCCCCCAGGCTGGGCTCGCTGGGAGCTGGTGGCCTTTTGGGAAGGGAGGAAGAGATGCTTTTGGGTAATGACTGGAGCTCTGGGGTTTACCTGCTGACTTGTCCATCACGCAGTAATCAGGTGAGTTCTCAAAATACACCAGATCTGTTTTTGTGGGCTTCCTGAAGTTCTTGTTGGCCACTGTGAAGCCAGTGCCATCCTGATTCATCGTCACTTGGATGGCCCCATTGTATTTCTTCCTTAGGTAATCCCCTGTTTTTCGAAAATCTGACATTGCCAGCCAACAAGTCCTTAGTGTGCAGGAGCCGCTGACCCCGTGGCATTTGCACTCCAGCTTCAGGAAGCGTTTCACAGCCTGTGAGAAGAGGGATGGGGAAAGGACCAGTGGGCATCAGATACTGCACCAGCGTCTACTCATTCCTGCAGCTTATCAGCCCTTGGCTATGTGGGATGGGGCTCCTAATGGGAGATGGGGGCTGTGTGTGGAGGTCACGGATGCCAACATCAGCAAGGACACAGGAGGCAAAGGCGAGTGAGGTCCTGCCATCACTGTGGGGCCATTCCCGAGGGCAAAATGTGCAGGGGAGCACAGGGAAGGCAGGGCAGCATCCAGCCTGATCCACAGCAGGAACTGCCCTGCAAAGTTGCCCAAGGTCCCATTTCTTTGGCCCAGCTGTTCCAGCTGCCCAGTCCCCTCAGGAAGGTCCCGGTGGGCTGGGTGAGCTCTGGGCTCTGCTGCAGGGGCTGCACTCACCATCCTCCCACAGCGGTTGTTGTGCAGGTTCATCAGCGCCCGGGCATCCTTCACTTTCTTCTCCTTGGCATCCACAAAGGCTTTGGCAAAGCGGATCCCGTAGTTGATGTTGTCGCTGCAGCCACCCCAGTCAAACTCCCCGCGCTCGTCCTTGGAGCGGCCCCTCTTGAGGGGGTCACAGCTGCAGACCTTGAGGTCCCCTTGGCTGCACGCCCGGGTGATGGCATAGACCACCCCGGCCGAGGAGATGGCGTAGACGAAGGCGGCCTCCCTGCTGCCTGCCACGGGGAGACAAACAGGGGTGGGGAGTGAGCGTGCCAGGCAGTGCCAAGTGCCTGCAGCCCGTGAAGAGCCAGGGCACAGGGAGTGAGACCATCCTGCAGGTGGGTAAGCCAAGCCCAGCCATCTCTGCTGACCGCAGTGTCCAGTCTTGGCTTCCCTGGAGCCCTTCAGACTAATGGCAATGCTCAGGGGACATCCCTCGGGTACAGCCAGCATCCTTCTGCCAGGGCCACTCCCCTCCCTCCGGTGCTGTGCGGAGCGTGGGGACAGCGCCAGCTCTGGCCGGGCTCGGCTCTCCCCGCGCAGCACAGCTTGCCGCCTGCTATTTTATGTCTCTGGTTCAAGTTCGCAGCTGTTTTTATAAAGCTGTAAAAGAAGCTGCAAATCAAAACCATGTTAGTCTTCATTTCGAGAGCCTTTGAAAGCAACTTCAAAGGCAGCAGAGCTCTCTTTGGGCCTCGCAGGATGGGGCTGTGGCGAGGAGCTTTCATCATTCCCCATCCTTTGCCAGGAGAGGATGCAAGCAGGAGAAAAGGTGCCGTGATGGGAACAGAGAGGCTGAGCAGGCAGGCTGCAGCATGGCAGGGTGAATGCTGCATTCAGCATTCCTGTCCCCTTCCCTACAGTCAGGTCGGGCATCTGGCTTGTGGCTCTGCTGTTTGCCCACCCCAGGGGCAGCTGCCCCATCCCCCCGCCAGCTAGGAGCAAGCCCCCCACTCACCAGCTCCCTCTGTGGTGCTCACATGTGAGTGAGAGTGGAAAGACTCTTCCAGCCGCTTTTGATTTGGAGGCCACATGGCTGGATGCTCCTGGCACGTCATGGGATGCAGCAGCATCTGTCCTGCAGTGCTGCTGCCTGTGCCGGGGCTTGTTCCCAGGGCCTGTTTGCTCCCAGAGCACTCCGGGGCAGCTGGAGCCCATGATGCTGCTCCTGCTCTGAAACTGCCTCATCCCTGTCCTCCTCGTGCCTTTCCTCTTTGTTCCTTGGGTGCATCCCTGCTCGTGTTGTATCCATCCCTCACCTGCAGTGGGAAGGTCTCTCCCGGGCAGGGGACATGCCCAGTCTTTCATGCAGGGCTGGCACCTGCCCCATAGCCATAGTCCTCCTCTACCTCAGAGCCCCTGAAGCAAGGACTGGAGCTGCATCTGTGCCTTGCCTCCCTTGCCATGCGAGGGAACAGCCAGTTCCCACGTGAATTGCTGAGTCCTGGCCAACCCCGCTCTCCAAATATTTATATATCCCATTACTGTTTACATATGAGCCTGTTCTCTGGAGGTGTCTCCTCCTTCCCCCTTCTCCCCCAGTGCTCCCCCTGCTCCATCTCATCTGGTGCAGCTATTCCAGACGCAGTGCTCTGCTCCCATTACTACTTGATTAATTTACAAGGAAAAGCAAAGCTCTCCTCAGGGAGTAATCCAAGCCACCGGGCATGGCAGCCCAGTGGGAGGAGAGACTCTCCCAGGAAGACAAGGCACACGGTGGTGGGAAGGGGACAGGGCAAAACCTACTTCGCAGCATGACCCGGCCGAAGACAGTGTGGTCCCGGTCCAGGGTGCTGCAGTTCCAGCGGTGGTGCCGGAATTGGTGCTGGCACTCCCGGATCCACTCCTTGGCTCCCTCCCCAACCGACTGCATGATGTCAGGGTACCTCTGGCAGAGCTGTCGCTGCTTGTTCACCAGCCCGGGGATGTTATCACAGATCACTCTCGCTCCCAGTGCCCCGATGTACCTGCAAGAGACAGCAGCACCACGTTACTGCCTTGCCTGCAGAGGGGAGCCACACAACCACTGAATATCCTGAGTGGGATGGGACCCACAAGGATCATTGAGTTCAGCTGCTGGCCCTGCACAGGACACCCCCAAAATCTCACCCTGTGACTGAGAGTGTTGTCTATACACTTCTTGAGCTCTGGCAGCCTTGGGGCCATGACCACTGCACTGGGGAGCCTGTTCAGTGCCCAACCAGTCTCTGGGGGGAAGAACCTTTTCCCAATATCCAGCCTAAACCTCCCCTGACACAGCTCCAGGCATTGCCTTGGGTCTTGTCCCTAATCACAGAGAGCTGTGGTCAGAGCTGCCCCTCCACTACCCCTCAGGAAGAGACTGCAGACCCCAATGATGTCTGACCTCAGTCTCCTCTTCTTCAGCTGAGCAAACCAAGCAACTCCAGGTCCTCACCCTGCTTGGTGGGTCTTAGACTGAAGTCTAGCTTTCCCTCTTTCCTTTCTAGCTGTGCCAAAGCTGCTGCAGGCTCTGCTCAGAGTGTCTCTGCACAGCAGTGTGCCCCCTTGCAGCATCCCCTTGGCATGGGTGAGCTGTGAGGCACATGTCAAGACCTGCCTGGGGCTGTGGTTCAGACAGGCAGGACACAGGGACAGGGCACAACTGAGCCATCACAGTCTTTTTGTTTCATAAAATAATCCCAAGATGAACCAGCCAGGAGCAAGCAGAGCTTTTCTCAGTGTGTGCATCCCTGCAGGAAGGAGCAGGGATTCTGTGGAGCCCGTCTCCCCCAGCAGACAGTCAGCTCTGGGTGCTGTGAGTCACGGGATGTCTCCCATAAGCTGGGGCTGTGTCAACTCCTGGGGCAGCAGCAGAGAAACTTGCTGATGTGCAAAACCTCCCTCCCACCCTCTTCCCAACATCCCAGCCCCGTGCTGCAGCCCAGCCCTGCTGAGCACAGCAGGATGGAGCCCAGCTGAGCCCAGCGTGGCTCGTGCAGACTCTGCCCTGTCTCCTGCCTGCATTCATCAGGAATGTCCATGGCACAGACACCTGTGGCATACACAGGTGAGGGAGGAAGAGGAGCAGGATTCACCTCTTGGTGCTGCACTCCTTACTCACCCTCTTGTCCCCCAGCTGTCGATTCCTCTCTGTGCATCTCCTAAACATTTACTCTCATGCCCTGAAGCTCCATAACTGCTAGGACTGTGCTGTGGCTCCTATCCTGCCTGTATCCCACCCGTATCCTGGTCCCCTCCCTGCAGCAGTGGGGACAGAGCAGACAAGGCACAAACGGCATCCTGCCAAACCCTGGCTGAGCCCCATGGGCAGCTTTCCACAGCCACGGGGGAGGGACCTGAGCCCTGCCCCGCACTCTCACACCATCCTGGACAATGGCAGTACATGGAATTTTCCATCCCAATCAGCTCCCGCCTGCACCACCCGCTCACCCTTCTGGCTGCTTGTGCTTGAGGATGATTTTTGCTGCAGAGCATGAAGCTGGGATTCTGGCTGGAAGGGATGAGGTTTGGGTGATATTCAGATTTTTTCTAACCCCCAGACTGGAAGCAAAAACCTTCCTTCAATAATAATAATAAAAAGCAATAAGCTTGGACAATATTTCATTGTCTCTCTCTGGACATGTTCTCTCAGTTCTATCCACCCCAGAGAGAGCTCCCAGGCTCAGGAAAGCCCTGCAAGCACAGAAAGCAATGGGATCTGTTCCCTCTTTTAAAATATTTTGTTTAAATGCTGGCAGAAGCACAAGGTCATCTCGGGCTGGAGCTGAGGATATTAAACCCAGCTCTCCATGGCTTTGCAAGCCCAGACTCCAAGGGGCAGTCAGCATTATTGTCACAGGCATGCTCACCAGCCTTTCATCCTGAAGCAAAGGACCAGGGAAGTAGGAGAAGATGTTTGGGAAAGGAAAGGCAACAGGAGCTCCTCGAGCACTGCTGACTGTGGATGTTTCACTGCCTTGCTCGTGCCAGACTGTGAGAGTAGCCTGTCCCTGCCCATGGCAGGCAGGGCAGGGCAGGGCAGGGCAGGGCAGGGCAGAGGAGCATCCCACCAGCAGGATGATGGCACAGTGGCATTGAGTGGGATTGCAGAATTTCTACGGGGAAGCACAGTCAGGTCCCCACCCCTAAACTCATTCTGCTCAGCAAAGATGGGGATGGCTGGTTTATCCCTGCCTGTGCTGGTAGCAGTGATGAGATGCTGGGAGGCAGCAGTCTGCAGGATGGAGGTTCAGAAGTAGCTAAAGTTCCTCTCTGCTGGAGAAATGTGATGCCGAGGAAGCTGGAAAGGGTAAAATGTTCTGTGATGGGCCACCTCCCCAGGGACCTTGTGGGGCTGAGACACAGCAGTTGGCAGCGGAGCTGCCTCCTGGACTGGAGAGTGATGGATACAGCACTCACACCATCCCCTGGGAGACCGGGATCAAGGGAAACCCTCCAGACAAGATAAACACTAGACACTCCCTTTTTCACACTGGAAGCTAATTACTTCTCCTTAATTCTCCTGCCAAATACCCAGATCAGAGCAAACACTATCAGCAGGAGAAAGTGGAAGGAGAGCAGTGTGAAGGGCACAACTGCTGCAGTAGCACCTCACCATGTGCAACCCAGAACTGCCAGGGTCAGCGGCTGCAACTCCCTTTGCCTGTGGCAGCAGATTTACAACAGTACCTACAGGATTCCATCAGAGTTTATGTACTGAAATCTAACACACGACTAAAGGGAAAATTCCTCCCATGTCCTGGAAAGGCTGCGGTTATCTCGGCAAAGACAAAAACTTCTACTTGGTGAGAAATGCTCCAGTTGGGTTCAGTTACTCTGAAATGGAGCAGGACGAGGAGCATAGAAAATTCTGCCAAGCACAGTTTAGGAGGGAAAAAACCCGAAACAAATCCATTTGTTTTGGATAGATGAAAGCATCCCTTCCAATTTTATTTCTCAAAATCTGTGACATTTTAAAAACACTGCAATGGGAAAGACAATGGATGTTCTGAGAAGTCCCCAGCTGCCTTATCAGAACTTTGTTTTCAAACAAATGAAGCTGTGCTGGACGTGGCACACTTCTGCAGTGCTGCACTCCAGGGGAATCTGCCTTTTTCCAGCTGAAAGAAACCCCACAAAACTCAAGCCCTGAGTTCAGAAAAGTCTGGGAGAGACAATTTCTCCTGATGCTGGAGGCTACTCAGGCCTGGACTTCAGGGTTGGGAGGAGAGAGGCAGAAGCAGGAGCCGGGCAGCCTGCAGTGAGGAAGGAGCTGGGAGGCAGGGAAGAAGGGAGTGGGTAATTAAGTGCATGTGGGGATAAACCCCCACCCTGTCCAGCGGGATTCCATCTGCTGCTGCCTCCTGCGGGTGTGTAAACCCCTGGCACCGCCTTGTGCCAAGGGCAGAGCTGTTTGTCCAGCTTGGGTGAGGGGCTGGCACAATCCCTCTGGGCTGCATGATGCTGCAGTGTCACCTCTTGCCCCCCGGTGTGCAATTCCCAGCCAGGTGCGTTTCCCGTTTGCCCCCGGAGCTGCGCTGCCGGGAGCCGGGAGCGCGGACACTCCTTCCCTTCTCGCAACAACAACAGCAGAGGATGGAGATTTCGTGTCCCAAGGGCAGGTGCTTTTGGAGCCTGCGAGGTCGAGCCCTCCTCCTCCTCGCTGCAAGCTGCAGGGATGCATCCAGAGGCACGGCTGCAGCGCTCGTCCCAACATCCGCCAGCGCCGAGGAGGGAACAGGAGACAACCGTCAGGCGCTGCCTTCCAGGCTGTTGTTCTTGTGCAGAGTCTGCTGACTTTGGCTCTTGTAAACAAGGAGAAACCCAAATTGCTTCTAAGATAAACATGCAAATCAGAGGCAGACGCATCTATTTACTTGGTAGCGTGCAGGCTGTGCTAACCCTCCTCCTCAGCTCCACTCTGCTGGACGTGTCCTGCTCCTGTGCTTCCCACAAGAGCCCGCCCGGCCTCGCCAAGGACTCGCAGGCTCCTGTGGTCCATGGTTGTCCCTGCCCTCTGCTCAAGTGACAGTCTGAACAGCTCAGAGCTTTCCACAGCTGCTCTCCTCCCTGTATGTGCTCACTGGGAGATACCAGGTCATAGCAAGGGCAGCAGGCTGAGCTCTGACATCGCAGGTAATGGGGTTTCAGCTGCAGAATTTCCCTTTCCTGGCACAGCTGCTCCCTGCAAAGTGCAGGGTGTGCTCAGCTGGGCAACCTGGAATCTCTGGACCCCCAGCCATGCCAGCTGCTCCCAGGGGTTCGGGACAGTCTTCTGAGATCTGAACAGAGCTCTGAGACTGAGAAGAGAACATGGTCTGGCTTCTTGGTCGCATCAGAGGCTGGAGTCCATCTCCATGAAGAGTGATTCAGTTCCCCTTTGCTCTGTAATAGCTTTGACAGTCCTGAAGAATCAGCTTGGGAGCCAAACTATCCTGGCTTCTGGACTCTTCCCATCCCACTGAGCCCTCAGGAAATCTGTATTTTGCAGGGAGGCTGGAAAGCTGTAGGCAGCTATTGGAGACAGCTTGTGCAGATAGGATCAAATCCAACATCCCTGCCTCTTTGCCTGCTAAAGAGCAAATTCCATCATGCCTGGCAGCATTTCACCTCTTCGAGTTCTTTGCATACTTCCCAAGGATGCTGCACCTTCCTTCCTCTGCTCTCCCTGCTGTGGCAGACAATTTACAGCCAACTGCCAAGCACTTTGGGTTGTAAGGTGCTATAAACATCTGAGATATTATTTTAGTATTACAAACCCTGAGTATTTTATTAAGCCCCACTGGGAACAGGGCCATCCTGGCCTGCTGGAATTGTTAACGCCTTTGAGTGATTAATAGTCCTAATTTCCTCACTTAGAGCCACTACTCTGAATGCTGAGAGCCTTAGTCTCACTTCAATAATTTTTAATATCATAATGCTGAGACACTACCAGTGCCACTCAAGGGACATGCTTTTCATTTTCTGCACTGTTTTATCTTTCTCTTTCTTGCGCATCCCTCTTTTAAAGTTGTCTGCCTTCAGATCCTGGTCAGAGTCCCCTCTCTGTGGTTTTCCTGCACCCTGTGCAGTCGTTGGGATGTAGTTTCTGTGAGGAGGACGCAAACACTGTGGTCCTGGGGAGATGAGCAGATGGGTGCTGTAGTCTGTTGTTCCCTGGGTGGATGTGGGAGGCTTTGCTGTTGGCATCTTGTATAAGAGTAACCTGAAAATTGAGGTCTGAAAACTTTGGCCAGCGCTGGGTGAAAGCTGTTCCTCAGGGACATTGTTGGTGGTGCATGAATACAAAATAATTGCTCCTTAAAAATATGCTTTACCCTTAAGAAGTGATTTTTTTTCTACCCAAATCTCAAAGTCCTTTGCTAAAAGGTAGGGAGCTAAGACAGCCTCTGGTAATAAAGGTGGAAGCACAAGTTTCTTTTTCCATGGCACATCCTGTGTGTTGGATGTGAGCTTCTCCAAGAAGTTGTGTTCCTATGGGCCTTGGCCCAACTCAATTCTCCTCATGGCACTGCTGAAATCACTTTTGGTAACAATAAAGCTAATGAGTTTGGAAGAGCAGAAGGATTTTTTGCTTCTGCATTTCTTTCTAAGAAAGATTTCCCATAGGTGAAAGTGACCCTAATGAAAAATGGACTAAGCAGCACAGTTAGGATTATTATAACGATGCAGAGTGACTGAGAGAACCCATCTGTTCCATCCACCCTAACCAAGAACACCAGGGCTGCTGCAAAGGCCACGGGGTTCATTCTCCATCAGTCTGACATTACTTTAAAACTTATTTTTCACAGCATGGCTGCCTGGACAGCAGGAGATGTGGAGCGCCTCAGGATAAAGACTTCCTGGTCACTGACCTCCTGCTTTTATTGCCATGCAAAGTGCTCTGCAGCACAAACTGACAGCCGGGGCCAACACCCCGGAGATCTCCGTGTCCCAAGCGCTGCACGTCCTCTCTCCTGAGAGGTGGCAGGTCCTGCTTCTGGAACTTTGTCCCCTGCCCATGGCAGAGAGGATGGAGCTGAATGCTTTAATGTCCCTTCTGTGATTCTCTGGTTCTGCAGCTTGCCTGCAACAGCGTCAAGACAGAAATTGTGATGAGCTGCTCAGCAGCATTGGTGGCAGAAGCAATGACACAGGATGGGACCACAGCTACAGACACAGAGCCCCCGGAGCCCCCACACAGCTGGTGAGACCCTCTACCAGCCCCCTCTGGGGGCAGCTGTGGGTCTGCCCAGCTGAGACTGGCACGGAGGGGAGGAGCGGCACCCCCGCACCCCACAGGGTTACACGGCGGGCTGTGGAGCTCCTCCATGCAGCTGTCTTCCCCTTGGCTTAATTTCAAACATTCCTATTTATGCTATTTCCCCTCCCACTCACCTTAGCATGATGCCTGCTTAAAACGAGCCTCTCTCCTATAGCCTATATCCACACAGATGTGTGGCTCTGTTTTTCCATCACTCCTTGTGCCCAGCCACTGTACCCGGACCACGAACAGCGCTGGTGTGACAGTGGAAATACATTTCCACAAATTCTGGAGAAGAACACTGGTGGGAGCACAGCCAACAGCCCATCGTGGCAGGAATGTTCCCTTCTCCATCTGCAATGGGGTTGTCCTTGCCAAATCCTCAGCCAGATTCCGGCACCATGTCCAGGGCTTGATGTAGCACAGAGGGAGCCGTGGACACTCCTGCTTCACCATTTGCCCTTGACATGTTTTCCATGCCCATAAACACACTCCTCCTGCCCTGGCCAAGGAAGGGAGCTGGCCCATGATGGCTGCCTGACTCTGGACTGGTCATCCCTCAAAATCTCCACATGGGCATCACACCCCAGGATGCAGCAGCTCTCTTGGAGCCCCTGTATCCTGACAGCACCAGGGGTAGTCCCATGTGGCTGCCAGTCTCCAACACACTCTCCAACCCACACCCAAACTTGTGATCCTCTTCCTTCCACAGATTTGTTTTATCTCTTTGGGAGCCTGATGCCTCCCATCTGTTGCAATGCCAGATGAAATTAAATATTTGTAGTTTCCAAGGGCTGTGGTTAGCAATAAACAAGTTAGCTAACAAGGATTTGGTGTGCTGGGGAGCTGGGGGGGGGGGGTCTGTGTGGGTTGCAAGAGAGTGGGTGTGTGTGAGGGTGGGATGCAGGGGGGTATTACAGGGCTTTGTGTACATTTTTCTTTAACCAAACCTTTAATTTCAGAATGGCTTTCCACACCAGAACAGCTCGCCGGGCTCTCAATAGCGAGTAAACTCTACTTAGTTATTTACAGCAAGTTTGTTTATTGCACAGTTTATGTTTATAAGCAACATTTATCTAATCTCCCAAATCTTTCCAAAGGAATTTCGGAGGCCACTTTTGGGGCCCGACGGCCTCTCGTGGTGCGGGGCACAGCCCTGCCAGCCGCCATCCCCCAGACGATGCTGCTCTCCCTTACCCGTCGTGCACGCAAGTGTAAACGGGATTTAGGGATTTTCCCATTGCATTCCTTCTTAATTTCTGTCTGTGTTTCAGCTGGTATTTTGTTGCTAAGTAACACGTCGGAGTTTGGAAGCATTTCTGCAAGGGTGCTGCTCCCCACAGCCCCAGCCACCCTGCTGTCACTGTTAGTCACAGTGGCCTGGGAGTCTGGCCACAACCACACCAGCCCAAACCACACTGTCCCCAACCTGTCCCCTCTGTGCTCTGAGCACGTGCACACACACACACACACACAGAGCCACTCTTTTGGATGCCAAAGTTCACCAATTCCTGGCGTTTATGTGAGGCGGTTGGGCCATGCCTGACGTCACTGAATATTAATAATTTGCAGTTGTTTAGAAGAAACATTTGGTTGATATTTCCTTTCCATGTACTGTGATCAGAGGGGACCCAGTTTTTTCCTATTAAACTACTTAAAAAGTTGACTCTGAAAATGAGAAGCATTTCCTCTAGTTCCACAAGTTTATTGTGTGTGAATCCCTAGAAGAATTTGGCAATAATAATTAAAATAAGGAACGATGATGCACCACCAAATGTATTTACTGTAATATCAGTGGCGCTAAAGATGTGCTTGGAAACCCATGCAAATCACTGAATAACTTTTTTCCCAAACCACAGCTGGTTGAAACCATTTTCAGTAAAACACAATTTCATCTGAACACGCTATTTTATCAGGACTGACACGTCCAGCACAACAGCACTCGGTTCAATTTAGGCTTTTCTTAGGAATGTTCTGCTTTCCAGAAGAGGAAGTTCAATTGAAAGTGTGAATCTTAAAAAGTTTAATATAGTCTATTTCTAACTGTTTTTGGTTTAAAAGTCATGTGTTTAAAGTCCTTGGGACCGATACTGCTTGGCAAAAATGTCCAAAGGCATTTGGTGCCTGGCTGCATTGTGGGGCTGCCCAGGGCTGCCCTGCTCTCCTGTTCTCTCCCCTCGAGCTGCCAGCCGGGGATCAGCCTGCAAGCTGATAACACAAACTGCTGTGGGAGCTAAATCTAGCTGCCTCCAAACAAGCCACAGCTACTGAGGCTTAAAACGTGGCTGGTTTTCCTCCCGCTTGCTGGGAAGCGACACGCACTTGGAGTGAGGGCAGACTGCCGCGAAGCCGCTGTGGGGTGAAGTGGGGTCCGACAGCAGGGGAAATAGGTGGTTTTAACACTCCTCCTAAAGAAGGAATTTTCACCCTTCAGGCAGCATCCAGGTGTGTTGCCAGAACTGCCCATCTCTGGGCAGATGATGCTGTGACTACTCCATTCCTCCCTTTTTTCCAGCCGTGTTATCCCATGCACCCACTCCTCAGCTCTAACGAACCAGTCTTTCTCCTCTGCGAAAATGGAAATAATCCAACTTCTCCACTGTCCCTTCTTTCCTGCCTCAGCTGTTCGCATTTTAGCAACCTCCCCTTGCCCACAGAAGCCATCCTGCCTTCACCTGCCCTGCTGGGTTGGGGCAGAGCTGGCTCTGGAAGCCAGGTCAGTGCTTGTATCAACCTGAGACTCCCCAACAGTGACTCATTTTCTCTCCAAGTGATTCCAGTTCCCCTCAGCTGACCAGGCTTCGGGAAAGCTCCTCTGGGATGGCTGTGAAACAACCTTTCTCTTTCTACTTTCCATTTGCCCCCCAAAAGCATTTTCTAATCTCTTGAAGAAGTTGCTTTTGTGCTTGCTTGCCACCAGCTGCCCGAGCCCTGGGCTCCCTGCTCCCTCCTAGCTCCACAGCTTTCCCACTCGCCTTTCTCACCCCGGAATCGCTCTTCTAGGGATGCCAGCCCGGCCAGGGCTGCCACACGCCCAGACGTGCTCTCAAACACCGGGAATACTTGTGCTATCTGCACGACTATTAAGTGCTCCCGGCCCCTTACAGAGTGCTCCACGGTAGCTGAGAATTTCCAGAAACTACCGTTTTCTTTCAGTGGCAGATGGGTTGAATTTGATTAAGTTTTGCCTCATCCACCGTGATCTGTTAATGATGATGAGATTGTCATGGGAAACACTGTTTTCCACAAGATTAGAGAGGACTTTTATAGGGTGGGGGACACAGAGAACTTTTCTGCAGCCAACTATTTTTTTTTCTTCCAGTTTTTTTTTTTCTTGAACTACTGAAGCAGCCCAGGGTCGCTTGGAAAACTTCTCGATCCTTGTTTTCCTAATTGCTGGCATTCTGCATAGATGAATTTTCATTGTTACACGACCCGGGGCAGGAGGAGACTAATTTCCAGACGGTTTTTGCTATGGCGTCATTTCTGTCCGTTACAAACCCTCATCTTATCTAAAAGAAGGGGGACATCAACTTCTGCGCTTCCCAGGAGCAAAGTAATGTGACTGTGCAGGCAACACCGCATCGGTAGGGATGGGAGCTCCGGTGGGATCAGGGTGGATCAGGGGATCCAAGCTGCTGTCGCTTCCAAACCGTACCGAGGGGCTCATCCCGCTCATACCGGGGAGCGATGGCTGGCAGAGGCGTCACAGCACACGGGGTTCGGCTCCCCGACAGAACCAGAGGTCCCCGCGGCCAGTCCCATGCCTACGGAAGGAGCAGTGGCATTTTCGGGGAGCGGAATGCCCGTGACCACGGCGCCCCGGGGAAGGATTCGGTACCGGCCCCGGGGAAATACTCGGTACCGGCCCCGGGGAAATACTCGGTACCGGCCCCGGGCAAGGACTCGGCACCGACCCCGGGGAAATACTCGGTACCGGCCCCGGGCAAGGACTCGGCACTGACCCCGGGGAAATACTCGGTACCGGCCCCGGGCAAGGACTCGGTACCGACCCCGGGGCGGTTCCCGTCCGCCGCTCCACTCCTGCCGCCGCCTGCCGCTCTGCCCCGGGGGCCCGGGACGATGCCGGAGCGGTGCAGGTGGAGCCGCGGGGAGCCCGCACAGCCCCGGCCGGTCCCCGCCGGCTCCCACGGCCGCACGTCGGGCTCTGAGCACCGGCTCCGGCACTGCGGGACTGCCCCGACCCCTAGTCGGTCTTCCCCGTCGCCGTTCCCATCCACGTTCGCACCCTGTCGCCGTTCCCGTTCTCATCCCTATCTCCATCCCCGTCTCCATCTCCATCCCGTCCCTCCCGCAGCTCCCGCCCGCGGTGTCCCGGGCCCCGTCGGGGCGGCGGCGCCGTGGCGGGGACTCACTCACCACCACGAGGAGTCGGCGCGGGGCGTCAGGGCAAGCAGGAGGAGGACGAGGGGAAGGCAAAGCCGGGGGGCCGCACCCGCCGTCCGAGGGAAGGCTCCGCACTCCGCACGCCCGGGGGCCACGGCAATCCCAGGAGACGCTTCCAGGCGGTTTGGGCTGAGCATATCTCTCCGGGGCGGGGTCCAGACGGAGAAATGACCGGGGAAGGGGGTCCTGCCCGCGCTCCCCTCGGGGCACTGCCCGTCACGGCCCCGCGGCGCGTCCCCCGGCTCCGCGCTGCTGAGCCAGCCCCGGCTGGGCCCCCGCTCCCGGGTTCATGCTGCTGCGGGGGGCGGCGGGGGGCCCTCCCCGCGGGGCTGCGGGGTGCTCAGCGGGGCCCGCACCCCCCGAGCGGCGCGGGGCTGCCGCCGAGGCCGGGCCGGGCCATGGAGGTCCTTGCGCGGAGGGCGAGGGCGCTCTGGGGATGGGAGCGCGGGGGCCGCGGCCAAATATTGCCGGCGCCCGCCGTGCTGCGGGCTCTCATTGGGCAGAGTCAGAGACGCGGAGCCGCCGCTCCGGCCGGACCGACCCCCGCCTCCCCGAGGGCACGTCGGACAGCCCCCTCCGGGCTCCTGCCCCCGCCGCCGCCCCGCACCGGGGCCGCTCCCACTGCCGCGCCCGCACCCGCGGGGATGCGGCGAGGAGTCGCCGGTCGCGGCCGCCCCGTCGGGCTCCGCCCGGGGAAGGGGCTCAGCGGCGTGGCGGGATGCGGGGTGCGGGGTGGGAGATGTGGGATGCGGGATGCGGGATGCAGGGTAGGGGATGCGGGGTGCGGGAATCGGGATGCGGGGTGCGGGGTGGGAGATGTGGGATGCGGGATGCGGGATGCGGGATGCAGGGTAGGGGATGCGGGGTGCGGAAATCGGGATGCAGGGTGCGGGGTGGGAGATGCAGGATGCGGAGTGGGAGATGTGGAATGCGGGGTAGGGGATGCGGGGTAGGGGATGCGGGGTGCGGGATGTGGGGTGCTGGATGCGAGTGCGGGATGCGGGATAGGGGATGCGGGTGCGGGATGCGGATGCGGGGTGCAGGAGGAGGGATGCGGGTGCGGGATGTGGGGTGCGGGGTGCGGGGCCGGCTCGTCCCGCTCTCGCCCCCGCCAGGTGTCACTGCTGGGTGGGAAAGCGCAGGGTGAGCCGCGCTCCCCGGGGCCCCGCGGGACTCCGCGCCCCGCCGGCGGCTGTGTCCCACCGTGCCCCGGTGCTGGCAGGAGCGGGCAGCACACCGAGATCGGCTTGCCGGGAGCTGGCGGCTCCGGTGCGGGGCGGCCGGAGGGTCCCAGCCATGGGGCAGAAGAGGTGCAGACCCCACAGGTGCCCGGGGACTTGCAGGCAGCGGTCTGGGGGACAGGGACACAATGGGCATACACTCCCGGGGATGGTGATGGCCACAGCAGGAGCCACCATCGGGGACCAGTGTCCAAGCTCAGACACAGCCCTTTCCACCAATTTGGAGAGGGCTCTCCCTTCTCTACGTGTCTCTGTCACTTGTGACTGTGGGATGAGCTACTCTGGGCTCCTTCCTTCCTTCATAGCCCTAAAACTGGTGACTGACAGCTGGAGAAGACCAGCCTTGTCTGGCAGTTCCCTCTTCCCCATGTGGTCCCTGGCTGCTCCTTCCACACCATGGAGGTGAGCAGGCATATTGGTAACCTCTCATTGTCAGCACTTTCATGATATATTTGATTAATTACTGGGATTGTAAACCCCATTATCCACCAAAGTCCCTTCCACATTGCCAGAGCCCTCAGCCACCCCCTCCCCTCCAGCCAGCTCAGCTCATTCTGCTCTCTCCTTCCTATTCCTGTTGTTCAGATCAGAGAGCGACTTCCCCAGCCTGAGAGAAACAGGGACTAGAAGCTCATACGTGGTTATAATCCAATTATACTTCGGAAAACTGCACTGACAGAAAAATGGTGCTGGTGGGGTGCTGTCCTTTTGTCCGAGAGCCCACACAGAATATTGCATTACAGCTTATCCCCAAAGTGGTGACACTGAAAAGGCTGATATTTATAGACTGTGGAAGGCTGTGAATTTGTTTAGAAGACCCATCACAGTGGGCAGAATGCCCTGGGCAGGAGGCTCTGCTGTGGCAGTTTTGTGGGCTTTTCTCTGTTACTGGGTAGTTTTTACACAAAGACAGGAACCTGAGTACTCTGTATCCTGCTCTCATGTGGAGGAAAAGGGAGGAGGTGACAAGCACGATGTTCATGTGAATGTGCAGAGTTTGGCTGTGATGTGGTGCTGGGCAGGAGATCTCTGGCTGGGGATGAAACTCAGCATGAGATCAAGAGGCAGCCATGCAGGCATCACCCTGGGAGGGTGATGGTGTCTGCAGGAGAGATCACAGCTGAATTTTGGTGTTGAAGTGAACTGCTCAGGCAGCGTGTCAGAGCTTTGCACCCAGGATACTGAATTTCTCTGACAGCCTGGTGGCTTATTTGATGGTCCTCTCCATAAAGTTCAACTGAGAGCCCATGGACTGCCCTGGGTTTGTACGAGGCTCTCCCTGCAGTGAAGAGGCCAGGGCAGCTCTCACTCCTCTGACTGGGCAGAGCCTCATGTTTGATCTTCCATTCAAATTAGCATGCTCAGGGTGTCTGGGTGCTTCGTCCACATGAGCTGTGGTGAGTAAATAAACAAGGCTCTGCTTTCAAAGGCTTTCACAATTCATTAACTTCAAAGGAACGGGCTCTCTATTTTCTTAGCAGGTCGGTCATTCCACAGATTTACTCTGGATGCTGGAGGTGGTGACTGGTCATGCCAGGAAGCTGGGGCAGCTGCTGCAGGGCCTGGTGTCACACACAGAGCTGTGTTGAGGGGCAGAGGAACAGTCCATGGTCGGTGTTATGCCTAAAGAGGAGAACAGGTAAGTAAATGCATGGGCAAGACTGGTCTGTAGCATTTGCTGACCCAAAGAGCTGCTCCACAGGTGGCATCCAGCCTCAGTGCGCTCGAGGCACTGTCAGACAGAGCCTGCAAGCCATGGATGGGTACCAGATCCACCCCTGCTCTGCAGAAGTGGCCCCATCTCTGCCTGGAGATGAAGGCAGTGTGATCTCACCTGCCCCTGCCCTCTCCAGCTGTCTGTCCTGCTGCAGCTCTGCATTCCTGCTTTGATTGTGCAGGCACAGGTGCTGGGGCTGTGCCTGGCACACAGACCGAGCGGAGGTGGCAGAGGGATGGCAGAGGGATAGCAGAGGGATGGCAGAGAGATTGCAGAGGGATCGTAGAGGGATTGCTGCCGTGCCTCCGAGTGCCCGAGCTGGGCACTGCCAGGGAGCTCACCTTTCACTTGGCAGCCCCAGGAATAACTTGGAGCCTTGCATAATCACAGCTGCCTGAAACCCAGGGGGAAAAGTCACTGTCCTGGGATAACCCTCAGAGCCAGGCTGGCTCACCTCATGGGAAACCATTTTTCTGAGGGAACAAAGACCTATTACAGACATATTTATTGGGAACTTATTTTGGGGTTGATGATGCAGCTCGACCAAGCTCCTGGACTTGTGAAGAAGGGCTTGGTGAGGGGCTGTGTGTTGCTGGGACTGCAGCCTCCATTGAGCTCGTTTCCTCTCCAGCCACAGCACAGCAGGGGACACAGTGCTGGACATTGTCACTGCCCAGTACGGTGGCACCAGTGGAGCTCCAGGAGAGAGGTGGACTTGAGACAGGTAGTGCTGTTCCATGCTGAAGCATCTGCTGCTGGCAGAGCTGGCCCTGGACCCCCACATTCCCCAGATTGTTGGATGCTCAGGAGCAGTTCCAGCTGTCTGGAGACAGGGTAGGGGTTCCTTTCTGGGGCAGGTAAGGGGTTCCTTGCTGGGCGACAACTCTGGGTCATGAGGGCCATGGGAGCCCAGGGGCCCCTGCAAGCTGTGCCTGGTCCAGCAAAAGTGAACTTGTGGTTGGTGTGGAGTCCTGGTGACCCCAGCACTCAGCTATGGTAGGAAGGTCTTTTATCCCCCAAAAGAACACAGCTCCCAAAGGCTGAGCAATCCCCAGTTAGCCCCTGGCTAATTCCCTGGGCTCTGAGATGTTAAGAACGCATTTTGGATAGATACAAATAACGAGAGTAATGAATTGACCCTTCTATATGGCCCCCACCTCCCTAGAAACAGAAGCCAAACAAAGAGGCACAAGGCAGCCCTGTTAGCAGAGTGACAGCATGTGCTTAGTTGGTCTATCCCCTGCTTCCAGTGTTAATTGCTTTGTTCCTTCTCGGATTAATTGATGAATTGCTGTGTGGACATGCAGTGCCTGGCCTTGCAGCCCTGTGGTGCGTGTAACCCTTTGGCCTCTGTTGCTATCTGGGCACAGAAAGTGTGGGGACATCCTCTCCTCCCACATGTGCCCACTGGTACCCAGCTGGAGCTGAGCAGCTCCTGCCTGGTAAACATGGCCAGGGGATCAGGCTGCAAGCAGGAATAGAGGTCAAATAGTGAAATTAAAACCCTGATGTCAGACCTGGGTTTCCAACCAGGACTTTTTGTGCCTTCCTGGATGTCTTTGCCAGCTGCAGTGCACCAGAGGGAACTGGTTTCCCATCACCAGATCCATCCCATACTATGGCATCAGCTTGGACCTGGCTCCATCCCTCCCCTTCTTGCCCACCAGAGCGACAGGCTTCTTTTGGAGCAGCTCAGTGTGCCCAAGCACCCAGGCTCAGACAGATCACCGCAAATCCAGCTGTGTCAGTCACAGAAGTCACCGAAGGCCAGAAATGGTGCAATAACACCTAAAAATACCACACTGCACCGAGCAGCCCCGGTTTCCATCATCCTGCAGAGGCGTCTGTGTATTGTGCGTGCGGGAGAGCCGGGGAGAACCGGCCATAAATCCATAAATCCTGCTGGCTGGCCCGGCCCGGCCCGGCTGTCTGGCAGGCGTGAGCCCGGCTGTCAGCGGCAGATCAGACGGGCTGAGGCTTGACAGGCCTGTGGAAAAACACGGGGTGACATCACGCAGAGACACCAGCCCACTGATTAATCTCCGAGGTCAGTGGCTGCTTTATTTATAACCAGGGAAGGGTTTGAGGTGGGTTTTTACGGCAGTGGAGCAGCATGGGCTGCCTGTTCCTCATCCCCGGAGCAGCTGCCTTGCCGTACACACCTCTGCCTCCTCTGGATATTGCTGGAGTGGCTGAAATGGGGCTCAGGAGCACCAAAATCAAGACTAAACCAGCACTGGAGCCCAGCTGAAGGCACTGATTCCACTGTGGAACTGGTGCACCTTGTCTGGATTCCAGCTTTTTTCTTTGCCCCTGGAGTTTCTCCTTACCCTCCCCAGCAGAAACAGCTCAGCTCCCCTCAAAACAAAGCACATCAAACTTGAAATGTTTTGTGAAACTCTGTCAAGCTTTGGAGGAAAGGAAAGGTGGTCCCCAGGACCAAAATCTTTCTATTTCTTCAGTTTCAAAACATTTCCCATTTCCAATGGCTATTTGTTCTGTGGTCTTTAACATTTTCACTCTGCTTTGTAACCCAAACCAAAATTACAGTTAAAATAATATATTCTGAGTTTATCAGTTTGAAGCATTTCAAGCCTTCCATTTCTCTAGGTTTTATTTTACAGATAACCTGGAAAGCTTTGGGGTGGGTGATTCTGAATTGGAACAGAAACAAGTTTCAAAATGTTTTGCAAAGAACTTCATCCCTGTTGCCAAGTGGGAAGCGGCCAAGGGAGGAAGAAAGCCCTATCAGGTATATCTCTAGAATTGTTTCTAAGTGGAGAATTTTCCTTGTGATTAATGAAAATGGGGAAATAGGGCCAAATCCTGCACATGCTTTGACCGCAAGGCTTGTACAAACAGGCTGCTTGGGCTTTGGCTGGAATGCCCAGGTTTGATTAGCTCTCTCCTATCTAGGGATGCGGGTTGTTGCTGTCAGTGCAGGGAGGGATTTATGTTTCCTTTTCCTCAGGAATATGATCAGTGTCTGAGCATTAAGAATAATCATTTCACTAATGTAAGGCAAATTTCTTACCCTACACTGCTGATAGTGAGGGGGATGCTGTGAGCCATGGATTTGGGTCTGATGGGTGCCTGACAGGGATGAGGATTTAATGCTGCTGTCATGAACCCACACTCAGCTCCTGGACACAGGGGTCACCTTCTCCTGGGTGGAGGTGACCCACCTGGGCAAAGGTGACCCACTGTGCTTATGCAGCCTCACCTCAAATCCTGGGTGCAACTTTGAGTACCACAGTATAAGTTAAAAAGCTGTTAGAGAATGTCCAAATGAGGGACATGAGGATGGTGAAAGATTTAAAGAAGCCATACAAGGAGTAGTTGAGATAATTTGCTTTGTTCAGCCAAGTGAGGAGCTGCTCCTGGGCTGGTGGCATCATTGCAGGAGCTTTCCTGATCAAAGTTCCCACAGCTTTTTCTGCCCTTTGAAGCAGGAAATGCTGTGCCTCCCCAAACCTGATCCATCCTTGCTGTCTCCTCCCTGTTGAAGCCCAGTGTGGTCACTGAGTCCTGATGAATCTCCACTGAACTGCCTGAGGTTTTGCAGCTTAGCATGGTGGAGAATTTGGAAAGAGAAAGAAGGTGGAATAAGCGAGGAAGTGCAGAGAGCCCAAGCATAACTCCAAACTAGGGCAGGAAATGCACCACACATAGCTCTAACCTTATCATCCAGGATGGATTTGAAGTGCTTCTTCAGTGACTCATCATCCCTGAATGGGTTTGAAGGACTGTCTGCTGGAGAGGAAAGGCCAGAGAGCTCAGATCAGATAACAGGTTATTACAAAGCCCTCACGCTGCCTGGGGCATCTGCCAGGGCAGCAGCCAGGGCTGGTTGGAGTGGGGAGGCATAAAATACAGTCTCTCAAATGTGGTTCAGGTGGTCAGGGGGTAGAGAACAGGGCCTCTTTCTCATCTTATTGATCATAGAATCCCAGGATGGTCGGGGTTGGAAGGGACCTTTAAGATCATCTCGTTCAGCCCCCCTGCCATGGGCAGGGACGTTTTCCACTAGACCAGGCTGCTCCACGGCGTGTCCAGACTGGCTTAGAAGAATTCCAGGAATGAAGAAAGGTTCATACTCAGTCCTGGCCAGTCTCATTCCATGTGCACTCTTGGTGCCTCTTGCCACCTTCAGAAATTTCTTGTGAAGTTTAGTGGTTCCTTGTACCCTGGCTCCCAGAGTCATGTGAGGATGGGGGAAAATACAGTGTGAAACACACATTACTGAGCAAAACCTGCTGTAAAAAGCCCTCTCTGTATTGTGCCTTACATGAAAGGTACTGCTGTGGTTCAGAGGTTAACTTTTATCTTAAGCTCAGCTTGAAGCTGAAGAGTTTTAGCATTTTTTAAAGTATCAGAAAAATATATATAAAAAGGACAAATTCTGATCTCTGCTATGCTGGTATTAATGGGGGGAAATTTAATGAAAGTCTGCAGAAGCTTCTGCTTTACTCTTGTGTGAGATTGGATAGAAATAGCCTAAAGAATCTCATTGCTGCTGCCCAGATCCAGCTGCACAGTGGAGAGCTATTAATGCTCTGTTTTCTTGCCTTTGGTCAATACATCTTGCAAGGCAGGAGGAAGCTGGATTATGTCTGCGAGTGTCCCAGTGTCATGCTATGTTGGATAATGAACTGTGGATAAATTGGATCAGCTTTTCAGTTACCAGCCTCTCAGAAATCCAACAAGGAGTCAGGGCAGCAAGCTGTGCTTTCAGCCTTTGCTCTGATAACCTGCCTGCTGCTGTCAAGAGCTATTGTGGTGATTCCAGGTTGGAGCAGGTGAAAATCATTGTTAGCCTGGAAAACGTACGTCTCTGTTTAGCTTGGTGCTTCCCTGTACCTTAAAAATGTCTGGTCTGGTGCAAATCCACTTTTCAAGGAAATAGAGATGTAATGAGAGCGGCCTCTTGCTGAGCTGAATTCAGGCACTGCTTTTGACCTGGTTATTCAGTTAATCCTGGTGGGTGAGGAGTGTGACTTGAGAAGCATCCAGCCTCTCTGGAGGAATGCAAAGACCCTGAGGTTGGACACCTAATGGTTTGTGTTTCCATGGAAATGGAAGGTTTGATCCAGAGTTACTAAAGAATATTGAGAGACCCCCCACTTGGTAGCAGGGCCCTCAACCCTGGCAGTGGAGAAGACTCCCCAGCTCCTCTCCTGCCCATCTGCTGTGGTACCTGTCACGATGGACACCCCTTCCTGCCCAGTGCCCTGCAGAGTGTGTGCTCAAAGGATTGCCTCTGTGCTCCCAGTGGGCTCCAGCTCACTCCTGGTGATGCTGGGGTGGAATCCCAACTCCACCAGCACTGCCACACGCTGTCCCTGCTGCACAGAGGAGGGACAGCTCAGCTGTGGCTCACCGAGGTTACAGCAACTCTGAGCGTTGTGGTGATGAAGGTGACAGCAGCGTGTGCTGCTGGGTGACACAGGATGCTGGATTAGCTCCATGCCAGTGGCTGCAGCCCCCTGCTCCTGGCTGGTGAGATGGTCTGGGGGCAGCTGGAAAGCTGGGGTCAGCTTGGAGCATGAATCATAGAAACCCTCAAATGATTTGTGTTGGGAGGGAACTTAAAGCTCACCAACTTCCAAGCCCTGCTGTGGGTAGGGACACCTTCCACTAGACCAGTTTGCTCTAAGTCCTAAGTCTAAGTCAGTTTGTTCAAGTCAGCCAAGCCATGAATGAACACTTCCAGGGTTGGGGAAAGCCGCAGTTTTTCTGGGAAATGTGCACCAGGGCATTTTTGCATAGATCATTTCTTCCTAACATCTAATCTAAACCTCGCTCTTTCCGTTGAAATCTGCTCCCTCCTGTCCCTGTGTGCCTGTGTAAATCCCCTGTATCTGGCAGAAAGCTGAGCCCGTTCCCTGTGTATCCACGAGGAGCTCAGCCCCACGCTTTACAGGACTTTAAAAACCCTAGAGACTGACAGCACGGGGGGCTGCCGGTGGGCAGGGTGTCTGTATTTTCATTGGGGCTCCCGGGAGCGTAATCCTGTTAAGGGCTGAGCGTCTGATTCAGCTGTCCTGCTCCAGGGCTAATCCTGCAGCGGGAGAGGGCATTGTCCCCCGGGGCTGCTCCGGTGGCTCTGCCCCGCTGCCAGCTCCTCCCTTTGGGGACCGAGCCTCCAAAAACCGATTGTGTCCCACCCCGGGGAGCTGTGCAAAGCTCTGTGGGCTCCTTTGAACTCTGCCGAGCAGCTTTGGGCTCCCGGGCACGGCGGGCAAGCAGCCCGGTACCCCGGCCAGAGCATGGGGAAATTCCGGCTTTGATCCCATTGTCGGCTTTTTGGGGCTGTGCTGTTCAATAGATCACAGCCAGGGAGTTAATTTACTCGTTAGCTATACATTTGCCAGGATTTCAATGCCATTTTTCTCACATCCTCCCTTCATTTGTGTGATTTCCCCTTATTTTGGGGGAAATTATTTATTTTTCCCCTTATTAAGGGGAAATATTTATTTCCCCTTATTAATTTGGGAGAAATTATTTATATATTCCCCTTATTAAGGGGAAATATTTATTTCCCCCTATTAATTCCCCTATTGCCCACCTCCGTGGGTCTTGTGGGCAAGGCACAGTCTGGTGGGGTTGGTGTCACTGCTGGCTGCCTTGGCTACTTGGAGGGTTGAAAATTCTCTTTAAAAATAAGATTCTTACAGAAAGAGCCATTTCAGTTGCCAGTATTTTTGATAACATGATGTGGGTTTGCCTATTTCTCCACAGAAATAAATAAATAAAAAAAATCCAGACCTGATGAATAAGAAATATGTGGATAGAGCTAGTAATAAAACAGGTGGGTCCTTCTGGCAACGTGGGGGTTTGGAGCACCACGGGAAGTCCACAGTGCCAGGGACACTGAGCAGAAGCCTTGCATTAGGTTCATTTTGGCCATTTGATTAAATTTGGCCACAACCCCCCCCTTGAGCAGATGCTCCAGGAATGCCCATTTCTTCACTTCCACTATAACCTGAGACAGTGAATCTGGGGTTAAAAGCCTGAAGGAAAGCTGATAAATGTGTATAATATAAACTATTGAAGACTAAAAAATTCTGAAAACACTGGAGAAAGTAAATACAATAAATTTGGGGCGACATTTCTCTTCCTATCTAAGGTTTTCCAGCAACAGCTTTCCAGCCCTCTAACAGCCTAGAACTCCACATCACCTCCAGACAGGGTGGGCAGGAGGAGATTGATGGGTGCCACTGCTTTGGTCTGTGGGCAGAGCAGGGGTGTGTGCAGTTTTGGCTATGCAGAACATGCTGAGGGCTCTTTGCTTTCTTGTCTGGCTTTTTTGATGACCAATTCCTCCTTGATTGTTGGAATCCTGCCTACCAACCCCTGTGCATGGCCCAGGGCTGCGGGCAGGCAATGGGATGGCAGTGGGCACTGGGCTCTGGGTCCCTTCTGGTGCCACTCGCTGTCACAGGGGGTCTTGTGAAGATGCTGAGATGCCTCCAGGGCATTGGCATTCCATTCAGCATATTCCTGTTTATCCAACAGCGCCAGGGCACTTAAGCCCTTTATGAGGGTGAGTTATACCACGTTTACTGGCTGGCATGTGACTCTGTCAGCCTGTGGGGCCCAGGCTGAGCTCTCCAAGGCCATGGGATGAGCATCCAAGTGGCCCACAAGCATGCAGCCTCCCTCAGGGTCCAGCTCTTGGCTCCCCACCAACCTTCCTCCTAATAATTTTGCTTAAATGCTTTGCAAATCAGCCAGCAACCAATTTATCCCTGAAGTATTTTGGAGATGTCACTGTGAGAATGTTAATGGTGCCTGATTCAGAGGGCCCTGCGAGCTGGAACGTGCACGGCCACGCAGCAGGCAGGGAGGGCATGAAGCTTTACTGGTGTAGGGCCATCCTGGCCTCAGACCCTGCTCCCCAACAGTGCTGCTTGGCAAACTGGTGGAGAGATGGAGCTGGCGAGGCTTGAAACTTTTTACCTTTGGATGAAGTTTGCAAATCCCCTCTCCCCTTGTGGCAGTAAACTGTTTATTGGAGCTGACAGAAACACAAGCAGTTGCTGCTCGCTGCTGTGAGATCCGTGTACCCCAGCAGTGGAAGGAACACGAGGGAGCTGATGACTAATACAGTGTTGAGTTTTATCTGCTCACAGCTAAAGTGTCTCATATGTTCCCCTCTGCAGCCCCAGGGGAGAGCAGCTCGTTTGGCTCCAGAGCAGCAAGCCTTGGTGGCTTCCAGACCTGCTCCAGGAATTGCTACGGAGCCAGGACCACTCAATGCCCAGCTCTGCCCCTCACACCTGAGCACCTGTCCTTCCTGCTGTGGCAGCCAGAGCCCTGCTGTGGTCTGTTGGTGCAGCCCAGACCTTGGGAGGAATGTTGGGAGCATTGTGTATTGGCAGCTCCAGGGCTGGTGCCACTGGTGAGCTTTGTGGGCAGCACTCAGCCAGACTGGAAAGATTTATGAAGGGATCAAAAAGTCTCCAGTCTAGGCTGGCTAACCTGGATCTGTTACTCTGCAAGAGACTGTTGTGGTCTAATTAATGCCCTTCACTTGGAGCATGTTGGGAAGACCCAGGAGCAGGAGAAGTGGTGTTTCCTCAGCAAGCTACTGTGTCATTAAAACAACCCATTGGCTCTCACAAATCATGCTTAGTCAATCCATGTGCAGCTTTATTGCCAGAGAGATTATGAGATCCTGGGGTGCAGTTAAAACCATGTGAAGTACATGTGGGTCACATCCTCTCTGAGCACCCCTGCTCCTGGCTGCACATTCCTACATCTGCCCACGGGTGCTGCCCATTGGGTGCCTGGATTTGGAGCAGTGAAAGAGCTCTCTGTAGGAGCACAGGCACTGTAAGGTGGTCACACAATTCTGGCTGGGTCACACAATTCTGGCTGAAGGAGCGAGTGGTAGGAAGACCATTCCCTCTCACAAAGAATCTTCTGTGGCCAGTGAAGGGCTCCCCACACTCTGCTCATGCTCCCATTACATCTGCTCCCTCCCCTGCCCTGTACCAGGCTTGGCAGCCTGTCACTCCTCGGGGCAGCACCTTTGCCAGGCACAGCACCACACAGGCACAGCTGTGGGCTGTTTAAACAGGCATGTGGCATGCTCCTAAGTGGCTGACTCTGGAATTAATTCCCCAGTCTGGGAGAAGTTTGGCAACCCAAGGGCTGGGAAATAAAACACAGCCGTGGTGGTGGCTGTACCTGTCCTGCACAGACTGACACGCCAGAGCCCGGTGGCAGGGTGGGTCTCCTGCTCCCTGGGGAATTCTGACCTTGTGTACTTTTAAATTCTAAGTGCAACCTGAGTCTAGAGCTGGTAAAAGTGGGTGGTGAGCTGAGGCTAGCAGCAGGAGCATGAGACCTTTCCTGCAGCGATGCCCTTGATACCCATCCTTTCTTGGGTGCCTTGGAAGGACAGGCTGGAGAGTGCCAGGGGATGAGCTGCTGGCCTGGCTGCTCTCCTCTGGCTCTGGAGAAGAGTTCCCCTCTGGCTGCTGCTTTTCTCCAGCACTGATCCCTGTTTGACCTCACCCCTGCTGCCCTGCAGAGGTGGTCCCGGTAGTGGCGTTTCCTGGGGGTGAGCTGCCAGCCTGGCCCTGTGCTGGAATTCCTGTTACAGTGTCTCCGGCGAGTTCCCATCTGTTACTTCATTCATGTGATTAATCTGCCAAAGAAATTCCTGATGTAAACACAGCATTATCAGAATTTACTCCGAACTTGGCCCCTGGATTCCCTGCCAGCTTTTGCTGGAATTGCACTTCTGCTACAGCAACCCTTCAGTGCAAACAAACCAGCTGAAGGCAGGGCGGGAGGCCACGGGGTGGGCTGGGGAGTCAGGGATGCTCCGGGTCAGCCCTGGGAAAGGCTGCGGGTGCGATCCTACAGGGATCAGCTGTTTGCAGTGCAGCCAGGAGGCAGCGGAATGCCGCGGCCGCTGGAATGTTTCAGCATTCTGGAGCATGCCAGCAAAAGGACCTGCTGCAAATGAGACCGTGTTCTCCTTCCCTGTCCGCACGGATCTGGCAGCAGCAGTGCTCCTCACCAGGAATCCTGATGGGTCCCGCTCCGGGAATCCTGACACGGGTCCAGATTGGGATCCCCGATGGATGGGTCCCGCTCCGGAGATCCTGACACGGGTCCAAACCGGGATCCCCGATGGATGGGTCCCGCTCCGGGAATCCTGACATGGGTCCAGATTGGGATCCCTGAGGGATGGGTCCCGCTCCGGAGATCCTGACATGGGTCCAGATTGGGATCCCTGAGGGATGGATGGGTCCCGCTCCGGGAATCCTGACACGGGTCCAAACCGGGATCCCTGAGGGATGGATCCCGCTCCAGGGATCCTGACACGGGTCCAAACCGGGATCCCTGAGGGATGGATCCCGCTCCAGGGACCCGGCAGACAGCGCGGGTGGAGCGGCCGTGCTGGACGGGTCCCCACGCTCCTTTGTCACTCGTGCAGGGTTGGGACGGACACACGGACGTCGGAGGGCGGTCGCGGGGACGCGGCGGAGCCGGCGGGGCCAGGGACGGACCTGCAGCGCTACCTGCTGGCTACCGGCCCGGGGGTTACCGATCCGGGGGCTACCGATCCGGGGGTTACCGATCCGGGGGTTACCGATCCGGGGGCTACCGGCCCGGGGGGACGCGCACCTGCGGGAGATGCTCCTGGTCACAACTCTGAGACCCCATCCTTGCAGGGGATGGGGGGTCACAGTGAGCATCAGGAGGTGATGGGGAGGTGGGACCTCCCCACGCTTGTGCCCCATGTTGTCTTTCTGAACTCTGGCCTGTCCTCATGACTTAGCCAGGGCGTTACAGGTGTTACTCCAAAATGTTGCTTTTCTGCTGAAGGAATTGCGTTTTGATTCGGTTTTTGAGGCAAAGGGCTTTTGAGAAGACTAGAGATGCTGGTAAGAACCAGTGCCACATTGACTGGTAAAGCAAGGTGGCAGGAGTGGGACTGAGGAGTGTCCCTCAGGTACAGGTAAGGAGGGTCATGGATTGACCCTTGCAGGAATTTCCCTCTTTAACTTGATGTAAAGTGATGCTTGTGGATGTGTAGTTTTGTGTAGAGCTCTTTGTACCTACCGAAACCTCTGCTAATGTGAATAACCAGAAGGCTCACAGTTGTGTATTTCCTGACCCTTCATGGGCAGGGACAAAACACTGCAGCTTGTCCCCCTTCAGTCTCTGTGTCCAGTGTGCTGAGATCAGGATGCTCCAGGGTCACAGGAAGTCTCTCATGAAGGTATTTTTCAAGAAACTTATTTTCCCCTGGAGCAGCTGTGGAATATTTCAGTGTATAGAGTAATTTTTCCAGCTATTTTGTCAAAGAGAAGTTTTTAATATAGATTATCTTCTAACTTTATAGAGCTTTTATCTCTTTTATTCATCCTGTGGAAGAAAAAGTCACTTCCCACTTGCTCCCCTGAGCAGCATTCCAGCTGGGATGGCTCTCCCACACCCAGCTCCATCCTGCTGTCAGTGCCCTGTCCTCTGCATGATCTTCTCGGGGCCTTTCAGAGCCTTGGGGGGGTTTTATGCAGGAGGGCACCGTAACCCTCCCTCACTGGTTGTGTCTGGGGGAGATAAAACCTTGCACAGACAGGGGACAAATTTGCCCTGCATCCAGCTGGGTCTCCATCCCGATTTTCCCCAGGATTTAGCCCTGGTTGTTGTCTCCCTGCTCCTGCTCCTCTGAGAGGTGATGATGGGCTCACAAATGGCCAGCACACGAGCTCTCCTCCATCCTCACCCTTGCTCTTGCCTTGCTCCTGCCCGCTGTGACAGACGGTCACTGGCCAAGGGGGGCTGCAAGGAGGTGGCTCCAGGGCTCCTGTTCCTGCACACCAGTGGTGGGAAGATGTGGACACAGGGCAGGATCCCAGCACCTCTCCCACCACAGTCCGCAGCCATCACTCGCACGCGTGAGCTCTGTGTTTGTTTTTGTAATCCCCCTTTTTTTTTAATTGTGATTTTAGCAGTGGTGAAAGGTGCTGGATTGACAGGCCGTGGAGACGGAAGGGCCTCTGAACTCCACAGAAGTTTACATTTACAAAGGACACAGAGAATAAATAGAAGACAGTGTTTAGAGTCCTCTGTAGACACTTCAGACTTGCTTATAATTCTGCAGCAATTCCATCACCTCCGAAGTGATTGATGCTCTCTATAAAGTCTTGCCTTAAAATATTTTCCTATGTGTCAGGGGAAGAGGTTTATTACACTTTACTGAAAGGGCAGGATTTGTCTTGAGCTGAAGGCTGAGTCCTTCCCAGACCTATCCTCAGGAGGAAAAATAATCATAGTGCTGGAAGAAAGGAGCCTGACCCAAGGCAGGCGTGTGGTTTGTGGTTAGCCAGGTCGAGTGCTGGGTGTGGGGATGGAGCTCTGCCTGAATGCTCCAAACAGGGCAGGAGTAACAGATTATCATCAAACTGTTGTTTTCTAAAAGCTTACATTTTCTGTCAGTGGCAGCATGAGGTGCATCTGCTTTTGACACAGAGGAATTTTTTTTTATTCAGAGCAAGTAAATGCTTTTTCCCCCTGTGCCAGGGCATTCCCAGGGCTGCGGCACCATGTGGCACTGTGGGGAGCTCAGCTGCCCTGATGCACTTGCAGGAAAGCAGTACATTAGGTGCTGGAAGCAAGGTTTCCCTTCCCACACAGTGCTGGTAAAGGTCTTGGTGCTTCAGGATGCCCAGACAGCCTGGAAGTGGAAATCTCCCTGCTTTAAAAGAAAAGGAAAATTATGTAAAGGGTCACTGGGTAATAAAATCATCCAGAACGGACACAGACTTCACCTTGGCAAACATTGGGATACCTTGGGGATGTTAATTTTATAAACCATCTGAAAACAGCTCCCATCTTACCCCCCCAACACTGGCTCTGGGCCCACCCCAAAGTTTGCCCAGCGTGGCAGAAGACATGTCAAGAGCAATGAATAAAAATAGCGGTGTGTGCAGAGCCTGTCAGAAGAAATAAATCTCCTGGGCCATGGCCTGGGCTGGGGCTGGCTGTGGGAGGGAGGTGCTGACAAACCCCAGTGACTCCACTGGGATTGCTTCAGTGCCAGCTGATTCCCTGGAGAGAGGGATGAGACCCTGGGGAGCTGCATGGAGCATCCTCAGTCCCATGGCCAGGGACAGGACAGAGAGGCTCCTGGCCTCTCCTGACTTCTGGAAGTGGATCTTGAGACTAATCCAAGTCTGTTTATTTCTACAGGCACATAATGGTTGGACATGATTGTCTCAGAGGTCTTTTCCCACCCTGGTGATTCTGTGTTTCTATAACACTCTTGGGAAGGGCAAACAATGGGTGGGGTTTTGTGGCATGGTGTAAACACTAGATCCCCTTTTTTTGCCTCTCTGCCAAGCAGTTTCTCCATGTGGGTGAGCCAGGCTGATGTGAGCATCAGAAAGAGGCAAGGTCCATCTGTCAGGGTTGCCCACATCCCACGGTGGTGACTTTCACTCACCTGAGGCTTCCTGCAGTTCTTTTCCCTGTAATATAGCAGTTGATAAAATACCCAGTATCTTTAAATACTTGCTGAACAGCCAACCCACGTTTCCAGCCCCTTTGGCTCTGGCTGTGGGCACACAGAGCACGTGCTGTGAGCAGACACTGTTTTCTCCATTGCATTTTAGTTGCCTGAAACAACAAGTGCCTGGTGGCCTTTGGTGGTGGCGCTGGTGTCACCCTGTGCCTGTCTGGCTGCTGGGCTGGATCTTTGCATCCATTTCACTCCTGGCTCTTGGACATTGAACTGAGGGTGCTGATGTGAGGCTGACAGTGCTGGTGGGAGCTGGGCTGTCTCCCACACTTCCCCTCCTCTGCAACATCCCTGGGATCAGGGCTGGATGCAGCCACGGCCACTGGTGCTGATTTATACCTGGACCCACTGGCAGGAATTAGCTGTGTCTGCCTGCATTCAATCTCCAGTTTGATGTTTTAGGGAGAACCCAATGTCAGTTCAGTTAATTGTCTACTAAAGACCCTGCTCCTTCCCTGCTTTCGTGCTGGATTCACCTTTTCTTCTTTCCTTTCTGCAATGCCCTCAGGTAAAAGACAAATGGCAACGTATAAAAAATGACCCGAGTCACTTAATTTGAACCAGAGGAGACAATAACAGTCTGGAGGCAGAGCTGGATTTATCTTCTCTCTCCGATGGAGGCCCCTCCTCCCGTGACGGCTGTCGGACGGTGCGAGCAGCATCTGAAGCAAATTGAGGGTAACCTTTCATTCCACAGGGATCTTCCAGCAGGGTTTGCCTGTCCCAGGGACATCTGCAGCCCTCATGTTGGATTTTGGCAGCCTCTGAGCCCATTGTCAGCCAGTTCCATTGCATTAACTGGTAATGGATAGAGAGATGTCTGCCAAGTCAGCCCATGCATGTGGAGCCACCAGGGACTGGGAGCTCTGGCCATGGGCACGGGGATGGCGACAGAGCTTGGGCAGCTCTTGGTTGTGGACTCACATTTAGGACCTTTCCACAGGCTGTTTATCCACCCCAAAGTGCAGCACTTTTCCTCCTCTGTCCTGTTTTCCTCTGGGCTGAGCGGGTGTGTGCGGGTGCCTGGGCAGCTGCCCGGACCCGACTCAGGGAGGAGCTGGGAAAGCAGTTAGAGTCTCGCCCTGACGGCTAATTCACAGGGATTTTTTTTCCTTCTTGTGTCCAACAACATGGAAAAATGAGAACGATGCATCTCAAAAAGAGGAACAGGGACTCTTGACCTCTGGTTTGTGAGCTGTTGGACCAGCAGCTCAGCAAGGAGAAGCCAAACGTCAGACTCATGATGTTTGTACTGCATTCAGTGTTTATGGGGTTTGCTATTAGGTATTTCCAAATTTTGAGGTGCTTGACTGTGCATCAGTCATGGCTTGGTTGCTGTTACAAACTCACTTTTATGTCCACATTGATTCTACACCAATCCACTGCCCTCCTGGCTATTCCCTCCCCTTCAGTTCTCCACCTCTCTTTCTGATTTGTGGTTAAAATCATACAGTGACCAAGGAGTGTGATCAGGATGCTTTATAAAACCTTCAATTGCATTTCAAAACCTCTTTCCCTAAACCACCTTCAGCACGTTTAGAAACTTCCTATCCCTTGTTGGCTGTTTTGGGGTTGTGCTCTGCAGGGCCAGGAGCTGGACTTGATGGCCCTTGTGGGTTTCCTCCAACTCAGCATATTCTGTGATTCCATAATTCTGTGATTTGTCATGCCTCAGGTGATGGAAGGACAGGTCAGTGAAGTGTAAGTCCCATCCCTGACCATGAGAAACAGCCACATCTGCTGACACCCAGAGGCTTGGGTGCTCTGGAGGGTGCCCATCAATGGGGTCAGTGTCTTCACAGAATCCTCCTGCACTGAAGCCCTGAAAAATCCCTTTTTTTTTTTTTTTTTTTTTTTTTTTTTTTTTAAGGAGATTCCTGCAGCTCTTGTGGTCTTTCAGGGATTGTTTGTTTGGTTTTAGCACAACATAAGCAAACTGGAGATTGGAGGAAATTTCAGCGCCCTCAGCAAAGTGCCTGACTCCTATGGAGGAGTGTTTGCACACAAATAGTAATGACAAAGTAATGGTTTCATCCCCCAGGATGTGAAATGTGCACTGATAAATTTCATCCAGTAGATCAACAGCTTTTAATTTTCATCCCTGAAATCCAAGCCTCTTTCTCAGGAAGTTCAGCTGTGGGTGGCTCCAGAGGCTGCGGGTACTTTGGAGAAGGAGTTGTAAGAGTCAGGGAAGGAGGGAAGGAAAGAGGGAAGGAAGGGAGGAAGGGAGGAAAAAACAAAAAAAAAAACAAAAAAGGGGGAGGAAGGGAGGAAGCTTTTAGGAGGAATGGGAGGAAGGAAGGAAGGAAGGAAGGAAGGAAGGAAGGGAGAAGGAAAGGAGCTTTGGCTAGCTGATAAAATCCTGTGCCCTGGGATTTTGGCTGCCAGCCTGGTACCAGCAGGGATTCAGATTGTCTGGCTCTTCCTTGCTGAGCACAGCACCGTGCTGTGGGTACATCAGCAGCAGGACATGGCTCTCCCTGTGTCACTTAGGGGAAGCAGAAAAACAAACCAACCCAGAATAACGGCAAAACCATCTTCTGGGGGACTTGCAACTTCCTAACTTTATTTTAAAAAGAAGAAAGAAAGTAAATTTTCTCTGTCAGAGCACTGCTATCATCATGCAATGGCACTTAGGAATATTATAAACAATGGTGTCAGTTTATAGGGCTGGAGACATTTTCCGGTGGCTCGCTCAGCTTCCCTCTCCTCGGCGAGCTGGAAGCGAGCTGGCAGGATGGCCAGGATGAGCCTGGGAGATGAGGGGTAATCAGAAGGGTTTGTGCAGCCTCTGGGGGCTCCCATCCACGCCCCAATTCCTTCTAGCAGCTGAGGAGCTGAGCTGCTCCCTGCTCTCTCCGCAGCCCTGGCCGGTGCACGCAGCCAAGGTGGGATGACTCTGGCTCCTGAAACCTCCCCGGCAACCCCCCCTGCCCCACTCTTCCCGGTCTGGTCCTCATTTTCTCTCACCTCAGCACTTTCTCTGCCTGCAGCTCCGTCAGCTGGCAGGCTGTAAATCAGAGCCCAGGCCTGTGTGGCCGGGCTTTGCTCAGCCAGCGCAGCCGAGGAGGACGCTGTTTTAGAGGGGTGGGGAGGAATTATCTCGGCAGCAAAGGAAACCACCCTGGCGTGTGTTCTCTGCTGGCCCGTGCTGCACACTCTGTTACACTTTCCTCCACAGGCACAGCTGCTGTGGGAAGGATTCCTCCCTGCAGCAGAGCCTCCCCTGCTCCGGGCGTTCCCGGCTCAGATCCCGGCGTGCGATGCCCGGGGATGGATGCGCATCCCCCGCCGGAGGTGCCTGCGGGGCACTCACCGCTCTCTGCTCCAGGTGTGCTCAGAAATGAATGGTGTGCTCCATGCCTGCTCTGCAATGCTAAAACCCGCCCCAGCCTCCTTTTTTCTGCATGTTCGGGGCTGAAAAACACGTGCTGGAGCTGGACTGCTGGCGCTGCGGTTCCTTACCTGGCAGATGGAGCGTGTAAGGCACACCCTGCAATGCTCTCACATGGAGAGGCAGAGGATTTATAAGATCAGTACGTGACTGACAGATAAGGGACTCCCACAGAGCAAAGACAAGAGCAGGGGAACCACAAAGCTCTGAGCTTGGACCTGAATCAAGGAATTTACAGCCCCTCTTGTTCAGGCAGGTTCTAGCAGAAAATTTGCCAAATCAACCAAATGCCATAAAAACTTTCTTGAGTTAGGGTTGGGGCAGAGATGGGTTTATAAAAAATACCCACCAATAACCCCGTGTCCCACCCTGGTATTTATGAGATGCACGTGGAGGCTGTCGAGAGCAGAGGCATTTTTGTAAGTCAGTAAAACAGAAAGAGAGATTCCTCTTGGTGAGAAGGGGTGGTGACTTTGAACGCATTGAGGGCAATGAAGGAGATCATTCCATTGTTCTAAGATTTCCATAACTCACTGTGCTTAAGCACATAAAAATGTAGACATTCTGGCAATAAAGTTTGGGTAATATTTGAGTATGAATCAAAAATCTCTCCCTCGTGCTCCCCTCCCCCTTGTTCTGTCTTTTGTTGTTGCTGCAGGCGCTGCCCCCCCCGCCGCTCACCCGCTCCACCCCATGGCCTCACGAATGGAAAAATGTCTTCAGCAGAAACCTCCCAGCTTTTCCTTCTCTAATCTGCAGCATCTGTGCCCAGCCCCGATGCTCCTGCGGGCGGCCGTGGCCCGGTCTTCCCCCAGCTCACGCTCACAAGCACGTGCAGGTTGAGCTTCTTCTTGCCAGGCAGCTCGGCAGGTGGAGGTGGCACTGGCACCACCAGCCTGGCCACACTGTGATGGTGTCACCTGTCACCTCTGTGCAGCCACCACTGGGGCTGGTCCCTCCGGCTTGTGCAGGGCACCCATCACCAGAGCACTCTTCACAACCCCGGTGCCTGCCTGCTTGGGTTATTTTTATTTCTTTTTGTCTTGCCCTGTGTTTTTAGCCTGTTCCAGGGATGAAAAATCCAGAGCCTTCAGCCGTGCTGACAGAGCCATGGTGCCCAATGCTGGCACATGGCAGTGGTGGGACAGAGTGGGAATTTCATGAACCTTCATGTCTGAGTCCTCACACTCCTGCTGAGGCTCCCAGCACTGCACCTCTGGGGTTTGTTCCTTTTTGTCTTTCCCTTTTTCTTCTCTCTCTCTTTTTTTTTTTTTTTTTTTTTTTCAGCCAACAACTTTATTTCCCACTTTGACATTTTCCAGACCCACCTGGGAGCCTGCTTGCCAGAAGGAGAAATGGCACAAGAGGAAATACATCTTCACAGCCTTGAGAGAGGAGAAGGTTGGAATCTGAGTCCATAAACAGCGTTGCTGTGCAGTGAGCAAAGACAGAGCAGGTTGGGCTCTGGAGAGTGTAACCCCACCTCTGCTGCTCCACTGCCAATTAAAAAAAAAAAAAAAAACAAGAAGAGAAGTGGAGCTTGTTTGTTTTTCCCCCTTGGGCTGGGGATGCCGTGCAAGGAAAACCCCTTTCACAGACTGGGGAGCTTTTGTCTTGGGAACCTCCTGGGACACGCAGTGGCTCTGACCTGGCCAAGAGCCATTAGGAACCATGGACAATGCCCATTTCTGCCCCAAACCATCAACCCAACTCCTTCCACTGCCATAAATGTGGACACCAGTGCACAACCTTATCTGTGAGCTATATTCTCCTCCTGCCACTGTCCTGCCTCTCCTGCTGCCTGCTGCCTGCAGGGAGGTTCAGCTTAAATCAGGCAGCACTGCAGAGGGTTTACCTTTGATTTAAACAGGTTTTCTCTGGCTTTGCAGAAGGCAGGTGAGAGCAGTGGTTACTGGCAGTGGCATGCTGGGAACCTTCAGCACGTTTCTTCTGAGCATTGTCACCTGGCCTGCCAGCGTCCATGCTGATGGCTCAGAAAACGTGGAAAAATCAGTCTGGCACACACTGGGGCTTTATTTTATAATGCTCAGTGCCTGATCTTGATTAAAGCTCCTTCCCAGTGTTGCTCATGCTGATACCTGGTAAGCCAGGGCTGTCCCCAGCGGTGAATTACACAAGTACAGTGCATCATTTACTTTCCCACCTTCACTCACCAGAGCACAGAGCACTTTTCTCTTCCTGAAATTGCCAGGATAACCTGTGTATTTGTCATGGCCCACATGGAATGATGGATGTGACCCGGTCAGGGAGGAAGCGCTGCCGGGGCTCCCGCAGCCCATCCCCACAGCCCTCACCCTCCTGCCCCACCACAACTTTTATCCCTTCACCTTTTTTTTCCGACTCACTGAGCAACAACTGTCATGTTTATACTCTTCCCCCCCCCCGCCCCAAGTCCTGCTCTGCTTCAAGGATTAAGCTTTCATCCTTCATTATGAGCTTCTCCCCCAGGCAACATTTTCCACGAAGAAAAAGGAATTTCTGGGATTTTGCTTTTAAGAGATTATGTTACTAAGCATGTGGTGTGTGTGTGTTTGTGCTGAGGTGAGGAGCTTTCCCACACACACGGGTGATCTCACATCCCGGGGCAAAGTAGCAGTGGGGTGGTGTGGGGGGACAGGTCCCTGGTGCTGCCTGTCCCTGGCAGCTCATGCCCTTCCTCCCCTTGCGTTGTTGCATCCTCCTCTCCATCAGAGTGGTGCTGCTGGTGGGACACCCACGGGGTTGTTCCCCTGGGGATCAGGGTGGATCCCACCACCACAATGGTGTGTGGTCACCCCTCTGGGATGAAGGATACAGAATCTGGGGATCTGGGAAGGCAGGGGTCTCATCCTTGCTCGTTAATTTAGGGGCCACTGCCATGGCCCTGCCATTTGAGCCAGATGTGGGGTGCCCTCTGCATGAGGCTGAGTTGTGGCTTTCTCTGTCCACCATTAGGATGCTCCTGGGAGGGCTCATGGCTCAGCAGAGCTGGGACCCACCTCCTTTGCCTGTGGGGCAAGTGCTGACCTCGCTGTGCTCTTGCTTGTGCTTACACGAAACCTCAGCTCCTTACAGGGAGTTGATACCACGCCTGGAGGCTCGGCGTTCCGAGGCTTTGGCTGCACAGTAAGTGTTGAACAAGGTTGTGCTTTCATTGGCAGCAGCTCTTGTTATTAAATCCTTTTCAGGAGCTCATCTAAGCCCAGCAAATTAACATAAGGGAAGCACAACAGATAATGTCAACCGACCAAAATAATCCCAGTCTGTAGTTACAACAGGGAAGGCATAAACACAGCCGAGGAGGAATAACTGCAGCATGTTTAGCGTCAGCATCTGGGCTGCTGCTGCTTAGCAAGCACTCCAGTTCTGCTGGGAAATAACCAAGGGAAGGTCAGGTGCAGCCTCTGGAAAATCCCAGCCCCAGCCAAGCCCTCAGGGATGCTGGTGTGAGGCTGCTCAGGGGACACTCGGGGGCATGGCCCTGACACAGGCATGGGGGGAGCAGAGGCAGAGCCCCCCGAGAGCTGGGGCATCCCCACCCCTCTTCGCATCAGCCGCTGGATGAGCAACGCCTTCAGCCGGTGAGTCACGGCGCTGAGTCAGACCTTGCTCATCCTCTGTGCACTAAATGCCGCTTATTCGAGTGTTCTCGGGGACAAACAAAGACGTGTTCCTGGAGAGACAAAAAGCTTTTTTTCCTGCTTCAACTGTAGCCAGTATATGCAATAATTAACAATTAAATAGAAGACCAGCTTGCTGCTTTGGTGCTGGAGCAGCTGCCATGATCCTGCTGTTGGAAAATGAATGATTCCCAGCTTTCTACTGCTTCGTGACAAGTTGTTTTCAACTTAGAAGTCCATAAATAAATCTAGCTTCTGCTGAAGTTAAACTCAACTGGAAGAGAACACTGAAAAATGCTCTCAGTGGCACTGGAAGCTCAAGCACATGCAGCCTTCAGAGCCCCCACCAAAATACCCTGAGCAGCAGGGCAGTATCACACATACAGACACACACTATTGTGGGTATTAAAGAGCCTAAATCTGATTAAAGCCTTTCTATCCCCACCAGTGGTCAATTCCAGAAACCAGCTCACCCAGGAGGCTGAATTCATTTCATCCCCAAAGTCTAATTAAAGCCATTAGTGTATTCCTTGTCTTTCTGATAAGATCAAAGCATTCCAAGAGCTCGGCATTACCTTATTTTCAAGACAATTATACAACATACAGCATCGATTTATTCTGCCTCCAGCTGTACACATTTATCTCTGTCTATCATCCGGTAATCGGTCCCATCAGACACAGCCTAGCCCGGGCTCTCAGCTGACAAGTGCCTGCACTTGCCAGACCAGGTTTCTTTGTCACCCTCACCTCAAATTAACGCCCGTGTCAGTGCCTGGTGCCCAGACCCGGTGCCCACAGCCGCGGTGGGACATGGGGCACGTCCGGGCTACTCTGGTGGCATTCAGGTGGCCAGGGTGACCTGTGGCCATGGCGTGCGCCACAGCCATGGAGAAGTCGGGGTTCCCACATCCTCACAAGGCTGCCCCAGGTCTCCTCCTCCCCGCTGTCCCCAGTTTCAAGCAGGGCTGTCCGTGCCGTGGGCACCCCGGGCTGCCCCAAGGTGCTCTCCAGGACTCACGGCTCAGCAGCACCGGGGCCCGGCCGCTGGGACAGCAGCCACGGGATGCTCTCCCCTCACATAAACATCTCTCCAGCAGCTCACGGCCCCTGCGAGAGCCGAGCTGTGAATTTTCATCTCTCAGCTAATCAACTCGCCTGCTAGTCCAAACTTGTCAGGAGCTTTATCCCTGCCCTGCCAGCCTCCTCCCGGCCCACGAGTGACAGAAGACGTTCCCATCCCTCCCCGAGACACATCCAGCTGCTATAAAAACAAACATCCTCCCGCTGGTGATTCCTCCTCGTCAAACAGTCCTGACCCTGGTTCCCTCGGGAACATCTGCGCCCGTGCCCGGCCGCCGGCACATCCTGAGTCGCCGGCAGGGAAGGGCGATGTTTACGGCGGGGACGGCAGAGCCGTGTTCCTGCCTAAGCCGGGGCTTTATTAATTGCTGGTTCTCCCTATTGCTCTGTGACAAAAGATTAATCACCCGGCCGAGGCCGCTCTGCCCGTGAGGCTCCTGCAGACGAGAGGCAGCTGTGGCAGAGCCGGGCTCCCCGTGGAGCCTCTGTCCCTTTGCTGTGCCCGGGAAGGATGGACCTCAGCCTGGTGCCTTCAGAAGGCTCATCGTGGTCTGGGCAGGTTGCACTCCAAGGGATTCCCAGGAATCCCCCTGGAAGCTGCTGTGGGATGTAGGGGAGAGATTGGGACTGGTCCTGTCCCCTGTTCCCTCACGGCCAGGCCCTGTCTCTGTCTTGGTCTGTTTTGTCACCGTGGGACCTCGCATTAAACACCCTGAGTGCCAAAACATGGTCTAGGATGAAAACAACCAGAAATCAGCTCTTCAGCTGCATTCTCTTGTCTGTAAGGCACTCAGAATCTGCTCACCCTATGGAAGGGCAGTTCAGGGGACCAGTGCCTGTGGTGGGGAGCTCAGCAGATCCCTGCCTGACCTGGGACC
The DNA here is from genome assembly GCA_018697195.1 of Certhia americana. Taxonomy (NCBI): domain Eukaryota; kingdom Metazoa; phylum Chordata; class Aves; order Passeriformes; family Certhiidae; genus Certhia; species Certhia americana. Next base: position 1,980,341 of record JAGMWU010000028.1, read on the forward strand.
AGCAGTGAGCTGGAGCCTGAGCGGCCACCCTGAGTCCTGCACTGCGTGCAGCTCCCAAAGCACCTCCAGGGCCGGGTGGCTCTCCACGGAGGTCAGCAGCTGCCCAGCACATCTGGGGCTCACTCAGCACCCCTCAGAGCCACCCTCAGCCAGAGCTAACTCCAGGCATGTGGGATCAGTGGCCATGGGGGAATGCTTTCAGCTGGACTGATTCCTAATTAGCTGAAACATAATTGGTTTGTGTTGCAGGTACATCTATAAACACTGCTGCAGCCATGCACATGGATTTTGTGAAATCCTCCCGGCCACTGAGCAGGTACAGACACTCAGGGACGAGCAGGGGATCCAGCACGGAGCAGGACCATGCCAGAAGGATGCTCAAACTGGAAGCAAAGAACTGCAACCGAACCGCGTGGTGTTTCAACCTCTCTGTGTGTGCTGCTTTCAGTATCTTCACCCCAAAGCGATGATTGCCCTGAAAGCGATTCTCCCGGGTGCTTTCAGTTGCTGTTCCCATCCGGGTGTGGGTCTCTCCCGGGCCGCGGCGGTGAGCTCGGCGCCGGGCCGGCGCCCGGGGGTTATCAGCGGCGGTGGCCGAGGCGGAATTATCGGGGCAGGGAAGCGGGGTGAGCGGAGCTCAGCTTCTTGGCATGTTTGCTTGCGCTAAACCTGCAGCATGAAAACTTTTCACAACAACACTCAGCGCTTGAAGCCTTCCTTGGCCGCCCGGCGGAGGGGAGAGCCAGGGCTGGGCTGTGCAAACAAACCGTGTGCACCGGCACCGCGGGCGGGATGGCCCCGAGCTCGGGCTGAGAGCACGCCAAAGTAAAGGAGCTGCTCCTGACAGAAATGTCGCTCCAGCATTTGGGGGCAGACACGTTTCCCGGGGGGTTCCCTGTGATGGGGGTGCCCGGTGATGAGACGCCCTGCGATGGGGGTGTCCTGCGACAGGGATGTGCTGTGACGGGATGTGCTGTGACGGATCTGCCCTTGGCCGGGGGTTCCCTGACAGGCTGCAGCCCAGCGCCGGGGCCCCGTTCTCCGTCCCGGGTGCGGCTCCGCTGCGGGCGGAGCGGCGGCGGGGCGGGGAGCGGCACCGGCCCGTTCCCGTTCCTGTTCCCCGTTCCCGTTCCCGTTCCCGTTCCCCGGTCCCGGTCCCCGTTGCCGTTGCCGTTCCCGTTCCTGTTTCCCGTTCCCGTTCCTCTGCCCGTTCCCCGTTGCCGTTCCCCTGCCCGGTCCCGTTCCTGTTCCCCGTTCCCGTTCCTCTGCCCGTTCCCCGTTCCCGTTCCTCTGCCCGTTCCCCGTTGCCGTTCCCCTGCCCGGTCCCGTTCCTGTTCCCCGTTCCCGTTCCTCTGCCCGGTCCCCCTTGCCGTTCCCCTGCCCGTTCCCATTCCTGTTCCCGGTTCCCGTTCCCCGTTCCCGGGCGCCGCTCGCCCTCCAGCGGTCCCGCTGCGCCGCGCACCGGGCACGGGCCGAGCCCTTCCCGGGCTGCAATGAGCTCTCCTGCCCTGCCCTGAGCATCCCTGCGTGCCCCTGAGCTCCTCGTCCTTCTCCGAGCTCTCCCGGCCGGCCCGGGGGCGCTGGGGGCAGGATGGGGATCAGGGGGTGCAGCCCCGGCTCCGCCCGGGGTAGGGGTGGCTCGGGACAACAGCCCCAGCCCCACGGCCAGCAGTGCCTGCAGCCCATGTGCAGAGGGTGCCAACCCCCCGGGCCCCCTCTTTCCCCACAAAAACCCCTGGTTCCTCTCCTCGCCCCTGCACACGCAGAAGCCGAACTGGCATGGATGCATTTTAGAGGGTGAAAAGGATGGATGCGTTTTAGGGGGTGAAGGAACGCCTCGGTCCCAAGGAACTGACTCCTTCCCTGCACAGAAACGGGCTGCCAGCGGCCACCAGGACAAAGATCAGGACTGGCTTGGGCTCATCCCTCTGGAAATGGGCTCCAGCCTCACCCCGTGTGTGTTGGAGGCACAGGGAGCCGGCACGGAGCTGTTTACCCAGGGCTCGTCAGCATTCCACGCTTGGGCAAGGTCCTGCCACCGCCGCTGCTATAAAAAGCCATCAGGGCTGTGGCTGAGCCACACCAGCTCCTGTCCGGGCAGGGCTCCTCACCTCCGGCTGTCCCGGACAGGAAGCAGCACCAGTTTGGTGGCTTTGGGCTGGTACCAGCACTGGCACGACCTCGGGGATGCCATCAGGCCTGGAGAGATGAACAAAGAGTTTCTTCACAGGCTGTTGAAAAACCTGTTCAACTGAGGTGATGTAAAGATAAGAAAACCAGGTCACTGCTGAGGTACATTATGAAGGTTTGGGAGCTGTGGGCTCTGCCCTGCAGAAGGGCAGGGAGGTGATGGCTCTGTGCATGGACATGCTGCATCCCAAAGCAGCTTTTCCTGCAGCCAGGGTCTGTTCCCAGCTGTATCCTGCCACATCACTGAGCTGCACACCTTGGCAGCAGAGGGAATTTCTGTAAGGATGGTTCCTGTTTGAACCGTCAGCAGGGACTGGGGTATCTCCTTCCCCAGGCCCCAAAGTGTTCAGTAATATAAAGTGTCATCCATCCAGCATCGTGACACTGCGGCAGAGGTACTCTAGGAAAATTGCTTTTACTTAAAAATACCAAAAGGCCAGCTCTGTCTGGAATATCCAGAGTGTGCTGTGCCACCTGAACCTGCCCCAGGGCACCTCCCAACTTCCAGCAGCTGCAGCTGAGTGGAGATGGAGGAGCAATATTCTCTGGCTGCAGCAGTCAGGACTGCTCAGGATCCATTGTACTCCCAAGAATTCCCTTTCTTCTGACATTTCAGAGCTTCCATTAAAGCTCCAGGTTCCAAGTGAGCACAGATGCCCAGTTAGCACCTGCAGGACTGTTTCCTGCTGGGCAGCATCGACTCCAAACATTTCCTTAAGCAATTTGCACATCTTAAAAATAAAATCCTTTATTGATAATACGAATGTTTAACATGTTTAATGCCATCAGCTATAAAAATGATTAAAGACTTCAACTTGGTACATTTGGCTTTACAAATTTACAAGTGTTAATGAATTAATACTAGTGTTATATGTTTTGCACTTCATTATACTCCATTAGCCAGTGACAAACTCTGCAACAATGTCTGCTTAGGACACGTGAGTTAGAGAAGAAATATTTAGTTGCTTCCACACAGAATCTACATCAACAGTTAAATACTAACTCTAAATGTCTTACTGAATTAGTTGGATCCATATTAATCCCTTGTGCTTAGTTTCTTTCAGAAGTTAGTCTACTAGCAAAAATACATTCTTTTGCATACCCCTTCCCATATTATATTTTAGAAGAAACAGTACTCAGTGCATTTTCTATTAGACTTCATCATAGTCTCTCTCTCTCTCTCTCTCTAGAGCTATCAATAAAGGGGATAATACCAGTCAGATTAATGTAAAAGCAAAGAAACTCATTAAAGCAGTGTATACAAAAGCCTCACTTTTCAATCAGATGGGATACATGGGCCAAAATCCATCTGCCCATCCATTTTAACATTTACTCTCAGCGAGAGGAAAAAAGAAAAATCTGCTGTGGACACTTAGTTAAAAAAGTAATAAATGTGCTTCCAAAAGAGTCACTGCCCATTTAGCTCTGGCTGCCTCTGTGTCCCTGCTGTTAATACACAGACTGTTCCACTGGATTAGGAAAAACAGCCCATAATACCACTATCTAAAAGGCTACTAAAAGGTCTGTGCAAGCCTCTAAACCCCTGCCACGGCTGTGTGGGGTCACTCCAACAGCAGCCACCTCAAAGCAGCACGGAATGAGGCTCAAAGCCCAGAGGAACCTCAGCTCTGCATCCTCCCATGGCACAGGCATCTTCCCCACGACAGAGGGGTTTTATCAAATGAAACAGTGAAAATTGACAAAGGAGAACGTGTCTCTGGCAGTGGGAGCTGTGCAAACACCACTCTGCTGCCGAGGGAAGTGTTCCACGCTGGACGACACCGAGCAGCAAGTCCTATTTTTAAATTTAGATCAGCTCACATCCAACACCTGAGATCATTAACTCAGGGTCGTGCTCTGCCACTGATCTGTGGTGTTTATCCTGTATTTCTCAGCACAGCGACTCAGAAATCCACTGTGCTGTGCCCATTGGTTTTCTTGCAGCAAACATTTCTGCACAGGAATCAGCTGCTGCTCCTGGGTCCAAATACTTCCTCACACACATGAGCTGCCTCAAACTTAAGGCAATTCCTCACTGAGGAATTTTTTTTAAATCTCAGTGAATTGCCATGTTTTCTTCATATGAGGCAGAAGATCAAGAAGAGATCAGTATTTCCCTAATACACTGTGTGTTTAGTATGTATGTGTGTGACATACTTACACAGATCTATATATTCAATTCCACAGCAGCAATGATTTGGTTCCATATTTGCAGCCAAGGAAAACTAGCCATAGCCAGTGGGTAAAATCCAGGTCAGTCAGACTTAACTGACACAGATGAGGAACAAAATTATTGCTTTTGTTTAAAGCCAAAGATCTCATGTTACAGGTGTTGCAAAAACCCTGTATTGTATGAACAAGTTACTTTTTCAAGTAATAGAGAGATCTTTGTCAAGTAACAGAAAGATCCCTTTCTCAGAAGTTCTACACACAACAGTAGAATGCTTGAAGAGCTTGAAAATTCCAGGTGATACACCAGAAACCAGTTCAGCCATTTAAAGCACACAGGCATCTTGGCAGGAAAGCAGAAAGAACTGTACTGACAAGGAATACTGGCAGAGAAGTAATCTGGGTGGTATCACAATTAAATTTTACCCCACGAAACTCATGTGTGCTTCCTCAAATAGCTGGGAGCTGTGTCCTGAAGGACATAGCCTGGCTGGCTGCACTGGCCTGGTGGTCACCTTACAGAATTTGTAGCACGTTTGCTAAGTTATCTTAGCAAGTGGAAAGAATTAAAAGGAAAACCAGTGTTGGTTTCAACATTCAGGACTCAGAATTTGTTTCTGCAGCTAGATGTTCCCCTCCTCACCTTTTCCCGAGAATCACATTCATATTGCAGGCTTAGTTCAGGCACTTTTAGAAAATGTTCATCTGGAGTAAAAAGTCTGCAAAAATTATTTCTGCATAATTTAAAAGTAGCATTTCAGTCCCATTAGAGGTTGATAGGTCCCACATGATTATGGTTGTTATCTCTAATGATTTGACTGTTGCCATGAGACATTTGGAGGCTACTGTATAGCTGTAGTTAAAGTTTCTTCATAAACAAAAATATTTTCCTACCTATTAAAAAGGAAAAAAAAAATATACTAAATGCTTTATACAGACAGAATCTGCTACTATGGAAATAAATAACATGGAGTGGAAAAACAGCGTCTTAGCTCCAGGGTAAGCTAAGCTGTGGAATGTCACATTCCCATTTTCTGGAGACTAGCTGCTGCTTGGCAGGAGGATCTCCAGGTCTTTGCCATTTGACACGACAGTGCTGTTAGAGCAGCTACTCGCCACGTCCATGGGGGCACCCAGGGAGGAGGCCTGGGAAGAGGTTTTGGTTAGTGGAGCAGGAGCAGCAGGTGACTGAGCGAGGCCGGGTTTCTTTGGAGGAATGGGTGGAGGATTCCCTCTTTCTGCTCTGGGAATGGTTGGTGACTTAATTCCAGGAGACAACGGGCTCAGTGGGCTGGAAACCTTGACAGGGCTTGGAGAGTGGCCAGCCTCTGCTTTGGGGCTGACAGCACTCGCCAGGTTTCGATAGTCCGTGCCAAAAGGGGAGCTGTTTGGGGACACAGGCTTGATGGGGCCCTGCTGGCTGGTGAACCTGGACAGCACCTGAGTGACCGTGTTGCGGGCCAGCTGCTTGGCAGCAGAGTTGTCTGCCAGGGTGGGAGACAGGTCCCGGGAGGGGGGGCTCTGCAGGCCACTTGCCTGGTGCTCCTGCTCTGCCTGGGACTGGAACTTGTGCCGAGCCGCGTGGAAACGCTGGTTGATGCCCACCTGGTAGGAGGATTGGTAGCCAGGGCTGCTGGCCGAGGCTCCCACCAAGCGTTTCGTGAGCACTGGTGAGGAGCAGGGAGAAGGGGTCAGAGAGGAGGCAGCTGTGCTGCTGGGAGACAGGGACACCCCAGCAGCAGGCAGCTGGGACATCAGATGCACCGGGGACTCTGTTCTTACAGGAGAACTTCCATTCTCCACTGCATTTTCAGAGGCTGCAGCCGACTTCTCCCTGTGAACTTGGCTCTCTGCAGTGTTTGTCTCCCCACCCACCTGCACGTCTGTGTCACAATGCCCGTTGGATTTTGCATAGGAATGAACAGGTGTCGAGGGGCTGGCAAACACGCTGTGAACAGCTTTGCTGGTGCTGCCAGGGTTGGCTCGTTCTGCCTGCAGACTCTCAGTCTGGCAGGACACAGACTTCACTGGGGGACTGTCAGTCGTGACCCCCCTGGATGTCACCGAGGGGCTGGGATGCACAGGCTCGGAGGGACTGTGCTCCTGGCAAGAAGCCTTCAGCTCTTTCAGGGCTTTCTTGAGACATTCCACCTCTTCTTTGAGTGCTTTTGTACGGTTTTCTTCTCTGTTCAGCTTAGCTTTCAGCTGCTCTCTTTCAATGTCAAACTCTGAGAGTTGCTTTTCTACTTGTGCTTCCATCTGCAAGCCCCGCTTCCTCTTGGCTGCCAGCTCCTCTTCCAGTTTACTCACCTTACTCTTCTCCTTTTCCAGTTTCAAGCTCAGTTCTGCTGTCTTCTGGCCCTCTTCAGCTGCTTTGGCAGTGGCTTTCTTGCACTCCACAACAAGCATGGAAGACAGTTGCTTATGGCGTGCCCTTTCCTCCTCCAACTGGCTTGACAGCTTCTTCTGCTCCTTTTCAAACTTTTTTACTTGGGATTTTTCAAACTCCACCTGGAAGTTAATGAAAAAGATTTTAAGGGTATCATAAAACCTCCTGAAAATAAATGAAGGGCAACACCCCAACAGGGAACAGGTTTATTGTGTATCTTGGAGAAATGACACAGTAAAAAATGACAACAGCTAAGAAAGAGGTCATTGCCCCAGAACTTTGCAAAGCAGTGTGAACAACTCAGCTTGCACAGAGTACCAATTATTACTTACTGGTAGTTTTAACCTGTATGAAATTCGATTGGCCTTTAGTGAGACACACACCCAGTCTGCCATGCACTGATGGAACAAACAAAGCTTCCTTCCACCTCATTTACTGCTTTGTCAGTTTGCCTTTTAAAGGCATTTAGGCTTTAAAATGCTGATGTGTTATGGATATTTAACAAAGGCTACAGCGCTTGAGTAACAGAAAACAGTGGCTTAAATATTTATTAGCATCTCTGAACTACACCCCCAGGACATCTCCCATGACTTATTCTGAATTTTGAGTACTGCAGCACGCTATCAATTGTAAGTGCAGCCCTGTTCTTCAGAACTCCTCGGATTTCAGGCTGAAGTAAGATTTCCAAGCGTTTGATTGCCTATTAATACCTTTTAGCACCGCTCAGCTGCCAAAACACACTGAGAAATTGAAGGTTGTTTGTCATGCCAAGATGATAAAAGCTGGGAGTGCCTGACAGAGGGAGGTTCCTGCTGTTTCTCACTGCTCCCCACCCAGGAGCCCGGGTTGTTGGGGCTGTACCTGCTGGGTGAGCCTCTCACGCTCCTTCTCCAGCATGTAGGTGACATCGTCTCCCTCGGCCGTGTCCTGGGCGTGCCGCTGCCTCTCCTCCTCCAGGTCCAGGATCACCTGCCCAACAAACAGCAGCCATTCAGTGCCCAGCTGCCTCACAGGCTGGGTGAGAGCAGTGCCTCTGCACAGCTCCAGAGTGACACGGGGCAGCTTCACACAGCTGAGCTCAGCTCAAATGGCAGGAAAGCAGCTTTTGGACAAGCTCAGTACGTGGCATTATCACATGTCAACACACACACAAATTCCTCCAGTCTGTGCAATATCCTTGAGAGGTTCATGCTCTGAATGGTGCCCTCGTTCCAGAAGGGCTTTTGGACAAGTTCAGTACGTGGCATTATCTGGTCAAATTCAGTTTGTGAGAGACATGAGGGAAAACTCACACTGGATCTGCATTCATTTCATTATTAAATAGATCACACACTATTCCCCCAGTCTGTGCAATATCCTTGAGAGGTTCATGCCCTGAATGGTGCCCTCATTCCAGAAGGGCTGGGGCTGGAAGGGCTCTCTGGAGATCATCCACTCCAACCCCTTTGCCCTGGAGTGGCTGCACAGATCAGTCCAACAGGATTCTGAATGCTGGCAGGGAAGGAGAATGCACAACCCCTCCACAGCCTGTTCCAGTGTTCTGTCACCCTTAAAGCCAGTCAGTTTTTCCTCAGCTGGAAACTCCCATATTTCAGTTTGTGCCTCTTGTCCCTTGAAACTCAGAATTTCCTGGCAGGACCATCAACCCAAGGCCCAGCAGGAGCAGAGGTGCTGCATCCAGGAGACACAGGGCATTAACAGCAGGACAGTCCCTGCTCTGGCTGCCTCCAGCAGCAATTCCCACCCAGGCTTCTCCCAGTGCCTTACAGGGATTTGAGGACTCCAGTGTAAAGTTTATTTTAAAGAACATTAATTTGATCTTCCACTTAAGAACAAGATGAGCTCTTGAAGTAAAACTGCTTCCCATAAGGACCCAGTGAAGGAGCTCCTTCAGTTTTAACACTGAATTACGTGAATAATTGAAATGTTATTAACTCAACAAAAAAGCCAGAATACAATCTTCCCAAGAGGTTCTGCTGTATCTCATCACCAAAACTAAGCTCTCCCAACACATGCTCACCATGAATTTAGCAGCTCCTCAGTCTTCTTGAAATTTAAGCTTCCAAATAATGCTTAAATATCATCAAGTATACAGATACAAGTATATATATATATATATACACAAATATAGAGTATACAAGCTTTTACAGAAGTAGACAGGAAGAGGAAAAGGTGAAAAAATATCAGATTTTACTGTATGACTTAGTTGGATATTTGGCTGAAAAGTGAACCACAGCCTAGTTCTTACTTCTAGTGACTTCAATTTTTGTGGTAGTATGGTCTGACATATGACCAAGCGCTTTGTTGGTGTCAATATACGTTAAATGTACATCTGAAGAATAACAGCTGCTTCATTAAAGAGGCCAAATGGGCAAGAAAAATCCTTTTGGTCACTCCATACTTCCTTAGGGAAGCACAAGGAGCTGCTTTCCCCTGGCAGCAGCTCTTCAATAACCACAGAGAACAAGTCTCAGGCAGAACAATGAGAGAATTCCATCTTGCAGAAACCCTTCCTTGTGTTTTGGGAAGCATTACACCTCCCAGCTGTAAGCTAGTTCCTTTTTGGTGTGTCCTAACAAAAACATCTTGTGTATATTTCAGATTCTGGAATTAGAACTTATAAACTCACCAGCTGCATCATCTGGAAGGAAAAGTTTAAACAAAGGTGCAAAGTCCTTTCAGTTACCAAACCTCAGGGAATTTGTTTTCCTGAAGTTAACATGTTATTAAAACACAACTGTAACTTCTGCACATCTTAATTGAGGCAAAACCTACCTTTCTGTGTCTGCTTTCTGCAGCAGCTAGTTGGGATAACATTCTTTCCTGCATATTCTTGCAATGTTTCATCACCACTTTCAAAATTGATAAAGGATTGGAGCATACTGGCTGCTTTTCACCATGATTCCCCTCTTTCAGGGTCTCAAAATCTCTCTGCAGAGCCATCAATGGATCACTGATGTTGTATTTGCCATAGCGTTCCTCAATGAATGTGTCCCTGTGCTGGGCCTGCAACACAAAAACAAATTTACATTTTAATAAAACCAGCCAAAGAAGACGGGGCTTTGTAGTTAATATTCCTTTTCCTCAGTTTTCCATTTAAACAGAATTTAACACAGTCTGATTCATATCCTGTTATCTGCTCGAAAGAAAGGAAATAAAGAAAAATCTTGCTCCAAAACACAGCATCTCCACAATATATATTCAGTCTACAAACATCCTCCTACCACAGCTACCTGCCAGGGCCATGACTTCCATTCCACAGCTGTGTGAAAGGAAGGAAGGTAAGCACCAAATCTTGCTCAACAAAAGATTTAATCATTTATGCATCAGTGAAAGCAGCAGTTGTGTGGTTTCCTTGACTATGTCACCATCAAAGAATTTCATGTTGAGCAATTAAAGAGTTTCATTCTTGCAAGAGCCATAAATCTGTGAATTGTTAATAAAATCTTTAATGTTCTCATCCAGACTAAACAGAGCTTGGTTTCTCAAGAAGCAAGACAGGAATGATGAGGTTTCCTTGGGTACTTGCAAGAATTCAGAACAACTCACACGTACTACATTTACAGTATTAATGGCTGGACTGGATGAGCTCAGAGGTCTCTTCCAACCCCAGTTATTCCATGAATCAGCCATTCCATCTGGAAATCTGTTTGTTAGGATACCCAGAGGCTTATCCTAGTCAATGATGACTGTAAAGATCTAAAAACAAAACAAAAGCTCATAAACAGATAGATATGAAACTAATATCTGCATGTTTACCACCATGATAAGACCCCATATGAAACCAAATATTTATGGAACAAAAGACACAGGAGGAAAGCCAGATCTAGATTCAAAAGAGCCCTCAGAGGTGCCTTAGCTCAAAGAAATATAATCACTGATTTCCAATGGAGTGGTTCCAGGCTGATTTCTGAGAATTTGTGAAAACCTGTGACAGTGATTTGTTCCTCTGCGTGTCACTGACAGCACAACCCCATGCCCAGCAGAGCTGATGCTCCTGCCAAAAAATATCACCTGAATATGAGACTTCAGCGTGGTTCCTCTTGATTCCTGGTGTCCTGTAAGGACTGGTTATCATCACAGTTCACAGCTTTTCTTTTCTAGAGCATATAAACGACTGCTGTGTCCTGCCTGGCATGTCCTCAACACAGAAAATTGGGGTTTTTCCTCTGCACGAGTCAGGAGTGAACCCAGGACCTTTATCCAAGTGTGTTTAATTTAGAACAGGCTTTAGCATGTGTGACCTACAGAAGGGCTCTGACCCTCCATGTGCTTTTCCTGCCAGAGCACACACACGATGCATTTTTTTCCTTGAGCAACTGCTCCAAGCAAACGCTGCCTGCACCTTGCCAGGTGTGTTTCACTCTCTTGCTCCCAGCTGGGCAGAGCACAAACAGCAGATAAACCTTGGCAAGCCAAGCACAGCAGCTCTCTGGAGCTGGGGGAGGGCTCTGGACACCAGTCCCACCCAGCCCCAACTCTGCTGATGCTGGGAATGGCATTGAGCTGAACAAAAGCTCCCTGCTCTGAATGCAGAGCCAGCCCGTGCCAGCCTCGCTGTGCAATCCCCAGAAACCCTTCCAGGGAGCAGGAATGGAAAAATGTCACCCATTTCTTATGGGATTGCACAAGGGCATCGTTTAGACAGCAAAGACTGAGCCTGGCTCAAATGAACTGACAGCTCAGAAGCCAGTGCTCCTTGGAATGGCTCTTTTGTGATGTCCCAGTACCAAACCCACAAATGTTCCCTGGAGCACACAAAAGCAGGAGTCACAGAGGGATGGAACATCCTCACACAGCAGCTGGGAGAGCTACACTGGAACAGGGAGAGTTAAATAATAAAACTTGGCTTTAATCAAAGAGCTGCTGAGATTTGTTGGTCCCACCTGCATTCTGAAATGTTAATGTGATTAACATGAAAAAAACAAAAAAAAAAAATTGATTTTTGCTCTTAAAAGGAAGAGTGTTTGCATTACCTTGACAAGAGGCATAAAAAAGCCAACCTAAAATATCTCTCCATGACCAAATTAGAGACATCCATCCTGTGATTCCAGTTTGGAGCTGGATTTTAACCCTGCAGTAAACAAACACAGAGGAACAGCTCACACTTACAGATACCCCTCCCTCTCTATCAGCAATATCCATCAGGAACTGTGGATACCTTTGATCAGAGCTTCAGATATTGTTCTAACTTCACACAAAAATAAGAAGGAGAGGAAGGAAAAGATCAGCCCTGGAAATGGGAGAGCAGCCCTGGATAATGGGGCAGCCCTGGTTTAATGAATCACAGGAAAAACTACAGGTTTGGTGTTTTTTTTTTTTTTTTTAGGAACAGGGAATCTTCTGTTTTTCTGAATTATTTATAAAAATGACTCAATGAAAGCTCCATGTAAGTGTGGAGGGAATTTCTAAGTGACTCAAGCATTAATAAGCCTGTAAATATGAACTGGGATCTCCATCCAGCTGGCCTTACTGCTTTGACAGATGAGCATAACCCCAGCTCATCCCAGTGCTGGCCATTCCACACAGAAATATGGGAGAGACCCTTCACAAAGTCTTCTACCAGTGCTTCAACCGTGTAAACAACCCCTGCCTTTACTGCTGGGCAAGCTCTACCAATTAAGAACTCCAAAACCTGAGATTAAGGTGATTTTTGCAATACTGAAGGTGTAACAAAAGCCATGTTTTCCTCTGCTCCTCACAGCACCGGGCTCTGAACTCTGTTGAATTCAGTGGGGTGGTTTGTTTCCTGTTTGGGAAAGAACAAGAAGTTCTTCCTTGCTGCTTTGAGCAATTAAGTATTTTCCTGAACAAGCATGACAAACAGATGAGACTATCATAACATTAAGAGCTTTCTCAAGTCCAGCTATTCTTCTTTAGTAGCCAGCAGAGCATAAACATTTAATTAAAGTTGTCTAGACCAGAAAAAGTCTTAACCAGGTCATCCTACACCGACCACACCACGTTTGCAAAAACAAACCCAGTGCTTTGGCGTTAGGGCCACTGTGCACCTGGAAATGCAAGCAGGGATTTTCCAGCCTGTGACACCTCTGTGCTGCACCTGGGCCACCCAAACCACTGAGGCAGCTCGTGGAAAATAAATTCACAGTGCCATAATCTCCAGAGGTTATTTTATACCTCTGGTTATATTTATATATTTTATATATTTTATATTTTATACAGGTGTGGAATGCCATGGCTTGTCTGTCCTCCCGGACAGCTCTGCAACTCCTCAGTCACTGGAGGTCATGTCCAAATACCTTCAACACTTCTGAATTTGTGCTGTCTGGCATGGATTCCATCTTAAATGCAGTTGTTGTTCCACTTTCAGAACAGAAGGAACTCGATGATGGAAGAGAAACACTCTCTTAGCGAGCCCAAAGTGAAAAACACCCAACCTAGATGTCAGATCCCAGCACAGAAAACAGGAATCCACAGAAAATCAAGCTTAAACAAAAAGGAAGTAAGGTTACAAAATGCAGTGTTAGTTAAGGAGTGGAAAATTTCAGAAATGACATCCATCCCTCCAACATCAGCAATGGTGCTTTGAAGGAAAATGCAATTGTGCAATTACAGCTTCTGATTTAGTACCTCCACCTCTGTCATCTCCAACATGCAGAACTGTGAATCTCCCACCAAAATACTCAAATTCCAGAAGGAACTAAATGGATTATTCAACAATTTTCAAGACTATTAAACTGACCTCTCCCAACAAGAAAAGAAGATAACATATAAGCACAGGGTGCTTTTAAAAACAAGAAGGAACTATACAGTTCAGGGTAGTGAACTACCCTTAAAAATAAAATTCCAGAAGACTGGAAAAATGAGGCATAACCAGAGAGGGTTCCATGTGAAACTGGCTGGCTTTGAGCTCAAGTCTGGGTAATGACCACTGCTAGTCTGTTTGGGAAGTGATAATTCTGATTTTATGGGGCAGAAGCAATATCTGACCCAACTGAAAAGATGTTTCCTGTGCAGGCAGGCAAAGCAAAGGCTTTGCTTTGTTAGGAAAAAGCTACTGTTTCCTCTGGGGATTTCTAGGCTCTTTTGGGATGAATGTTTCTCATAACCTATTTCTGTATTTTTTTAAAATAAAATATTTCCTTCTACTGAAACCTTGTTTATCTGACAGAATATTCTCTCCCTCTTCAGTAATCTTTACAACTTGTTTTACTGGAACACCAAGCAGGGAATTTCCAAGACTTATTTCAAGTGTTTTTTGGACATCGAGTAGAGAATTTCTCTTCCCTGTAATTTCAGGTTTTAACCCTAGGTACAAGACAAACACACTCTTAATTAACTAGAGCTACTGAGTTTGCAGTTCTCCAGTAATAATTTGCACAGAAGTTCCTCCTTCATGTAGCAGAGAGTGGAATAAGCTTTAAATAGCTCCCTACTGCCTTGAACTTCCTTATTAGCTTCTCTCCCCAGAGACAGAAGTTGGGAATACAGGCTGAGGTCACAGCAAGCACTGAGAGAGAAGGGAAATGGGGGTGGGGACCACTTGCTTTGCCCAAAAATAAATGTCAAAATGCTGGAATGGGATTTCCAGTGTAGCTCCAGCTCTGCAGCAATGCCAGGAACAGAGCTATCAAGCAAATTGTTCAAAAGCAGCATCTGTCTTAATTGCCATCATTCAATCAAGTGAGCAGACCTGATCAACGAGAGTTTCCCACACCTGCCCAGGTAAGACCTGTTGTCAGCTCTGAAGTTTGCTCAGGAAATGTCAAGCAGTGTGAAATTGCAATTTCTTTCCCTGGGAGGCCGTGGTGAAAGGCTGGCTGTGCCAAGGGGCTCCAGGGGCTGCACCTGCCCAGGATCTGCATTTTGGTCACCCCAAAACCAGAGAGCTGAAAGCCAGAGCAGGAGCCCCTGAAGCCCTTCCAGCCCCTCTGCTGCTCTCAGCACACACCTGGGCACTGCAGAGCTGAGCTGTTCAAAGATACTGGCACACCGTGCTGCTCCAAGCGAGAAATCCAAACACAAAATAATTCCCCAAGCTTGCAAGGAAAGCTGTAAGGAATGCCTGCATTCCAGCAAGCCAGCACCCATGGGAACACAGCTCCACGGGAGCTGCTTCCTAAGTGATGCAGAAACCCCATTTGCCCCATCTGTGAAAGATTTAACAGCAGGAAGGTTTTCTATTACTGCACTTTTTATTTTAAACAAAAGCTAGACTTGAGTTTTTGGAACTGCACTGTAAACCTAATTTCTAAATCCACTAACAAACAGCACCTAGTTTTTGCATTAATACTGCTTTGTGGTGAATCACTGAACTCAGAAGCAGAGAGATGATTGCCAGCTCCCAGCCATTAACACAAAACAGTTTCTATTCCAGTGTCAAGTGCCTGAGGCCTTATTAACATAAAAGAATAAGCCAGAAAGCTGTTTCCTGTTTTCTAAAAGTAAACAGAACTTCAATTCTAATGTATGGAAAACTCTCTTTAAAAAGACTGGGGGGAGGGAACAAAGTGCTCTAACACAGAGATAGAGATCCATTTAAATATTGAATTGTTTCCAGTCGTGGTGTGCTATTTCAGAAGGCAAACCTGTGGCTCATGCAACCCTTCCTACACAGCAATAAGGTCAGAGAGTCTAAGTGAGGATTATGCAACTCTCTGACAGCATCTGTATTTTTTGGATGATATAAACACAACTATAACTACAGGAAAAGGAGCACAATAAGAATTGAGGCTTAAAATCTGTTCCAAGGGGAACACTGAGATTTATGTAGTGGACAGGAAGTTACTTTTAGGAAAAAAAAAAAAAAAAAAAAAAAAAAAAAAAGGTTATTTTTTTTTCTGAAGAAGTTTTAAAACAGAGGAAGCAAACTGAAGCACTGGGAAAGAATATTTGGAATAGTCAGTTTGTCAGACAGCAAGGAAGGAAGGGTCAAGATCTGGGGGTGAAGAGAGGGAGAAAAAAGAAGTGAGATCAGCAGGCAGTGTCTGGCAGGCCCAGCTCAGCAGCTCGATTCTGACACAGAGGGAAATGGGGCCAGTGCCAACCAACAAGTGCCTGATACCAGGAGGGAGAAGAAAACTATTTTAAGCTTTGTCATCTGCATGCATGGATTCTCTCTGCTAAATGCCAGATGCAAAATGTTTGTCTCTAAGCGTGCAGGAATATCAATTATTGCAGACTGTACTACGATCAGATGACATGTTTACAAATTAAGGTACTCTTCCCCTGCAAGTGCCTGTCCTTTTCTATAATGTACCAGAGGGTTTGACTCAAACAACCAGAGCTCGGAACCGTTTGAATCTGAAGCAGAAGTAAA
Source organism: Certhia americana (assembly GCA_018697195.1). Lineage (NCBI taxonomy): Eukaryota > Metazoa > Chordata > Aves > Passeriformes > Certhiidae > Certhia > Certhia americana. The sequence goes on from JAGMWU010000028.1 coordinate 1,996,369, forward strand.
ATTAGCCCATGAAGGGAAATGCGTTTTTGTTACTATGTGGGAAGCAAACAGGCAGATAAAATTCTGATTTCCAACCACTGACATCTACGTGTTTAACATTAAGTGCTGGAGAAAATCACTGCTGGGGTTTAGGATTATGCAATCCCCTAAGAAAGTTCAGAGGACTGAACTCCACCTGCTCCCAACGTATTACCCGCATTTAACGTGAAACTATCGCTCTTCCAAAGAAATCCAGCACAGGAATGATGCAGCACTGAGGGGCCTGAGAGCTGTGGGACCGTGGCAGACAGGTCCTGTGTGTGTGGAACCAGCACCTTCCCCAGCCTGGCTGCCCCAGGGAAATTACAGCTCCATTTGTCCAATTTATGCAAGTCAAACTAAACTTGCTCTCAAGAGTGCAAATATTTAATTCGGTCTTAGAAGTTGTTTTTTTCTTCAGGGCAGCACTTTAATGCACCAAAACGTGAGTAAACAGATTAGCAAGGTTTCCTTTAATTAGTCCCACACAAAGTCTTTCAGCCAGCCAGGCACGGTAAAGCTGTTACCACAGTTACTATCAGCAAAACAATGAGGAAAAAACACTGTAAGGCCAGAATTTCTCTAGCTGTATATTCCAAATAAATGGACAAAGCAAAGCTGGAAGTGCTCTGCTGCTGAACCTCTGCCCAGCCAGCACATTAAGCAGTTGCAGGACTTTTCCTTCCTGGCATGGAGAGGTGCTGCAGGCAGGAAGGCAGCCTGGACCCAGCCCAGGGTCACAGCTGGAGCCCCACGCCAGCTCACGCTGCTGCAGGCACAGGACACGTCCCAGGGGTGGCAATTTTCCCCTGAGATCTCCCTCAGGAGGCAGAAAGAGGCAGCCTGGATCTGAAATTTTCACTGCCCTTTCCCACCACCTCCAGCACTCCTCAAAATCCTGAGATGAAACACTACAGCATGGCCCTGACAGAGGAAGGGGAAAAGAGCCCTAACCTTTGATTAGCTCACTATTTCATACTCCATAATTACCAAGCATAGGTTACAATTTTGTTTAATTCCTTCTCACTTATGAGTACTTGACAAATTATGTCAAAGGGTATTCTTGCTGCATTAATCTCCTCATACACGAGGGAACTGCAGGTTAAATTTCAACAGGAGAGATAATAGCTTTACACTACTGGAAGGTAGGCAATAAAAAACCTCTGGAATGGAGCTGCTCCATTTCTTCCCATCAGTCTCTCTGTGCTCCATTGTACACATTTCACACTGATATACTGAAAGGAGGCTTGTTTTGGTAGCACATTCTGACCACACACAGTGAAAACAGGGATTTCAGGACAGAGCAGAAAATAAACCATCTACCTGATCAATAGTTTTGAGAGGGTAACAATATTCCTCCAAAATAAAAGAACTATCTAAATGCAAAAGTAACTAACAACAAACATAAGCATCCCCACTGTTCTGGAGAAGGATTGGCCTTCACTGCCCTAAAAGATTTTGGAATCAAGCTGGAGAAGCTTTTTGCTGGAAAAGCAAGCCCCTGCAGCTCTCAGGCCTGCAAGCTGCCATTCCTCTTTTGAAATAGCTGCAAGTTTTATACATTATGAGCAGTGACAGGTCAGCTTGAAAAAGCCTTCAAGATTCAAACCTGACACAACGAATTTCTTCCAAAATTGACCCCTGCCATCATTTATACCACTGTTTTTTCCACTTTACTGAGGCTGAGTGCCAACCAGGCATCCTTCAAACAGCAGTAGAATTACACACGGACAATATATTTTCTAAAATCATTTCCAGGCTCAGCATTAACACAGCAAACTGTGCAGAGAGAGCACCACAGCCCTCACTCCCCAATCCAGAGCTCACCCCCACACCAGGCAGTTTTCCTGCACCACCCCTGCCTTGTCCCAAAACATGATCCCACAGCACCACGACCTCAGCTGCACTGACGTGGACTGGAATTGGCTTTCTGGAGCAGTTTTAGCTGGAAGGTTACACTGATGCTCGTGCCAGCCAAGGAAAGAATAAGGAGCTGAGCACTCAGGGCTGCTGCTCCCAGCTTATGGTGGCTTAGCCAACACAAAGCCACGGATGCTTTTTACTTAGTGTGATGGTATTGCCACTAAAAGACTAATCTGTGATGCCTCTTAGACAGAAGAGTTTCTGCTTTAAGCAGTCCTCCTTTTTAAAGGAGAAATAAACCTACGGAGGAATTCTGCTTTTACACAGCACAAACACATGGTTCTTTATCAAAAAGGATGAAAACACACACTGTATTTCAATACCAAAACACTTCTTGCAGCCAGCTTCCAACAATGAATTCCAAGACAAAACTTACATACAGCATTTATTATGTAATCCTGCTGATATTAAAATGAAATTCTGAACCAGTAAGAAATCTTTACCTCTGAACTTCACCTTGGATACAAGCACTCTGCAGAACTTACAGTAGTACTGTTGTCGTGTTTGTTTCTTATCCTGATATTTAATACCTACCTTTAAAGCCTCTATGACAAGGTCTCTTGCTTCTAATTCTCCCTCAAGAATGCTAAACAGCGTCAGTAGTTCTGGCTTGCTGAGTTTTTCCAGATTCATCCTGAAAACCTGAAAATTAATGAAACCTGTTTAGTAGGTATTTCTTTGGACATTAACATCAGTTAATGGTGTATACAAGATGATGTATATGATATATAATCTCCATTTAACTTCAGCTTCCAGTTTGTGGGATTACCCTGAGGGGGGGATAATTTTCTCTCCAGCTCCCAAGACCAGTTTTAGAAGATGCATTTGTCACCTTCTCCCAAGGGACAGGGACATATGCACACCCAGATGGTGACGGTGGAATGTGTAAGCTAACAGAACCGGACGATATTCACCAAAAAGGAGCCAAAGTTAACAGGAGAGGAGAAAACCAGGGATATTTCAAAGTCACATTGATTGCACATCTGCCTCACACAGCTGCAAACACCACTGAGGGGCTGTGATGAATGCAAGCCAACCTGGGCCACCCACAGGAGCTCAGCAGTGTCGGGAATGCTGCAGTGCTGGGAAGCCCTTCCTGGGAATGCCATTATCTGTCCTGATGGAACAGGCCCAAACCACTCCACAAAAATCAATGCCACAGAAAATACACACTTAATTACTATTCTTTCAAACTGCTTCAATATCAGCATCATTTATTAAATATCATTTTACTGCCCACATAAGAGATCCACCATCTGAACTGCACATAAAGAAGCTTTATATTCCCTTGCATTTTTGCTGATACACTTAATACTGTCCAGTAATAAGCCTATTTATTACATAAAATTGTTAAAAACGGAAATAATTTCAGACTAAATCCTTGTCTCTGATGCAAATACACCCATCAATATAGTTTTGTGCTTTGCACAACCATCAAATACAGTTTTCTGAGTCCAAGTCACGTCCCTCTTTCACCACACTTTGTGTCAAGCAGAAAATGCTACAGCATGAAGAAGCTACTTAGAGACATCAAACTCCAGTGGCAAGTGGTAAAGGGTTAAATCAGCCCCTACTGGAGAAATCTATCCAGCTAAAACATCCAGCTGAAGTCTAGTTAGTCTGAAGTCACTGCTCCTTTACAACTGATTTGCATAACTGTGCCTTGGAGAGTTATACACAAAAGCAAGTTCTGTCTTGTTTGTGCCAGAGCAGTTTTCCAGTCTCTGGAAACAGAAAGTTCTGCAGTCTTCAGAGAGCAAAGAGAAATGAGAAATTTACTCTGTGCCCCTCTGCTAAGCAGGGAAGTGTCTCATTAAATGCTCACACTCCTGCCTCACGCAGTGCTTTACATGAAATTCCATAAAGCAGCAATGTTCCTTACAGGCTGCCCTGGCTCACCCTCCTGTCGGCATGGGCTGCTGAAGGAAAGAATAAAAATGGTCAGAGAAGTGACCACGACTGGCTGCTCCAAAACCAAACTGAACTGGGCACCACGGGCCTGCCAGCATTGCGTTTGTGTTCCCTCCTGCAGATCCATTCACACGTTCAAGAGGAAAATCCACGAGTGGAGTGTTTGGGAAATCTGTTCATACTTGTCATTGTGTCAAAAAAAAAACCTGCCCAAGACTTGACACAAAGGCACAGTTTAGGAAACTCAATGTATTGACTAAAATCCCATTTCTGTGGGTCAGGGCAGTGCTGGTCACTCTTCAGCACTGATCATTTGTGGTCAGTCAATGGACCTGGACAGAGAGATGCCCAGGGTGGGAGCCTGACACCTCCCTCAGCTCCAGATAGGAGGGTTCCTGTCACCTGGCAGGTGAGACCATGTGAAAGGAGTGTGATTTACAACTTGGTCATCTTAGAAAAATGGGAAGAAGCAGCACAGAAATGCTAAAACATAAAGAAGTAGCCACGCAGTGAGAAAAGACATAGCCTGGTCCTGGTCTTTGATATTTACCATGTTTGTGTTGGTGCTTATGTCAAAGGTGCAGCATTTCCCTGGGCAGCTTTACATGTGGAATATCCAAACATCTGCTTAGGAGCTGCACGGCTGGATTTCAAAACCATCTCACTTCTTGCTCAGAATAAATTTGCAGGTTCTAAGACTGAATCAATACCAATGGGAAACAACTTTTATTGCCAGATACTCGCCAATTTACAGTAGAGTTGGGGCATTGCAAACCAGAAGGAAAAAGGAGCAGCCTCCTTGGAGATCTTAGAACAAAGTGTGTCATATATTTCTGTTACCCCAGGACAGTAAGTGTTGAACATGGACTTTCAACATGACTGCATCCATGCTTTTCTCCTAAAAAGAGATGATGTGGAAATGTGCAGCTGCATCTCCCCAGGAGCTACCAAACATCTCAGTCTTAGAGCAAGGACAGCTACCAGCTGCAGTTTGGTATTTGAAAGCTGTTAGTCAGGGCAGCAATAATTTCTGCTCTGTATTCTAACTACCCCCATTGTGACTCGTCCTTCCCAGTGTTAGAGGAATAAGCCATGCTATTCTTACCATGCCTCTGCAGCCTTTAATGAGCTTAATAACATAAACAAGCCCTGTCCTAAAATATACGGGTAAAAATACTTAAGAGAAAGAGAGAGCAGGAGCCAGTCTGCAGAGCAGCCATTTATCCAACAACAGGTAACATTCAAGGTACACAAGTGGTGCAGCCTCAGCTTCCTGCTGCAAGAGAAAATCTCTCTACCTGCTTTGTTTGCATCAGTTAATCCACACTGCTGAGGGAACATCTGGGAGCAGATGCAACAAATAAAGTCACTGCTTTAAAAACCCCACCAAAAGGCACCTTTATTCTCCAGTGAGCTGCAGGGAGCACCCCAGGCAGGTGTCTTGTTATGTTGAATGGATCACAAACCCAAAAAGCCCTGTTGATATTATTAGTTTCCAGGAACAAGAAGCATCTCTGGTTCAAACAGCCATCAGGCACGTATTTGAGCTCCTTTCCCCCTATCCAAGTCTAAATCCAAATCCATTCCCAGCCCTCTGGGCTCCTGAGCTGACCTTTCCAAGGCTGCTTTCAAGCTGTGCCTTCCCTCATCCCACTCTTTATCAAAAGATCACCCCAACTCTAGTAAATTACCCAATTCTCCCTCTTGCAAGCAGTCCCATTCTACCAAAGGGATCTGGGCACTTCAACTGGGGAAACCGACCCTCTATTTCCAAACCTTTAACCAAGAGACAAGAGTTTCCCAGCAGCATAAACAAGATCCAGTGATTCCCAGGGCACGTTACCCCTTTACATCCAGGGAAATACACTGAGTGCACTCACACAGATCCCAAACCACAAAGACCTTGTTGTTTAGTCTGATGATATAAATATTTTCCCTCAGTCTGAGATACACCACCATTTTTGGACAATAAGCCAGAGTTTAGAGCATAAACAAAGATAATCACTTTCTGCTTGCCTAAAGGTGAGCTTCCTTTCAGCTACAGACCACTGGAGTCCCCTCAACAAGCCCATACCCACCCTCCATGGAGATAAAACTTCTCTAAGGCAGTTATTTCCCAGTACTTCACTGAAAATAACCATCAAGAGCAGTTTAAGTGTCCGTAGCAGCGTGGGAGCCAACAGACCAGGGGGGAGTTATCTTTGGCATGTGCCACTTGAGGAACACAACAGATAAGCTGGCAGCTCCTCCACACCCTCCATCGATGATCATGAACCCGTGCCAGGTCACATTTCACTGCTCTCACACACACACAGGGGCACAACCGAGAGAAAGAACGCTGCCAGCACAGGAGAACCTCACCCACCCACCTCAGCAAGAGCTGGAGCCAGGGGCAGGAACCAAAGAGGAGCTGAACACGCAGCCCCAGGCACGGCGAGGGCACTGTAAAGTGGAAGTGGCATCAAAACCCTTCTACTTTTTTTAAAAAAACATCATGAAGAACAAAGCTTGTTGTTCCTTCTTCCTGTGAAAGAGGGTATTTCCTACACCTACAGCAATGCAACAACGCCACAGTGTCAATAATCCTGAACCAGCTTCGTTTTCTTTCCCGTGTTCCTGAAGAGGAATGGGTATTTTCCAGGAGCCAGCACGGCCAGTCGTGTAATCGCAGTCATGGGAGAACCTAAATCACCAGTTTGAGAAGTCCTGATAGACAAGTTCCCAAAACTGCTTCTGTGCCTATCGGGTGGTGTTTGAGTCCTTTCAATAATTACACGTGTTTATGTAATGAAAAAAAAGCTAACATAGGCTTAATAATTGTGTATCCACAACGCTGCCTGGCATTGCATCAGAACTGTGGAGAAGCAGGTTAAAATGAGAAATGTTTCTATTTCCTTCACCTTTGTATCTCAGCCCTAATGGAGAAAGGGCATCACCCACCAAAAAAAAAAAAAAAAAAAAAAAAAAAAAAATCCTGAAAAAAAACCCCAACTATTAATTTTTGAAGTAATACTGAGAAGGAAGAAAATTAGAATTTTGAGCGTGGATTTTGCGTGGGTCCTTGAAGCCCCTGTGCAGCAATTGGAGCTGGGTGAGAGAGAACAGAAACCATCGCGGGCTGCTCTGACCTTCAGCAACCCCAGCCCGCCACACGATCGCTGCTGAGCCGGGGACACCGGGGACACCGAGGGACACCGAGAGACACCGAGAGACACCGAGGGACACCAGGGGACACCGGGGGACACCGAGGGACACCGAGGGACACTGAGAGACACCGGGGGACACTGAGAGACACCGGGGGACACCGGGGACACTGAGAGACACCGGGGGACACCGGGGGACACCGGGGGACACCGAGAGACACCGAGGGACACTGAGGGACACCGAGAGACACCGAGAGACACCGAGGGACACCGAGAGACACCGAGGGACACTGAGGGACACCGAGGGACACCGGGGGACACCGAGGGACACCAGGGGACACCGGGGGACACCGGGGGACACTGAGAGACACCGAGGGACACCGGGGGACACCGGGGGACACTGAGAGACACCGAGGGACACCGGGGGACACCGGGGGACACCGAGGGACACTGAGAGACAGCGAGGGACACCGAGGGACACCGGGGACACCGAGGGACAGCCCCGGGGAAGGGCTGTCAGGGCTCGCTGCACCGGCCCGGTACGAGCGCGGCGAACAAAGGCGAACGCCGCCCCGGAGCCCGCAGGGAAGGCGGGTGCGGGCAGCAATAACCGGCTCCATCGCCTCTCGGTCCACCGGGCGCGGCTGGACCGGGCAGATCCCGGTACCGCCCCCCACCCCCGGTACCGCCCCCGATCTCCCCGTTTCCCCCCCGATCCGTCCCCTCCCCGCCGCTTGCGGCCGCCACCGCCCCTCTCAGCCCCCGCGGGTCGGGCCGCACCTGCCTCTGCCCACCCGCGGCGTGCCAGGACGGGCCGCACCGAGCCGAGACCGGCACCCGCGGTACCGACCTGCCCGGCCTCGTACCGATCTGCCCTGCCCTGCCCTGCCCTGCCCTGCCCTGCCCTGCCCTGCCCTGCCCTGCCCCGCACCGCCCTGCCCCGCACCGACCTGCCCTGCCCCGCGCCGCCGCCGCCGCCGCTGCCGCCGCTCCGCTCCCCATCGGCCGCCCCGGCCCGCCCCGGCCGCTGACTGACGGCCTGCCCACCAATCAGCGCCGCCGCGGCCCCTGCCGCGGACCAATCCGCAGCGAGGAAGGCGGGACGTGGGCGGGCACAGCCAATGAGGCGCGCGGAGGGCGGGGCCGCGGCTGAAAATCCCTTTTGTTCGCGGCGGAGCGAGCGGGCGGCCGTGATTGGCGCGTCACTTCCGGCGGGGCGGGGCCGAGGCTCCTCCCGGGACACCGCCCCCGGACCGGGGCTGTGACCGGGAACCGGGCCGGATCGAGAACCCCGGGCACGGACCGGACCGGATCGAGAACTCCGGGCACGGACCGGGCCGGACCGGATCGCGAACCCCGGGCACGGACCGGACCGGATCGCGAACCCCGGGCACGGACCGGGAACCGGACCGGATCGAGAACCCCGGGCACGAACCGGGCCGGGCCGGATCCTGAACACCGGGCACGGACCGGACCGGGCCTGGAGGAGGCTGGCGGCAGGTGAATGCCGGGGCAGAGCCGTGCCATCCCCGTGGTTCTGAGCCCTCGTGATTCCGGGACAGTCGCTGTCCCCCGACACCTCCGGGTCCTGCTCCCCTCATGGCACCTGCACTTGGGCTCCCTCTCGGCACTGATGGTTTGCCCAGGGGTGTTCATAAGATCCCCGTTCTCTTTGTGCAGCAGCTCTGACAGCGCTGCTGGGCCACGGGACTCACCTGGGCGGTGACTGACTCACCTGGGCGGTGACTGACTCACCTGGGCGGTGTCTGACTCACCTGGGCGGTGACTGACTCACCTGGGCGGTGTCTGACTCACCTGGGCGGTGTCTGACTCACCTGGGCGGTGACTGACTGACTCACCTGGGCGGTGTCTGACTCACCTGGGCGGTGACTCACCTGGGCGGTGACTGACTCACCTGGGCGGTGTCTGACTCACCTGGGCAGTGACTCACCTGGGCAGTGACTGACTCACCTGGGCAGTGACTGACTCACCTGGGCAGTGACTGACTCACCTGGGCGGTGACTGACTGACTCACCTGGGCGGTGTCTGACTGACTCACCTGGGCGGTGACTGACTCTCCTGGGCGGTGACTCACCTGGGCGGTGACTCACCCACCTGGGCAGTGACTCACCTGGGCAGTGACTCACCTGGGCACAGCCCTCGCTGCTGGTCACAACGTCCCTCTGATGCGCTTTTGCAAGGGCCCAGCAACTCCTCTGGGTGGAGGTGCTCTGGCAAAGGCCACATTTCAGATTTATTTTTCAGATTTCCATTTATTTACCTGCTGCCCGCTGCAGGAAGGCTCTGAGGACGCTGGAGGGGACTCTGCCATGGATGGCTCAGCCACGGGGTCCCGACACGTTGAGGGCAGCAGGGTTTTGCTGCCAGAGCTGCTTACCCATCCCTCTGCTCCTCCCCGGGACACGGGAACGGGAACTATCCCTTTTTGTGGAGAGCACGGTCAATCATTCCACCTCAGCACATTCCATGGGATGTGCTTGGCATTGCTAACACGCCGATTCCAGAGAGCTGAACAGTGTTTAATTTTCCCACTATTGGGAGCACCTTAAGCTGCACCAGAGGAGGTGTAGTTTGAACATTAGGAAGAAATTCTTGACAGAAGGGATGATTACCCACTGGAAGGAGCCCATGGAGATGGAGGGTCGCTGTCCCTGGGGGTGTTTAAGGGCAGACTGGATATGGCCCTTGTTGCTATTCCACAAGAAATGAACCACACACCTACGACAGCTCTCCTCAGGGAAGAAAAGGAAAAAAAGAGGATGTTTATTGTGGACTTGGATATTTATAACTTTCTGAAGGTGAGCCATGATTGGAGAATAGAGTACAACCTCTCTAATCCCCACAGGTCAAACCAATAGTCCATCAAATCTGGCTTCCTCTAGAGAAGAATGTAAACAATCATTGTTTACAGAAAACGTGTGTGAGAAACTGACTCCAGGAATTCAAAAACATCAGAAGGCTAAAAAGAAAACATGCAAAAGCAGGGGCGACAGGCCCTCAGTGCTCTCTCTGCTACAACGTTCGGTCACAGGTTGGTCTGGATGATCTCAGAGGTGTTTTCCAGCCTATTTGATTTGGTGATTCCCTTCCTGTGACTGCGGGGCAGCGCTGGGACCGCAGGGAGCTGCTGTGACACGCGGCATGAACCGCCTGCCAAACAGGTGTCACATGGTGACACAGTGACACGATGTCACTTTACACAGCGACAATGCCACCTGTAACCATGGCGGTCTCCTGTCCAGGACGTTCAGAAGATGGTTTTGTCTAGACAGGGTTCCCTGAGTGTTATTTCCCAGCCTTGATAAGTGCTGCAAGTATTGCAGTGCCTCTGGTCATGAAGACTTCGAGCCCGTGAGGGACAAAACTCAAATGGATTGCCTCTCCTGGGCTGGGCCAGGCTGGAAGTGCCCCCGTGGCATTGCCAAACAGCTGGTTTATTAAGACATCTAATTGTGATTACCCTGTGCTTCTCCTGTCTCTCTGCTTTTCACCCATTGCCTCTTCTTTAATCCTTGAAATTAAATTTTTAGGCGGACGTCCCTTAATGATGCACATGAAAAATGGTGGCAGCTCATCTCACAGGCTTGTCTTTACTTCCTACACACCATTTCCACTCCTCGCAGGATCTCGGGGCGAAGCCCTTGGCAGGCAGGGATGGGCTGGAGCGGGGTCAGAGGAGGGGGATGCTGGCACGGGGCTGTCTGCTCGCTCTGAGCTGACACTGCGGCTGGAGAAAAGGGGAAGGAGCTCCTGGAAGTGCACAAATGAAGGAAGTTGGGGGGAATAAAAGTTGAGAACTCAGCACATCCTGTGAGCGCAGGACGTGCAGCCTGCCACGGGATCTGCCAGCTGGGACAGCATCTCCTGCTCCTGGGAAAAGGGGCTGGAATGGGACAGGGGCGGAGGGACAGAGGTGAACACCGAGAGGTGACATCGCTGCCGTGAGGAACCGTTCCCGGAACATTCCCATTCCCGGAACATTCCCGTCCCCAGAACATTCCCATTCCCGGAACACACGGACCGTCCCCACCACCTGCGCTTGTGCGTTGGCTCTGAAGGACATCTGAGTCCCAGGCAGCGGGGCCCAGCGGATCCGGGGCCGTTACCGGCGCTGTCCCGGTCCGGTTCCCTTACCGTCGCTGTCCCGGTGCCGTTACCGGCGCTGTCCCGGTTCCCTTACCGGCGCTGTCCCGGTGCCGTTACCGGCGCTGTCCCGGTGCCGTTACCGGCGCTGCCGCGCCCCCGCGCGTCCTTCTCTCTCCTGCTCAGCTCGGCTCCGCTGTCCCCGCCGCTCTCCTGCCGCTGTTTCTCGCTGATCACACCCGAACCGTTCCCGTCCCCGCCCGGTTTTGTTTCTCCATTTCCCGGCTGGCTCTGCCCGCGGGCCGGTCCCGCTGCTGCCCGGTCCCGCTCCTGGGAGAAAGGGACCTTTGTGTGCAGGAAGAGCTCTGAGAGTGATTGATGAGCGGTGATGGAAGGACAGGGATGCAGGAATTACAGCTGGGAACATCCGGCACCCAGAGCTCCTCTGTTCTGGGGCTTGCTGAGGACACCTGATGGACCCAGAGCAAACACCTGAAGGGGCTGAGAGTCCTGAAACCTCCTGGGTGGTCTCAGGGGTGGCAAATAAACAACTGTAGCCTTGAAAATTAATACAACTGAGAGAAAAGAAGTGTCATAGCTGAATCCATAAAGAAAAAATGTTTTAAAAGATAAAGAATATACTCAGTTGCCCACTGGTCTTCATTGAGAGGGCAATAAATCATCTGCACAGAAGGAGGAGGAGGCTTTCCAGGTCTGGAAGACATCTCTCTCCAGGCTCTTTGGTCCCTTTATACTTTTCATTTTTTAACATGCAGCAGAGGTCCTGGCACAGGTGTCCAGAGCAGTTGGGGCTGCTCCTGCATCCCTGGCAGTGCCCAAGGGCAGGCTGGATGGGGCTGGGAGCAGCCTGGGACAGGGGAAGGTGTCCCTGCCATGGCAGGGGTGGAACAAGATGAGTTTTGAGGTCCCTTGCAGCCCAGGCCATTCTGTGATTCTGTGCTTGCCAGATGTGTCAGATCCAGGCAGACAAATCAGGAACCCTGAGGGGCTGTGCAGGGTGGATTTCTGGTGGCAGGAAACAACAGAAATGTGCCAAGGAGAGAACAGGTGCAGGTGGCGCTGCACAGGGATGAGGACAAGCCCAGGTGTGTGCGGGAGGTTCTGGTTCTGTTGAGTGAGCTTTGAAACGAATCCCAGGTCAGAGCGAGGGGCTCTTGGGGGCTGCAAGGCCCATGGGATGAGAGCAAGAGCTCTGGGCTCTTTGGGAAGACAAAGGATGAGCTGGGGTGGGCCCCTCAGCAGCACTGGGCAGGCTCAGGTCCTGCAGGCGAGGATCAACCACCAAAAAACTCCCAGGAGGGGACCAAGTGGGAAGAGAGAGATTTTTTCCTGAAGTATCGCAGGCAAGAAAGATAAACCACAAACACCAACAATTAGGAAGAAGCACATCTGTCATGTTCTTGATGCTGTCGGAATGAGAATCCATCTGGGAAAAGAGCCAGCCCTGGCTCCCTGGGAATTATGTATTTTTTTCTTTTTAAATATTGTATGACATCCATCTCTAGAGCTGTGTGTTGTTTGTGCTGGCATGTGGGTGTGTATTTCTGAAGGCTCCCCATATTAACACAAGATCTATAGTCTCATTTTAGAAAATTTGTGGCTATAAAAATATATTCTGGGTTTGACTGAGTGTTTTTTCCTTCCCTCCTGAAACTCCGGAGCTGCGTAAAATAGCTTCATAAAACTTGTAGGGCTTTTTAAAGCAGAAGTTACTGCCTCGTCTTGCTTTACAAAATGCACTCTTGATTTTAAGAGTTGGGATATTGTTTGCTTTTAAACTAGTGATTACTGAAAAGATGCTCTAAATTCCTTTTTTATTTTGTTGCTTACTGAGAAAAATCCAATTATACCAAAGGGAAATGGGAATAAAGCATTTCATAAAAATATATGGTATATAAGCAAAAAAAGGTCTTTCAAAATGAGTGTGCAAAAAAAAAAAAAAAAAGGGTAGAATTCTTTCAGCATTATTCCTTGAGTAAATGCCCTTTCTTGGGAACAGTGGTACCCAAATGTCTGTGAGCCCTTCCTCAGCACCTTTCACTGGTTTTGGTCACTACCTTGCCCAGAAGGGCTGAAACTGAGGGACAGCACAAAGCCATTGCAGGAGCTCCTGCAGCTGCTCCCAACCTCTGTTCCCACCTGGTGGAAAAGTGACTCTCAGCCCTCGAAGCCAGGCTGTGGCTCCTGACACCCCTCTCAGTTACTTTGTGAAGTGCTGGGCTGAGAGTATTCCAGCAGCTCCAGTTCAAAGGATCTGGGAAAACCCTTTTTCCAATCAGGCAATTTGTAATTTCAATTGCTAAGTGTTTCCCTTCCATTCCTTGGCACTCTAGCACCGTCTGAATTGGCTCTCTCAGCACTTCAGGAAGGCTTGTGTTACATTATGTAGGATTTAACAGCCATCACTTCTCCAAAAGTAATACAGAAAAGTGTTTTTTATGACACAAGAGGGAGATTTCTCATTTGGGAAGCTGTTGCTTTGTTATTTTCAAATGACTGCTTTGGTGCAACTTCAATCTAATAACTAATTTTGTCTATAAAAGACCTAGAAGAAATTTTGCTGATATTTTGACAAATGGAAATGCCTGCTGAAAGGGAATTAAATTTGCCTTTTTATCTTTATATGTGCATCTCATATACATTTATATGTCATATTTAGATATGAGGACCCCTCAGGGCAGTGCCTGCATTCAGAGAAGCACAGGCTGGGTAAGGTTGGAAATGACCACGGTGGAGTCACCTGGTCCAGCCCCATTCCTGCTGTTCTGGAGCTGAGCAAACTGGTCACAATTAAACCTCCAGAAAGAGCTTGTTTGGCCCAGCTCTGCTCTGCCATGCTGTCCCATATGAGGTTGACAGATAATTCCTCATCCATTCCTGCCACAGACCCAGCCCAGGAACCATCCCAGGCTCTCTAATCTCTTAGGTGATCTCCTTTTCTCTCCATGACCATTTATTCATCCATTAATTCATCCACTGGCCTTTCACGTGGGCATAACATCCCTTTGCTGTACCTAAAATATTAATTACAGGCAGCGAGAAGAAAAGTTCCTTTGATTTTCTGAAGCTGTTTAGCAATTTCCCTGGAAAAAGCACTCTGGGAGCTGCTGGGCTGGTGATGACTTTCCTGACAGTGATTGAGTGCTCTGATAAGAGGCAGGAGTTTGTTGCTACCTCATTTGCCGTGCTGGGCTCTTTCTCTGCAGCACTTAATACCCTTCTGGCCAGGCCAAGGTGTAAAAGAAGTGGAAACCAGAAATATACTTGGAAATTACCATCACCTAAGAGCACAGCCCACGGTCGTGCCCTCTCTGAATTACCCTACACTCCGTGTGTTGGGGAATTGCTTTCTGTGATGGACAGCTGCTTGCCAAAGCCCTGAGTGATTTCTGTGCCTCTGCAGTCATGAGAGCAGAGAGGAGAGAAGTGTGAAAACCAGCACAAGAAATGGGAAGGGCAAGTTCTCCCTGAACTGATTGAGCATTAAGCTGGCTGACTGATGTTTCCTAATTATGTCTCTAAGTGGAAAAAGGGGGAATGCCAGCAGCTGTGTGGGGCTCACACCTTCATGGCTGCAGAGTGTAAATTAATCCTCATTTTTGAGCAATACATTTCTTCGTGGCACCTGTTCTTGCCATCACTCCTAGGTTGTCTTTCTTCACAAGCTGGTTTGTTCTGTTTTATTTCTCCCTTATGGAAACTCATTTATTGTTTTACATTAGTGTGTGAAGCTTTGGAGCATCTCTTCCTGCATTTAAAGCAGGAGGAGAACCCTCCCCCTGTGGTAGGGCTGGCTCTGCAGTCTCACTGAACAGCTCTGAGCTTCAGGATGGGGTGGCTTGGGCAAACTCATTGTAATGAGCAAAGTGTTTTAAACAGCAGCTGGGCTTTTCATGAGCACAGGAATGAATGGGGAAACACAGAGCAGAAGAACTTCCAGAGGAGGAACCTGCTGCAATCCTGCCAGTGGTGGGACTGAGACCGCAAAGAGCTGAATCTGGGGAGGGCAGGGGAATTGCTTCACCCACCAAACCCCCTGGGACATCCTGCCACAGCACACAGGGCAGCTGCTTACCAAGGGTGCAAACATTGCAAGTTACACTGCATATGCACAGGGCACAGAGGAACTTGGCAGGAAACAGCTTTACCTGCTGTGGGGACTACTTAAAAATGAGAAATACTGACTGTTCCTGGAACTCAGTGTATTTAGGGAGAGTTCTGCACCTTTGGAGAGGAGGGAGCCCCTCCAGAGGAGGAACAGACCTTGCAGCAGTGACCCTGGGCTCCTTCCCCTGTGCCCAGCTCCTTGTGGGAGCCCGGGGAAACTCTGCACTCCCATTATCCAGATTATCCAACTTGCACCTTTCTGGCGTGTCCTCTGCCTGCAGAGATTTGGCCCTTGCTGCATCCCCAGCCTCTGTGCTCCTGAGCTCTCCACACTGAGTCTGCCAGCAATGGCAAAACCCTCCAGCATTTCCCCTGGCCCTGCATTCCTTGGCCCGTGCTGGTTCTCTGTGTGCCAGCTCTGCACAGGAGGGTTTCTCTCAGCAGGCAGAGTGGCACCCAAGCCTTTCCTAGTGGGGATCAACGGGCCAAAAAGGAAACAGCCCCAGGGCTCTGCAGCATCCACTCCCTCAGGACCTGCTGTACCCACCCTCCCTCCCCCAAAATCCTACTCTGGCCAGAAATTGGGGGTTAATTCACCAGTGCCTACTTAAACCAAGGGTGAGTGTGTCACGAGGTGGTTTTCTCTCAACTCTGAAGTGCTGTCAAGATGAGAATTCTTCAGAATTGGGCACAGGAGGCAGAGGTGCTGCAGACCCACAGATGAGCGAGACAGCAAAAAACATCAAAATTTTCATCTTCCCCTTCAAAACCAAGACCTGCAAAACCAGATGGGAGTCAATAACCCCCAGCTTTTAGACTGTTCTGGCTCGTAGCTGCTCAGACACATCCTCTGCCCCAGAGGGGACACTCTGTGGCCCTGGATTCCCTCACAAGAAGGGGCAGGTCACTGCTGACCCAACTCATACCGGGATTGATGGGCAACAGAAACATGAACACAAGAAACAAACCCTGCAACAGAGAGACCTTGGAGTCACACAGCTGCTGGTGTCCCTCAGAGGGACAACTCTGTGTCAGCTCCAGCCACAACACACAAAGTCTTCTGAAACAGAGAGACCATGAAACAATAGACATGAACTTTCCTTCTGCCTGGAAGGATTTTTGACTGTTTCTCAGCAGCATTCTGACAGGGGAAGGACTGGTGGGGAAGAGCTGGAAAGAGAGAGGAAACATCTCCTGAAGGCTAGATACAGAGAGATTAACGAAAACACAACCATGGGGCATTTCTGAGCCATTTAATGCATCCTGGAGAATGTGTTAGCCCAGGAGTTTCAGAGTGATTCCTGTTTTTCCAGGGAACATGACAAATATCAGCCAATGCTAACACAGTGCTGTGAGAGGAGCAGGAGTCACCCAGAGCATGGGTCCTGCTTGGATTATTTCTGAGCTGGCAGAGGGGGAATGGAAGATAAGAAGGAAGAAGATGTGAAAGCAACATTTGAAAGGCCATGGGCAATGAGGCAAGTCAGGAGGAATAATAAGAGCCCTGCCTGCATTAGGACTTCACTTACAAATAACTTCTGGAAGGTGGCTCCGAGATCACTGTGATTTCATACCCGATTAAACCGTGGTGCTGAGTCCTGGAGGCAGCTTATAGACACGATTTCTGCTCTCAGGAATCAGTCTGCTGAAATCTCAGTGCTGCTCAGTCATGATACTCCAGCCACATTCACTAATCGTGGTTCTCAGTGTGACCAGGTTCAGGGGTGACCTGTGGGCACAGGGCTGCCCCAGGCCCTCTGTCCCCCGCCCAGCTGGCACAGGATGGAGCTGAGCATTGTCCCCAGCACCCCCACACCACAGCCTGAGCCAAAGCATTTCCCAGGCTGGACTTTGGGTCCCCAAAATTCAACTTAGTCAGCAAGAGGAAAGGCTGTTGGGGTGTGGAGGTGCTCAATAAATTTCCAAAGCTCCTGCAAGGACCCAAGTGCCCAAGTGCTAGGGGATCTGGCCTGATGCTGGCATGAATGTCAGGCTTGCTCACATTCAGCTGATTACTCTAGAATTTGCATTCAGGCAATGGGAGTTGAAACAGCAACATAAACTTGATCAGTCTCATGTATAAGGTGATTTACATAATTTCCTATTTGCATGGGGCTCCTGTTTCGTTTTTCCACCCCTTGTATGATCAAATATACCTTCTTCCAGATGAAACGAATTTCAGGTTGAGAGGATTAACCTGCCTGCAAGAAGTGACAATGTTAACAACTTGTTATCTCCAAAACAATTCCAGGATCCCTGCAAGCTGGTGAAACTCAGCAGTTTCCATCCCTCAGGGAATGGCATCCACTTCCAGGGCTTTGAGAAAGAATTTGCATATCCAGAACTCCCTTTTCTCCCCCTCTTTCAGTGCCTGGGCCACTTAAACAGGGCTGATGTAGATCACAGAAAGCTCCTGTATGTCCAGAGCTCCCAGGTTTGATGATGTCCAAGGCTCCCAGTTCCCACAGGGGTGCAGCATTGCACCTTCTGCCCGGGGAACGGAGCTGGGCTGCTGCCGGTGCTGCAGCTCCCTGCTTGGGCAGGGCTCACAGCTGCAGCCGAAGGAAAGCAGCTGTTGGGAAAGGAGCAGCTTTTTAGCCAGTCTGACTCGGCCACACTAAAATATTGGACTGGGAATTAGGACAACACGGGCTCTGTGAGTCTTTGCAGGATACAGAAGGGATGTGTCATCCCTGCCTGCCTCAGTTTCTCCACATCAATACCAGGATGGCACTGTTGGCAGTGCAAGAACAAGGGCATTGCCAATGTTAATTAATATCAGTTTGCAAAAGGAGCTCTCAGACAGCAGCTTTGTGTTCAACATCCTGCACGGGGACTCGCCCTCTGTCCACAGATGGATCCATGGACTCCTCATCAGTGGGATTCAGGGAAGCATTTGGAACACGGCTTGCTCAAGGAGAGGGAATTCTCCCAGGTCAGCAGTGCCTTCTGCTGCCAGGTCAGTGAGGGACCCGCCCTTGTCACTGCCCCCCTCCTGCGGGGATCCTCCATCCACATCGCCTGAGTGATGGAGACGAATGACTCTTTGTCTGACAGGAACTGATATTTAACACAGGCTTCCTCCCACCTGCCATGCTGGCTGGACAGCCCAGCCTGCCTTTTCCTTGGTGGGCAGAAAAGCCTGCATTGATCTGCTGCTAAAAATAGGAGCCCCAGGTTTGGAGGCAGCAGCACCAGCTCCGCCGGCGAGGCTGCGAGAGGCTCCTCGCATCTGTTGCTTGGCAGAGACCCAAAGTATTTTTCTGGTACAAGGGGCTTTTTTCATGCATCACCAAAGAACAGAGCTGCTATTTTTAGCTCTAATAAGCATATTTAATTTCCTACTGCCTCATTTCTAATGTTTTGTGCAAGTAGCATTTCTGAGCATGACCCTGGGGAGCAGGTGAGGATCTTGTCTGCATCCCTGGAGTGTCTGAACTGATTCCCCTCAGTTCCATCAAGCCCTGGGGTTTAATGAAGAACAAGGTACTGGGGCTGCCTCACATGCAACCCCGAGGCTCCCACCTCCTCTGGGCAGGGACCTCTCACACCCCCCAGTGCCCCTGGGGCAGCAAAGGGCTCCCATTACACAAATAATTAATCAACACAACATCAAAGGTGGCTCATTGGCATTCCGAAGTGGCCCCACTGTGCCATAACTCCCAAAGTGCCACTGCCATCAGCTCAGGGACACCCTGGACTGTGCCTCCCATCAGCACCTTCCTGGATTCAAAGCAGGGTCCAGATTCCCTTTCCATCTCTTACTGAGTTTGGTTACAAGGGTAGGGGATGCAAATGCTGACCTGTGTTATGTGAGGAGGAACATAAAAACACTCGGCATGCCCACAACTCGCTGTCACATCTGGGCTACAAACACACCCCTAACAACGAGACAAACAGAGGATATGGGCTGTGCACAGCCCTCCTCACCCTCCACTGATCAATACGGCTCATCAGGTTTGTGAGACAATCAAGTCT
Organism: Certhia americana; assembly: GCA_018697195.1. Taxonomy (NCBI): domain Eukaryota; kingdom Metazoa; phylum Chordata; class Aves; order Passeriformes; family Certhiidae; genus Certhia; species Certhia americana. Next base: position 2,015,574 of record JAGMWU010000028.1, read on the forward strand.
TCTGCTCCCCGCCCAGAACCTCTGAGTAATGGCTTGCCAATGCTAAGTAATTATAACGATGTCTTGCAAGTGAAGCAGAAACAACCAAGTAAATGGATTTAAAGCAGTTTAATCGGGCTGAGTTTTCCTTGAGTTCAGTGCCATTCCACTGTTCTATCAGCCCAAACCTGAGCTTTATGAGATTTACTGGTTGGCTTTCAAGAGCTGCCCCTCCTCTCCAGCCCTCTGCTCACTGGCCACCCCCTCACCCTGGGAGAACTTCTCCCCATGGAGAGGCAGAGCCCTGGGACTGCTCAGGGAGGGTCTGGAGTGTCCTTCTCTGGAGACATCCCAAACCCACCTGGCTGTGTTCCTGTGTCCCCTGCTCCAGGTGGCCCTGCCTGGGCAGGACATTGGCCTGGCTGATGACCAGAGCTCCCTTCCACCCCTCTTCTGTAATTCTGCAGCCCCCCCAACACTGCCATTTTCCCCACCAGTTTTCAGTCCCCCGCCCCTCTTGGCTGCAGCTGGGCACTGTCCCTGTCCCCCCCAGACATCTCTGCCACCACTTTGAGACAAGCCCAGCTCTGCAGGCTGCTAGCTCCAAGTCTTCTGTGGATTACGACCTGGCAGGGCTTAAATGTTTGCTGCAGATATAAGCCTTGTCATGGCTGATTTTATTTATCGTTGTGTAAGTGTATTTCCAAATAAAACAGAAAGTGAACAAATAAACTGGGTGACAGAGCCGTAAACCCTGCGCCTGCTCATTCACTTGAAGAAAAGCCTGCTTCAACTAATTAACCTGTGCAAGCCTTGTGCTGTTCATAAACAAGCCAGGAATTAATAGTGGGTTTTTTTCCCCAACAGCCAGCATATGCCAATAAATCTTTACTGGGCAGCAAAACAGAAATAGCTCCCCTTTCTGGGGTGGGTACTGCCACAACAGTGAGAGGCTGAGTTCTTAAATGAGAGTAAAATATTAGAACAAGTTTATTTCCTTCTTTTGCTGCCTGTACTGAGCACGTCTGGGATGTGCTGGAGCCAAGGCTGTGTGAGTGGAAGCTACAGCCTCCCCAGCACTGGGGGGATTACAGAAACAAGCACCAAAACAGGGTTTTCTGCCCCAAATCTCCTCACAGATCCAGCAGGAGGATGGATTATACAGTACAGCAGTCTGAGAGGCGCAGGGAGGAGCTGTGGAATGAGTGACTAAAGCTGTGGATCTGTGGGGAGGATGGTCAGGAGAGCTGCAAGTAGGGAAATAAACAGTGGGGAAGGTTGTAGGGGATGGGTACAGGGATGGGCTGGCCCTGCACAGGTGTGAGCAGGAGGTGTCTGAGGCTTTGCTCTCAGAGCAGCCCTGTCTGTTCACTGGTCACACACACACATGATGGGAGACTTGGGAAAATACAGAGGGGGCAGAAATACAAATCAAGGAGTAATACTTTTGAAGGAGAAATTATAAATTGCAATTTAATCACATAATCACTTTGACACTCTCAAGCAAGCTAATTTCTTCCCTTGCCTCATTTCACCCACTTGGCAAGATGAATCTTGATGAATAATGTCCTATGAATATTTAATTTTTTGATCAATTTGATTTTTTTTTTCTCCTATCCCTACCTGCTGGAAAAATCAGTTCTCTCCTCTCTTCCTCTTACAAACATACAGAGAACAACAGCTTCTTCTTCAACTCCATTCTCCCCCGTTTTCATCCCTTTTTCCTCCTCTTTGGAAGACTTCTTGGCCAAGCAATGATCATTGTCATCACCCCTTGCCCATTTTCTGCCAGCTGGGAAACTGGAGCCAACCAGGGAATTTCCTCAAACCAGGAAAACTTTGCAGACAGGCAAGAAAATCGATAATCTCAAATGGTTTTAAAGCAATTGAAATATAATGATATTGTTTGTGCAGGAATTTGGTGACGGAGGAGAAGGGAATAATGATCTTCCTGTTAATGAGCATTGGCAGCAGCACTTTACACATGGGTGATGGGTGCTCTCACCCATGGGACCCTCAGGGTCACCTCGAGCAGCTCCTGTTCCTTGATAACCACAGAGAATGGTGTGAACACCTCTGCCAGGGCAGGATTCCAGGAATTAGCTGGATGTGCCTGCTAGGGCTTACTTGAGAACACCAACCACCCCTTGGAGAGGAGGGAAGGATAAACTGTCCACTTGAATCCCTGTCTATTTTATTTGCTGTTTTTCTTTGTTTCTCCCGATGGTTCAATCCATTTCTGCCCGAAATTGCCAAATTAGGAAAGTGTTTTCCAAGTTAACACTGATTTCGAGCTAGAAATCAATGCCCTTGATTTCACACCACAATCCATCCCCACCACTGCTGCTCCCAGCAAGCTGCAGGGACAGCCAGACTGTGCTGAGGCCATGAGAAATAGGGAACTAACTTCAGCCTGAAATCCACTGGGTTTGGGAAAAGGGGAAAGCATCGGAGAGCTGCAGGAGTCCTGGGACTCCCCTCCCTGCTGCCCCAGCCATGCTGCTCCAGCAGCCTGAGCACAACTCTCCCTTGGATCCATCGCCCAATATTTAAATCTGCCAACTGCTTGAGCAAGTGAGAGGCTGCAAGAGCGGCTGGCACGTGCTGTTTGTTTAAGCTGTTTATTAAAACTGACAGGCAAATCACTAGAAATCCAGCTGAAACGCCTCCATGGGTTTTGGGAAGGAGAGGGAAGGCTGGATGCTGTGGCACAGAGGGTCTGTAAGCACTGAGATCGTGCACTGAGTGCTGCAGAGGGAGGAGGAGGAGGCAGCGGGACCTGGGAGGCTGCACAGGCTCTGGAATCCTGGTCCTGCCTCTGCCCCATATCCCCATTTCCCTCTGTGTAGTTTGGAGCTCAGACTCCCTCTTTCCCTCTGTGCAATGGCATTTCTTAGAACCTGTCCTTGCCCTGAGGCTCTTACAGGATGATCCTGTGCACCCAGCAAATACTCCAGACCAAACTTCCCACTGTGCAGCACCAGTGGAGCATCCAGATGTTTCCTCATCTCCAATCTTTCCTCTGTAGTTGTTGCTTTTGTTTTAGAAATAGGCATTCATTTACTAGGTCCTAATCTGCCCCTGCATTCAGAACAGCTTCCCATGTCCATCATCCCACCCCCAAACATTCCACTGGAATTTCTCAAGCTCCCAGGGAAGTGAGTGACAGTTAACACACAGAGTTCAGTGCCATTAGGATGTCCTGAGGGAGAGACAGCAATATTCCCTCTCTCAGGTACACACTGCAGCACAGAGTTTGCCTCTGATGAAAATCCTGGACTGGACTCCGGTGGGCAATGGCTTTTTTGGAAAGAACAGCGTGAGCAGGGGGACAGGGAGCAGTCATGGCAGGGAGTGACAGAGGCTTCATGTGCCTGGGGCTGGTGGTGGAGCCAGGGCAGGGGCAGAACTGCCTGGAAGGAGCTGCTCAGCCACGTCACCTTCTGGCTTCCAACTGCTGCTGTCAGTCCAAGGGCCTGATCTTGTCAGCACATGAAGATGAATGCAAGGGAAATGTGTTTTAAAGCAGTTGTGACACACCACAGTCTGAGGCTGTGGTCATGTTGGATTAGTGTGGGTTTGCTATGAAGCAGGGTGACACAGGCCCTGGTGGCTCAACCCATCCAACATCGGGTGCCACAGACACCTCCCATCAGCCAGGGAGCAAAGAACTCTACAGGCTGGGCTGATTCACAGTATTCCCACATTTTCCAGGTATAGAGGCAGCCAGAGTGAGTTTGAACTCACTACAGACCTTGTTTGCAATAAAACTACTCTGAGGGGCTCCAGCCCCTAGCCCTGAATGCTGACAGCCATTGACTGGGTGATGATGGTTTCTCTACACTAAAAACAGTGAAAACCACACACAAAGCCTTTAGGAACTATCTGTGATATGCTGGAGAGTAGAACAACTCAAACATTTCTCATGTACAGTGGAGACAGGAGCTCTTGCCCAGGGATGAGCTTGGGAGGAAATGAGGACAGAGGAATGTGGGAATAGTAATGAAGGAATGAAAACAAAGAGCGATGGAGATGTCTGTGGGAGGAAGGGCAAGGTTTTATTCACAATACAGTTAGACAAACCATTCCTGCTGGAAATCAACACAGCAGCACCCAGCTCTGCACTGGGGGTTTGCTCTTTCCCCTGCCCTCATCATGTTGCCATTTGCTCTCCTGAAAGGGGAGCGGAGCCGTGCTTTGAGTCGCTTGTGAAAGGTTACCCTCCCTCTGGCATTTCCCGAGCACGAGGCACAGGCAGGGAGCTGAAGTTCACAGCCAAGCTGCAGAATTAATACTGCCCTTCACTCACCAGTTTGTTCACTCGATGGACTGGAAGAGCCAGGGATGGAATTGAAAACAAAGCCACTGGAAAAGCCCCCCCATCTCACCCCCTGGCAGAACCCTCTAGGGTGAGCTGCTGACACCGAGGGGCCATCTCCATGCACAGCACAGTGGAAAGTTCCCCTGAAGCAGGTTCAGACTGGGCTCTTGGAGGACACTGAGCCTCTGTGCAAACCAGAGCCCCACTGCCCTGGCTCCCAGTACTGCACTGTTCCAGAACATCTTCAAAAACTGCCTCTCTGGGTCAAGAAAACATCTGGCAAAACGGACAGCTGGAGACCAAACCTGCTGTTTGTGAGTGCAGCTGCTGGGGAGCAATTCCAGGTAAGCCAATGGATTTTGAATTATGAATAATTAAGTGATTTGGCACATGAAATAGGGGAGCCTCATCTCCATATATCCCTCGAATCTCAGGTTAGTGGCTGGTAAATCACAGCTCTGGTTAGTTCCTGGCTGCTTCCTCCCCTCTTTCCATCCCTCTCTCTCCCACTCAGGAGCATCGATGCAAACCCCTCCTCTGCTCTCAGTATCCCATCAAAGGCAGCTTCTCCTTCTCCAATTATCCCCACAGTTCCTGTCTCTGAGCCCTCTCCCATGACCTCTGCCTCTCAACATCTCTCTCCAAAGCCTATGCTAACATGAAGTTAGTCCTGCACAGACTTACAGGGCAAAAATCCACTTCCCATCCATGAAAACCCCAGCACCATTCTGTCTGTGTTATTTTAAAGCCTCATCAGCACAATTCCTGTGCTCTGCTGCTGTACAGAACCACATCTCTCTGAAGTCACCTCAACTCTGGGGCATGGCTGTGCCTCTCCACGCCCGATTATGTCTGTCTAAAGCATTTTTCTTCATTTGCAGGAGCAGTGGTGCTGCCTAACAAGGGACACCATCCCCTGCTAATGGAAGTCACTTCATTATGAGCTGGGCTCTGCTTCAGACTGTGGCTCCACACTACCACAGACCTAAATCTTACCACAAGGATTTTAATTTGGGATTAACCGATCGGGAAATTAGATCACTCGTTACATCACTCATCCTGCTCTCCTGTTTCCTCGTGCTCCGGGTGGCTGGGCTGCAGTAGGACTGGCTCCACAGGGAATGGGTATGGCCCAGGGCTGCCAGAGCTCCAGGAATGTTGGACAGTGCTCTCAGACACAGGGTGGGCTTTTCAGGTGTCCTGTGCAGGGCCAGGAGCTGGACTGGATGATCCTTGTGGGTCCCTTTCTCTTGGATTTATAAAAAATATTTTTGTGTGTCTCTGTTGCCAGCTGTTTTTTCCTCTGTCACCTGAGAATGCAAAAGTCTTTTTCCTCCAGCCAGAGATTATGAAGGAAAGGCCTCGAGCTGTCTCTTCTTACATTTGCTTCATTGTTTATTATTTCTTATCAATTCATTCTGTTCCTGACTAGCAGAGCTCTTTCTGCAGGCCAGTCCAAGGCACAAACCCCCAAATCCCCTGAATACCAAATTCCAAATATTCAAATGCTCCCACCCTCAGGGTGGCGTGGATATTTATACTACAATCCATGTAATCAGTATTTATAATACTTCTCCAATAACCATCACCTTTGTTAGAAAGTTAGACTCTATTCTAAGCCAACCATAACGTGCTACCTCACTGCAGAACATGGAGGCAGATGAGGAAGAAGGAGGAAGCCCAAAAGCCACATGGACTTCTCCATTTTGTCTTCACCTGTTTACCATCCTAGAAACCCATAAATCTAAAATTCTCACCCTGTGATAAAACTACACACTATTCTACTGTCTAATACACACTCTTGAAAACTCTGCTTCATCCCAGAGCCTAAAAGCCCTTTTTCCATGAACAAAAGTTAAAAACACTGTCAGAGATCTTAAAATCCCTTAAACATGCAAAGAAATATTTCTCCCAATTCCAGACTCTGACACCTTTCAGCTCAGGATATTCTATAATCTTTATGCTTAAGTCAAAATTAATTTATTACCCTGTTTAAACCAATATCCTGGTGTATCCATCACTATTTGTGTGTGTGGCCCTGCAGTGAATGCACACACACGTACACACACCTTATCTTGTAAATTCCTGCTTTTTTACTTGCATTTCTAGGGCAACACTTAATGGAAGATGAAACATAATAGAAGCCCCAGCTGGGGAAGCCACGATACAGCCCAGGCCTCAGAAAGTCAATTACTCTGTAGAGAGGGTGACGATAACTAAGGAGATTTGCATGGAAATAACTGATCTCCTGATACAAAGGATCACACAGGCTGTGCTGGCAGACAGTGCTGAAGGAAAAGGTAAAGGCAGAGGATCAAAATACACCAGGCATGGCTGTGGTAAATCAGCATCTCTTTGTTCCTTTGTTGGAGGCGGCCAGGCAGGAGACTGAACTGGTGGAGATCTGGCTGCATTCTTGCAAAAAACCATTCATTGAAAATTAATGACAGCTTAAGTTTTCAATTAAATTTTAATTTAAACTCTGTGACTGGTGCAAATCAGCATAGTGCCACTTGTGTCAGTGATTTATCTTGCTGAGGATTTGGCCCCACATCTCGAGTGAAAGCTCTGCCAAAATAAGCTGCAGTAGAGATCCTCCAGCCAGATTCCAAAATGTGCTAAAGCTCTGAAAGGTGTAGATGGGCATGAAATCAATGCAGCCTGGGACCTCTGAAAACTCCATTAGGGGCCTGGATGAATCTCCTGATGTGTAAAATACTGCCCCGAGTATAAATCTGCCATAAAGGAAAAAATCCTGCAGTCCTCAAAGCCTCTTTTCTTTACCAAGTGGGATCTGCTCACAGCTCTGCTCAGGGCCCTGGTGAAGATCAGAGAATCCCAGAATGGTTTAGTTTGAAGGGACCCCAAAGCTGATCCAGTGCCACCCCCTGCCATGGACAGGGACACCTCCCACTGTCCCAGGGTGCTCCAAGCCCTGTCCAACTTGGCCCTGGACACTTCCTAAGGTGTCCCTTGCTGAAACACAGCCTGGAACAAGGAGGTAAAACCTGAATCTGTATCTGTTCCATGAAACAGCCCCTCCTGGGCTCACCTGTGTGCACTCAGGTGAGCTGGGGGGTCACCTCGCCTGGCTCCTCCAGCACATGGGGACATGGGGACAGCCACGGGCACATTCCTGGTGCCTTCATTTGAGAGGAGGGCTTTGATTTGGGCTCACTGCCTCTTTGCATCCCATTTCATAGATCTGTGGCAGAAAGCCTAATAAGTTAGGAAGGTTAACACACTCTTTTTTTGTACGTAATGTAGTCATTTCTCAATCTGCCATTCTCAAGAAGTTCTTTTTTTTTTCCCTCCTTGCTGTTGAAATCTATCTGGATTGAATCATTGAATCATTATTCCTGATGTTCCACAAGTCTCGTTCTGAATATTTTTAGAATTAAAAAATGAGATTTCTGCTTGGGACTTTTTTGTTTATAAATTTTGCATAAATCTGCAATACAAAAGCAGCAAAAAGAATTCAACTGAATCTTTTCAAGAACAGGATCAGCTTGTGATGTGCAGAGCAAAACCGTTGGGTTTAACAGGCTGAGGGGCTGGAAGAGAATGAAGCAATTAAGGGGAAGGAGGGATGTGGAAATGAGGGTCACTTGCACTTTACAGAAAACCAGACCAACACTGAGTTATCTCTTAAGCTGTGAGGGCTTGGAAAATCCAAGGACAGCAAGGCAAAGGCTCTCTTGACATGTCTGCTTACATTCTGGCTGGCAGTAACACTGAGGTGAGGAAAGAAACACCTGCCAGTGCAGCTTTAGCCCTGAAAGTTCATGTTTTTGTGCATTAGGCTGAAATAGCCACTTCCAACTCATCTGGTGATGATTGGGCTGCACTAAACTCACAGAGAGAAGGGTTCAGGGAGTGAGTCAGCCTCCCCACCCCAGCATCAGCTGTGACTGGACAAGTTTGACTCACACCCGCAGACTCAATAATATTAATAGAGCACCTTGAAGTGCAAAGCTGTGACGAGTGGAATTTGTTGGGCTCATTTGCACTGTTTGGAGAAAACATATTGTGGGTTTGCTCTCAGTGATGTTTGGGAAACTTCAGAGGGAGTGGCAGTGATGGATGGGCTTGAAGGAGCAGAGCAGGCAGAGCCAGAGCCTTGCAGGAGCTGAGAGATGGGAGCTGGGCAGCAGGAAAGGCTTCTCTGCACATCCTCTTCCTCCTCCTGGGCTCTGCAAAGGTTTCTCTGCACATCCCCTCCCTCCTGGGTTCTGCAAAGGTTTCTCTGCACATCTCCTCCCTCCTCCTGTGGGATGTTCCTCTGTGCACAGCACAGCTCTGGTCCTCCTTGGTGATGCACAGACCTGTGCCACTTCAGGCACTGAAGTGCCTTTCCTTATGGTATAAATGGCCAAGCCTAAGACAGTCTTGTCCATGCAGACAAATTACAAGGTTCAAGTATTTTAAATATTTTAAAATCCAGTCTCTTCTCCAACACCAACTTTTCCTATGGCCACTGAAAACAGCCAGTGGATCAAAGCGGCTCCTCTGCCTCTTGGTCATGCTCAGCTTCCTGGAAGGAACAACCTCAAAGAAGGGTTAAATCAATCTCAGTTAAATTCACTGGCCCTTTATTAACAAGTGTATCAAATCTAAATTAGCATTTCCCTGTCATTGCTGTACACAGGGACATTGAGGGGATGGCGGGTGCTCAGCAGAGCCATATGCTCCTCTGATTAATAAAGTCAAGCAGGAGCAGGCAGAGCATCCAAGGGGAAAACGTGCAGGTCTCAGAGGCAGTGAGCTCTGCCATGCCTCGGGCTGTGCTGTGCCCAGCAGAGGGGTGGGATGGGAGATGACCAGCAAGTCCCCAGGGGAAGCCTGTGACATCAGCCAGGGCCTGCTCCTTGAGTAATGGAGCTGCTGTGCCTTCCCTCTGACTCACATCCCCAGAATTCATCAGAAAGGTCACTTCCAGATCACTCAGCCAAGGTTTAAGGTGGGAACAGTGTGGGGTGGGCAGCTCTGGGCACTGCTGGGCAGGGGCACCCGTAAGGTAATCACAGACACGAGCACTGTCTCTGTTTCTGAGCAAGGCTGTCAGCAGTGTTGTCTCACATGATGACAAAGCAAGTGAAACGTGTGGGAGAGTGCAAATGTCCCTCTCCTGCTCAGGAGACACAAAGGTCTGCAGAAAGGGGGAATGGCTTTGAGCTGAAAGAGAGCGGGTTTAGATGGGATTTAGGCAGGAATTGTTCCCTTGGAGGAACAGCCCAGAGCAGCTGTGACTGCCCCTGGATCCCTGGCAGTGTCCAGGGTTGGACATTGGGGCTTGGAGCAGCCTGGGACAGTGGGATGTGACTCTGCCATGGCAGAGGTGGCGCGAAAGGGGCTTTAAGGTCCCTTCCAACCCAAACTGGTTTGTGGTTCTGTCACTTATGGTCACTCCTGGCAGAGATTTTCTGTTTTGGAAGAAAGCCCCTTCCCCCCTCCGCTGCTGCAGCTGATGCCACTGGTCCCACTGGTGATATGGACAGGCTTTACTAACGTGGGTTTCTAAGAAGGGGCTTAAAGCTTTTAATGCTCCCACATCTCTGAACACAGCAGATGAGAGAGGAAAGTCATTTTCCATCTGTCTGCAAAGGACTGTTAAGTTCTCGTCCATACGTAAAGCCGAGCCAGCAGGGATTGTTACAGGCGCAGTGACAGCGCTCTACAAATGTTAATATGGTTTTTAATTGGGAGGAATAATAGCTTGCTGCTGCATGCTTGGCAGACCAGGCTCTGCAGCTACTTGATCCTACCCCTTTTTTAAAGCAGAACTGGAAAACTGCAATTCTGCATTTCAGTCAGGATTTATTTAAAGAAGCTGAGGTGCTGAGCTGACAGCGACAGTGTCCCTTATCCCCCTGGTTATCCTGGGGACAGCAAAGGCAGAGCCACCACTTCCACTGCACGAGGCTTGCCACAGCAGGAGGGAGCACCCAGGTCCTGTGGAGGGGGACAGGACTTAGAATCACTGAATGGTTGGGTTGGTAGGGACCTTAAAGCTCATCTTGTCCCCCCCTGCCATGGGCAGGGACATCTCCCACTAGCCCAGGGTGCTCCAAGGCCTGTCCAGCCTGGGCTGGGCTGATTTCAGTGTGGAGCTTGGTGCATCGCCAAATTCTGCTGAAGTTAATGAGGGCCTGCATACCCAGGGAGATCAGGAAAATAATCAGAATTAACTTTTAAATTGATTAGTCAAATTGCATTAAATACCTTTGTAAACACCTTTGTTTAAAATTAAGGTGGACTAACTTGATTTTGTTTGCTTCACTTTAATTCCAAGTAACACAATCTAAATGGAAGCTTAAAGAAATTTAACCAAACTTACACCTTGATTAGTTCCTGGGTCTCACTCCTGAGCTGCCTGTGTGGGGTGGGATCCTCATCTTGGGGAACCTCCCAAGAGGGAAGGGACTGCTCTGACCGAGCCTCTGAGTCCCCATGGGATCGATTTTTGCATTCCAGCCCCTCTGTTCACATCTTTCCCTGGGTTTTTGTCCTCACTGCCAGCTTTGGCACATGGCAGGGCATTGTTTCAGCTGGGGGGCAGACAGAGGCTCCAGGTGCTTGCCAGGGAGCCCGGCCAGCCCCAGCCCCTTGTCGAGACAATCTGACCTTCAGGAGCCCGACCCAGGGATTTAAACCCTTGTTTCATCTGCCTGGGGAGACAGAGGCAAAGTGAGAAATGCCCCCGTGGCCATCGAGGCACGTGGGGTAATCAGGGTAATGTTGGTGCTGGCAAACACCAGCCAGTCTGTTTGCTGCCAAGGCCCTGGCACTGCAGCTTGGCTCAGAAACCTCTGTGTCCTCACTGGAGGTGTCCGGGGCATGGGCTGGGGAGGGGCTGGGGACTCTCCTTGGGAAAGGACAAACACGGTGGGACTCTGAGCAGAGCCTGTCCTGGGCTCTCTCCTCGCACAGCTAGACTCAGCTCCTCCCGGGGCAAAGGAGAGTGTGGAAAAAGGGAATTTGCATTCATGGTGCAGAACATGGCCAGCAGAGCAGGGACACCCAGCCCATCCTCCCCTCACCCCGGCACCCCCTGGGACTCCAATGCATGGGAAAGAGGGGGCTTGGAGAATTGCAGAGTTGGCTGGAAATGATCTCAGCTGACAAGATTGTCAAGGGCAGAGGGAGGCAATGCCTGCCCAGCTTCACTCCCTGCGCGGAACAGAAAGGGCAGCCATGCAGCTCCCCCCCTTTTTGGAAGAATTACAATGCAGTTGAAGTATTTTTAGTAAGGCCTTAATTAAATCATCAAAATATTTCAGGCTGATGTTCATCAGCAAGTAAATTCAGGGAACAGGACAAGAAAAGCAGCTGTGCATTATTTTTCTGAATAATGATATTTGGATCTCTGTGCAATAGAAAGTGGGGAAATAAGTAAATTATACAGAAAATGCATTCAGGAAGGTTTTAATGTTATTACAAACCTTCATTATAATGTATGATCAAGCATGTAAGTGAAAATCTTAGGACCCAGGGGTAACATATCGATTCTGGCGGACATTAAAATTTCTATTTGATGCTTAAGCAAAATCTAATCTGACTTCTGATTTTGCAAAATATTTTAGGGTAATTAGACATGTTTGTGCTTTATTGGTTCTTAAAATGAACATAAGTATGTGGGGAATTGCTAAAACTCTGGATTAAAGAAAAAAGGACTCCTTGCTTTGCAAAAGTTCCTGTAATTAAATCACTTTCTGCAAATGTGACCCTCATTATCCTGGATGGAAATGAATGCAGGAACAGGTAAGGGAGTTGAAAATCATAATGATTATAAAAGTGAAGCTTTAGTGTTTAAATTAAAGTTTGTTTTCTCCTAGCTTTCCCACAGGCTTTGGGATAAATCGCTCATTGGAGGACGGGGGCTGTGAGGTGTCCCTGCTCACAGCAGGGGTGGGATGAGCTCAGCTTTAGGGTCTCCCCCAACCCAGACCATTCTGGGATTCTGCAATAAAACCCTAAACAGCCTCAGAGCACAGGCTGGGGGGGGGGGATTCCTGTTGGAAATGGGCTTTGGAGAAGCCAAGCTCAGAGCAAACACCGAGGGCAGGGCTGGCACTGCCAGCCCAAAGCAGCGACCTGATCCAGGCTGTGCCCAAGCTGTGCCTGCTGAGGGAGGGGTCACCAGCATCACCCACGGCATTTCCCAGCCAGAGACCAGTCCTGCCAACCCATCCCGAGGCACAGAAACAGGCACTGCTCCATTAACCTGTGCTGCTGCCTTTCCCACAGGTATGTTGGAAGAACGAGGCCAGTTTCACACAGGACGCCTCTGCAGAGTTCCTCTCCACATGGCTGAGCTGCAGAGACACCCCCAGACACCTTCAGCATCCTCAGGATGCATCTCATCCCTCTCCCCTAACCCTGTGAGAGCAGCACCAGAGGCTGCAGACCCAGCCCAACCATGCCCAAACCAAGCACCTTGGCGTGCTCACAGAGAACTGACCATTGTTTCCCATTTCTGCCAAAAATCCCTTCAACGACAGTGGAAGAGACAGATTTTTGGGAAAACTTGACATCCTCATGCCTCAGGGACCTGGGAGCACCAAGGACAAAGTGCCCTTGGGAGCAAGCCCGTCCCCACCTCGCAGGGCTCAGGCTCTGAGCAGCGACTGCTGCGAGGGTGTGAAGTCTGCTCAAAATGCACAAAAGGACAGGAGTTCAGCTGGTTTGAACAGATGGCTGGGTAACATTTGCTGCTGGAACCCCAGGTCCCCAGCAGGCCTTTCTGTTAGCATTTACTGCTCTCGCTATTTCCCGCGATGCGCACACGCGTGAGCACGGCTGGGACGCGCGGCCCCGGCACTGCAGCTCGGATGGAGTCATAAATAAGCAATAAGCAGAGATAAGTGTCTGATTTATTGGGGAGCTCAAAGGCAAAGACAAGCGGTAGCAAGGTCACATCCACGGTTAAGCACGTCCCTGCACAGCTCGCTCCTCTCTCTCCTCCCCTTCTGCCCCTGCCAGGTCTGGGAAGCACCAGAATGGAATTTTTGTGTGCATTTCTCGCTTCGGCTTCCTCTGTGTACTGAACCCAGCTCATTTGCTCCCAGTCCAGGCATTTTTCCCGTTGCAGTGCCGGTGCACCACAGCCCAGTGGGGTGATGGCTGATGGCCTGAGGCTCCTGGCTCTCTGTAGCGTGGCAACAAGTGCTAAGCAACACAGAGGCTGCCACCAGGTCCTCGGTCTGGCTTTTATCTGGTGAGAGACCACTTATTTCAGAGCTGATCTCAGTAACAAGACACTGCCCCTCTGCAGGGCTGACAGCTGTATTATTCATCAGAACCTGCTTGAAGTGGGTGCTCATTTCAGATATAAATATCCCTGCTCTGACAGGCAATATGTCAATAAGGGGAGCCCACTTTAATCCACATTACTGTGACCCAGGTGCTTTGTCAGGATTACAGCTTGTGATTTTCCACCTAATGGCTTCCCACATTCCCTTCTGAGGGAGGAAGGAGGCTGCTTTGTCTCTTGTGTGCTGAGGTTCGTCCCCCTGCAGGACCTTGGCTCTCCCCAGGGTGGGTCACAGCTCCCCAGGCTCTGATGGACACCCATTCCCAAGGGAGAGAGCAGTGTCCCTGCAGCCCTGTGCCAAGGCATTGTCCCTGCTCCTGGGATCACAGAAGCTTGGAATGGTTTTTGTTGGAAAAAACCTTAAAGCTCATCCAGTTCCACCCCAAGCGATGGGCAGGGACACTTTCCACTATCCCAGGTTGCTCCAAGCCCCATCCAACCTGGCCTTGGACACTTCCAGGGATCCAGGAACCACTCCAGTTTCTCTAGGCAGCCTGTTCCAGGCCCTCAGCACTCTCAAAGGCAAGAATTTCTTCCTAATATCTGATCTAAAGCTGCTCTCTTTCAGTTTAAGCCATTCCCCCTTGTCCTGTCACTCCAGGCTCTCTTGGAGTCCCATCAGGTGCTGGAAATTTCTGTAACAGGGCTGCTCCTGCCAGGGCTGTCCCAGGAGGACAGACACATCCCTACAGAGTCCTGAGATGTATGTAACTTCAGGATTTCACTGCAGAGAAAGAAACAAGACAAACTCCCGTGCGGCAGGGAGCTGGTCAGGAGCACAGCCTGGGCAGCAGAGCGTGCCCTGGGAGGAGCTGTCCCCAACAGGTGTCTGGGAGGACAGACTGCTGTCCCCTGTCATCACCCACAGCAGTAAATAAATCCAGGTGGCCAGAGAGACAGGGCTGAAAGTGATGCTTCCCTGGATACTCTGGATTTTCTGTCGCTTGGTACTAAATAAGCCACGGCAGATTTAAAAGCACCACAATTGCTGGAAAAATAACCTTAATAAAGTGGGTATAAATAACTGTATAGCAGCATTTCTGCATATTGGAATTGTTTATGCAGGTAAAATTTAATAGCAGAGGTGTGACTGCATTTATAACAGAGTAATCAGTGTATAATTCCACAAACTCAGTGTGTTTGCTCACAGGAGACAACCCTAATGTCTTTTAAAAAGTCGTTAGATTTAAGTAATAGCCAGCACCCAAGTACTCGATCAGGCAGATAGAGAACAAATCAACTTTTATTGCCAAGCAAAAACTAGAAAACCTAATTCCTTGGAAGCTAATAAAAATTTTATAATTTTTTTTTGAGTCAAATAAGCACAAGGTTTATTACTTCATGGACGTCTTCATAAAACCTGGAGCAAACCTAATCTAGATGAAAACAACAGCTGTGAGG
This sequence comes from Certhia americana, assembly GCA_018697195.1. Lineage (NCBI taxonomy): Eukaryota > Metazoa > Chordata > Aves > Passeriformes > Certhiidae > Certhia > Certhia americana. The sequence goes on from JAGMWU010000028.1 coordinate 2,030,588, forward strand.
CACAATATATTTGACCAAGATGGATGCCTCAGAGGTATGATATTCATTAGCTCACTAATTCCAAATGGTAAACAAGGTTTAATTAATTTTGATTTCAAGCTACAATGCTCGGCTGGCCACGCAGAGGTGCACAGAAAGTACAGCTCCTGCAGGAGCAAGTGCCTGCTGGAGAAGCTTGTGTGTTCTTCTGACATTCCTACTGGGAGAACTTTTGGGAACAAAAGAGGATGAGTGTGAGATACCTTCCCTGGGAGGGTGGGCAGGCCCTGGCACAGCTGTGGCTGCCCCTGGATCCCTGGCAGTGCCCAATGCCAGGCTGGACAGGGCTTGGAGCAGCCTGGCACAGTGGAAGGTGTCCCTGGGCTGGTGGAAAGGCTTTGCCATGAGTGACAGGGCCCTGCCAGGCTGCTGCATCCCAGCCAAGCACTGTTAATAATAAATCCTTCAGTGATGGATTTGAGGGAGCCTCCTGATGGGAAGCATTTACTCAAGGAGTATCTAAACAAAGCGGAAAGCCTGAAAAATCAAATTTGTGTCGCCGACTTTGGTGACCCGAGAGAACAAAACTCTCCCCCTGCCAACAAAGTGGAGACAGCCGGGAAGAAGAGGCGAGCAGGAGGCGCTGCCCTGGCTCCGTGCGCCTGTGGCTCCCCAGGCGTCTCAAGGAGGTTGCTCCCTCCCGGACTCATCCGTCATGTCTCTGCCCGCGTAGACAGACCCAGATCAGCAGCAGAACGCCCTTCAAGGACAAGTGCTTATGGGGAAACGCATGCTGTAATTACCATGACAAACGCCGCGCTGGGTGAGTGAGGAGCAGAGCGCACGCTGCGGTGCCAGGGACGGCGCTGAGCAGCACCTCCTCTGCACCCCTCACTGTGCCAGGGGCTCCCAGCCTGACCCCGCAACCCCACCCTCACTGCTGCTCTTCCCATTTTGGCAAAGCCCTGGAGAGCTCCGTTCCCCCGGAATTCCCCCTGCCGAGCCCGGTGCAGTGATCCATCCCATCCTGCCCACCCTGCATCCATCGGGACAGCTCCTCTGGGCCATGGCGTCCCATCACTTCCTAATCCTTCATTTCCAACCTAGAAAACAAAAGCGCTGTTGAACTCAGGGAGGCACAAAGGGCAGGGAGGAGCCCTGGCAGGCTGGTGTTCATCAGGGTGCTGCTTTGAAATAACCAAACACCAAGCACCTTGCCATGCTCGCAGAGAACTGACCATTGTTTCCCATTTCTGCCAAAAATCCCTTCAATGACGGTGGAAGAGACAGATTTTTGGGAAAACTTGATATCCTCATCCCTTCAGTGTCCTGCTCGGGGTATTTCACCTTCCTTGTTGTCTGTCCACGCCATTACCTGTGTTGTGCTTCCACTTGTGAAAGCTCCACTTGCATCGACGAGACTCCAGGGACTGGCATAGCCGAGAGCAGAGCTCTCCGCAGGGAAGTTACAGGGAGAGAGAAAATCTGTCACTGAGCTTCGGCAATGCCCAAGTGTCCAGCAGGAGGGGAGCAGGGCGGGTTTCTCTGAGGAACATCTGGCCCAGCTGCAGCGGGATCCCAGCCGCAGGGCACAGCTCAGCTCTCCCAGGGCTTTTCATTCCCTGAGGACAATTCCTACAAACGAGCTTACACCTCCCATCTGCCTCTGCAGTCTTTTTTTCCAGCTGCATGAAGTTCCCTGCTGGGCACATCCCTGAGTCGTGGCGCCTTCCCTATGCACAGCCCAGCCCGGTTCTCTCCCCCTCTGCCAACAGCACCTGGCTTTGAGATGCAGAGCTCCCCCAGGCTCCCCAAAACAGCCCTAAACACAGCGTGAGGGAGATTTAATTGTCTCTGATGGATGTGAGTGCCTCCCCAGCTTGGGTGCCCTCGTGCTCATAAGCAGCTGTGCTCCGGAGAGCTTTGGGCAGGCTGGGGAAGCCACCCTGAGCACGGACACTCAGATTTCCTTCCCTGTGCCCCTCTGGGCAAGGAGTTGCTTAGAAGAGGTCTAAGACTCAGCCTGGAGAAGAGAGGGGAGACCTCAGAGTCCCTTCCAGTGCCTAAAGGGTCTGCAGGTCCCACAGCCCAATTCTGTGCTAAACAGCCCCAGCTCTGCAGCACAGAGCTGCTCCAGTGGAAACAGAGGACAGGAACCGAACTTCCATGGATAGGGCATTAAAAGCATCACAGTAAACAAACTGCTGAAGAATTTCAGAGTTAATGACACGAGCACCGCCCGTATCTCCTCCGGGTGTCTGAGAGCTCTGCTGTCCTGTGGGAGGATAGGACACACTGCACCCATCACTGACCCACCCTTGCTCCAAGAGCCGTGGAAGTGTTTACTATCACCTCTGAGTGACACCAGGACATGCACTTGTCTTGTATTTGTGAACTAGAAATGTATTTAATTCAGGCTTGAGGCAAAGTCATGGCTCACAGCCCTTTAGTGCAGTGCTGAATTTGAAACCAGCTTGCAGAACTGTTCCCAAAATAACACTGTGTGCCTCTTTTATCCAGAGAAATGTACAAAATATTTTTGTTCAAAGGCAGAGGTGCAAAGAATTTGAATGTCAACAGTCTCCCTGGAGGGAGAGGAGGGGTCTGGGGGACTATTTCCAATATGAGTCAGTGCAGGATCCCCAGACAGCAGAGGCTGCGGGGTGGCAAATCCTTGTCTTGGCACATCTTGAGATGTGCCTGTCTCCACAGCAGGGTGATGGAACCACTGTGAGAAAAGCTTTCAGAATGAACAAATACCAGCACCCCAGCACCTTTTCCATGGGTTTCCTGTAGCCATCACTGCATAAATCCACTTACCTGCCCCCAAAGTCTGTGGGAGGCTCATGTTCCCTCTACAGGTAGAGCATCTCTCCCCAGTTCCTTCCCAGGGCTGGGGACGTGCCAGTGGTGCCACAGCCAGGCCTGGACTGATTCAGCTCTCACAGGGCTCACCAGGAACCTGCAGCATGGAGATACAGTAATTTATATACAGGGAAGCTTTGTTGATAAATAACCAGAGCTGGAAATATGCTTTAATGAAGCACAACAACAATCAGTTTTATTCATATTTTCCCCCTCAAAACATAGACAAATATATGCACTTAAAGAATGATGATGTTTTGGGTAATCACAGCTAAATAAATAGAACAGAAACTTTGTATACTTTATGCAAAAGACTTTGCTGGCTGCAATATTTCAAGTTTTGTTTAAAAATAAGTGATTGGAATGAAGCCTCTACCCCAAACCCATAATTTCACATTTTCAAGGGCCATAATGTAACAATGAATATATGAAAATATCTGTTTTCTGCAGACCATCACTCTATAGCTGCTGTGTCTAACACAATCTGTCATAACACACCAACAGAAGAACTGAAAGGCACTGAAAAGAAAATTGATTCTCTTGCAAGCCCCTCTTTGTCTGGTTTCCTCCTTTGCTTATTAATAGCCCACTGTGCAATTAATTACACACAATTCAGGTACAATCCTTGTACCCCTGCAGAAGAGAGTTGATCAAGTCAAGTCCTGCAGACATTTCCAGCCTGGGGCTAACATTTCCCTTCCTGTGCTGTGCTGTGGGTTTCTGCAGGGGCCTGGGTTGCACACGGCAGCTTGGAGAATCCAACAGTGTTGAAGAACACACAAAAAACTGTTTGCTTAAAATATTCAGGTCAGTCTTGATGAATAATGAATGCATCCATAGAAATGGGGCTCAGCCACACACAAAACAGTGGTTAAATTAATCAGGTAATTTAATGGCAAGGAGTAATTTGACATCTTGCGTCTCACGGGTGCTACTTCCACAGCTTTCCTCCAAGCAGCCTGGCTTATTCTCATCGCTGCAGGCTGGACTTTCTTAGTGCAAGGTATTTAATTAAGCAGGCTGGACTTCTTTAATGTGAGGCTTTTAATTATCCTTAGATCAATACTTCCCATCAGCTCTGAGGAAAACCTTCCCCTCCTGGTGTGGGCTGGGGAGTTACAGGAGCACAGTGGTGTTAAACATTCCCCCTCAGTCAGAGGAAAGGGACAGTCACTATCCTGAGCTTTGGGGTACCAGGGTGTCACTGTCCCGAGATTTGGGGTAGCAGGGTATCATTGTACTGAGCTTTGGGGTACCAGGGTGTCACTGTCCTGAGTTTTGGGGTACTAGGGTGTCACTATCCTGAGATTTGGGGTATCAGGGTATCATTGTACTGAGCTTTGGGGTACCAGGGTGTCACTGTCCTGCGTTTTGGGGTACTAGGGTGTCACTGTCCTGAGATTTGGGGTATCAGGGTATCATTGTACTGAGCTCTGAGGTACCAGGGTGTCACCATCCTGTCCTCTGAGCAGTGGGGTGTCACATCCCTTGTATGGAGTACTGGGGTGTCACTGCCCCGTGGTTTGGAAGAGCCACTGGCCAGCCTAGGTACCACAGACCCCTCAGCACCTCACAGCCCTTCCAGGACAGATCTGCAGGAGGAGGCTGCATCCTCCAGCCTGGATCAGATGGGAAAAATCAGCCAAAACGAGCAGCTCCTGCTGTTGTCCTACTGAAACACAAGGAGAATTAACAACATTATTTTTCATGTTGAGAGCGACTTGAATTATTGGCAGAACTCCCATCAAGGCTCTCAGCCTGGCATGTGCTTTTTCTCCCTCTTGTTCCCCATTCCATCTCCACTCTGAGAACAATGCACCTTCCCACCTGGACTCTGCTGTAGCAGCTCCCCATGCCCAGGACACCCTGGGGCAGAGCCCGTGTGCCCAGCACTGCCTGGTCCTGTCCCCTTCTGTCCCCTCCACATCCCTGGCTCCATGTCAGCATCCCCAGCCCCAGCAGAGGAGTGATTGGAGCTAATGAGTTTGGCCTTGGGCAACCACCTCCTTCGCTTGGTTATTTTTATTTTTTTTAGAGCCTTTCAGCCCAAGGTGCTTGTTGCTTCTCCAGCATCAACAACATTAACAAGCTCTGACATCCCATAAATTTCCCTTGGTAAAACAAAAGAGAAGCAAATAGAAAAACAAGTTTCATCAGTACAGGGGGCTTGGCGCTTTGAAATCTTTCTTTCCTTTTCCACAAACTGGATTTTGTTGTGAGCAGCCCTTTTTATCCTGCTGGTGTCTCTCTGCTGCAGCCAAACTGCCTGGGACAACATCAGCTAGAACACACTTATTTTTACTTTGGGTAGAAATTGCTGAGATAAAGTGAGATCTGATTGAGAAAAATATAAATAAGTCCAGTGCAAGCCCAACTATTAAGATGTAGCAAGTTTAGAAATAAGAGAAAAGAGATTAACTCCGTTAATCTTTTCTTTCAGTTTAAAGCCATTCCTTGTCCTATCATAATGATAAAATGATTTACAGAATGTTTTAGGTTGGAAAAGACCTTAAAGGTCATTGAGTCCAACCATTAACCCCACACTTCCCAGTCCACTTTTAAACCAGGTCCCCAACTGGATTTTGCAGCTGAATGAGCATCTCTACAGGGTCACTCCCACTCACATGCCTCAGTTTCTCCTTTTAAAATCATGTATAAATTATAATTGTAATAATAATCTTTGTCAACCCTTTATTTAGAAATTGGGAAGTTAAAAATTGGGATTGATCATCTCTGTCACAAGGAGCTCGTTCAAACAGTCTCTGCCATGGCAGCCGCGGGCCCTCTCCACACTTTCCTCCTTGCTCTCTGTAATTCTTTGCCAGTGCCCAAAATACAAATTGGCTTTCTTAGGGAATGAGAAATCTCCTGCCTGGGAGCTCCAGAGTTCGTGTTCAGGATGCAGCAGCTGCCTCCCCTTCCATCAGGCTGGCAGAGCTGCTCCACTGAGGTACCATTAGGAACTGAGAGGGATGAAGCAGCCACGAGCCATTCTCTCTTTTCCTTGCAATTGATTTTCTACAAAAAGATATCCAGGGCTTCCCAGAAACTCTCGGGCTCTCCTGTAACTCACTTTGTTGTTGGAGTTGGATGTGGCATTGCAGCAAGTCAGGCACAAGCTCTGTCCTCCCTGGGTTCGTTCTTGGATCAGGGATCCCAGGATCTCAGCTGAGAGCCTGGCATTTCCAGATGTTTTTTATCAACATCTGCTCCAGGGCAAAGGGGTGATAAACCAGTAACACATGGCTGCCAGCAAAGGCACAAACCCCAGCGTTAATGACAGAGGCTAAAATGGACTTTATCAAACCCTATCCCCAGTAACACAGATCCCCAGGTTGGTGCTTTTTCCATTGTTAGAACAACATATAAATTATCATTAAAATGATGCTACTGGGAGGCAATATGAGGTGGAAGAGAAAAACTGATTTTCCAAGGACAACACTATTCAGTGACAATACAGGACAAGTGAAATGGAATTTTGGATTCAACATCCACTGCTTTATAATGAGGCAGAGTATTTTCCTTACGGATCCAGTTCTTGAAGCCCCGGAACTCCTGACTGTGTCCTCTGCTTTACTGCCACAACATAAATATCAGGAGTTATGGCTGCAGCAAGCACACTGCACACTGCTGAGCTAGTTTGAATTTAATATGAGTTTAATATCAGCATCCCATAGTGCCACAGCAGCTGTCAGGAGGCAGCTGTGTTTATCCTGTTTTGCTTTCTGCATTCAGCCTGTGACCCCAGACACATCATCACTGAGCCCTGGGTGCAGGAGGGGAGCAAGAGGAGTTTTCCAATTAAACCTCTTTGTAATAACAGGCAGCATTCAGAAGGACACACCTGGGGAAGGTGGACATTTTCACATTTTTGGAGAATATTTGGAAGCTGCTTTACTGTCATCCCAAAGTGAACACCCCGCAGAGGGTGATGGCACAGAGCTGCTACCTTTGGGCAGAGCTGGGCCGTGTGCCCATGGCAGCAGCCCCAGGAGCAGGGCAGAACAGCAGCAGGACCCAGAGGGGTGAGGGACGAGCACATGAACACAGCAGAGAGGTCTTGGGGGGGACACGAGGAAGGATGGAAACTCTTCCCTGGCTCTCAGAACCACTGGCTGGCTTTGCCAAGAGGAGATAAATGGATACAAACCAAAAAGATTTGAGAATGAACTCTGTGTCAGGCAGCTCTGGCATTATTAAGCTTATCTTGGAAGCAGACAGAAAACTAAGAGACAGAATGTCAATTAATTTGAGTGCAAGAATTCCCTGGGCCGGCGGCTCAAGGAAGGCAGGAGAGCTGCCCAGATGGCAGTGTCAGAAGGAAATGGATTTCTCTGCACAGACCCAGAAACTTGAAACCCTTCTCATTTCTATTTGTTTAAAGATTCTTCTCAGTGTAGAACAATTTGGGCTGGACGAATGCTGACTTACAGCAGTAATTGATGCCTAACAGAGAAAAAAACTCCATATGAACAAAGCGAGTGTGGGGCGAGGAGTTCTGGGAAGTGAACAGACTCATCCATCAGGACTGGGACCTGCTCCCAGCAAAGCCATCTCCTCTTGTTCCTCCTCTCCACACTGTCACTGCCATTGTGGCTGCAAGGAGGGGACACCTGGGGCTGCCACAGCCCTGACGCTGCGCTGTGAGGAAAGTGCTTGGCTTGACTTTCAATTTGATCTATTGCAGGATCTTGGGCTTGGGCCATGGAGGAGCTCACAAATAATGCTCGACTCACTGCCTGGCCCTGCAGGTAATTGATCAGCTGGGAATCACAGACATCAAGCATGAGCTCATTTAATGTACTCCCGACCTGTCTCCGTGCACCCACAGCAGGCCCAGAAATGCTGTTTGCATCTGGCAAGTCCATCACCAGTGACAGGAGCCAGCAAAGTCATTGTCATTGTGTCCAAAAGAGCAGAGAGGCTACTCCGCTTTGATTTCTTTCCTGCTCAAACACTGAATTTGGTGCCTCCATCAATCCCCAGATATTACAGTTTTGCTTTTCACCTCCAAGGCAGGTACAGCCTGACTGATGCCAGGGGATCCCTTTGCTGGTCTGCCCTCTCAGGAACAAAGGGAAGGGAAAAGGGACGAGGCTGGAACCTGGTTGTCGTCCCTGGCATAGCTGCAGTCTGATCTAGAACACAGGGTTCAGTAAAACCCCTGTGAATCCTGCACCTTTGTGAGCCCTGCCCTGAGTCCTCAGCAGGAATCCCTGCCCTGAGCCCTCAGGAGGAGGAACCCCTGCCCTGAGCCCTCCTCAGGAGGAGGAACCCCTGCCCTGAGCCCTCCTCAGGAGGAGGAACCCCTGCCCTGAGCCCTCCTCAGGAGGAGGAACCCCTGCCCTGAGCCCTCAGCAGGAACCTCTGCCCTGAGCCCACAGCAGGAGGAACCCCTGCCCTGAGCCCTCAGCAGGAACCCCTGCCCTGA
>JAGMWU010000028.1:2038872-2067285 GCA_018697195.1 Certhia americana
AGGAACCCCTGCCCTGAGCCCTCAGCAGGAACCTCTGCCCTGAGCCCTCAGCAGGAGGAACCCCTGCCCTGAGCCCACAGGAGGAGGAACCCCTGCCCTGAGCCCACAGCAGGAATCCCTGCCCTGAGCCCTCAGCAGGAACTCCTGCCCTGAGCCCTCAGGAGGAGGAACCCCTGCCCTGAGCCCACAGCAGGAATCCCTGCCCTGAGCCCTCCTCAGGAGGAGCCTCTGCCCGAGGTCGCAGTCTGCCCAGGGAACGTGGCCCCCGCTGGGTTTGGCACATCGGGGCACAGCCCCAGCCCCGCAGGCTGCTGCCCAGGGAGGCTGGAACCCGTCTGGAACCCATCTGGAACCCGGCAGGATGGAACCCTGCATGCCCGTCCTGAGGCATTCCCCTCCCGGGCAGCAGAGCGCGGCCCAGCCCGGGCTCGGCCCACCCTGCCCTGCTGAGGCGCGGCATCGATCTCAGAGCCTCAGGTGGAATGCAGTGCTAACGATAAACTCTGGGAATACAGATCCAGTCCCGCCAGGGAGCAGCGTTTAACCCCGGCATGCTGCCCTGGTCACACTCGGCTCCCTCCCCTCGCCTCCGCTCCTGCTGCCCTGGCGCTTTCCCGATCGCTGCCCCGTGATGCGTGGAGCAAAGTCCTCTTAGTTCCTCACAGCCAGCTTGGAAGCCCTCAGGGCAATATCTAACACCTCCTTTATCATTCTCACACTCTGTACAATATGCATTTATGCAGGTTTTCTCTGGAGGATCATTCCGAGCAGCCACATTATATATTTACACTTAACATGCTCTTGAAGGAACTTGCTGTACTTGCAATGTGCCCCCGGAATAGCAGCGCTCCCACAAGACTTTTTCCCCTAAACACTGCTCAGAATAAGCACGATCAGAAAGGGACAGATTTGTGAGGGGCAAGAGGGAAACTGGGTCTGGCCTGGCAAGGTGACAACCAGGGAAAGGCTTCCCTGGGCAGAAGGAAAGCAGCCCCATGGCAAAGTCAGGAACAGAACTCCACAGCACTCAGCCATCGGCCACGCCATGAGAGCTGTCCCAGCCATCTCCATGTGGAGGATCCCACCACAGCAATTCCAGGATACTCGGGATGCTCCGTGGGTCTTGGGAATCACCTGGTGGTGGGATGTTCCTTCCAGCCCCATCTCCCTCCAAGCTACAGCCAGGCAGCTGTCACAGCACAAAACTGTTCAAAGATCTCTTGTGGCCTGAGCCATCTCTTTTGGTATTTGCACAAATGTAGGGCAAATGAAAATGAAGTGGGATTGGGGATGGTCTGACGGCTCTTTCTCCATCCCTCCGTGATCCTGTGTGGAAGAAAATTTGTAGCTGATGGCCACAAGGCTCAGGGAAAGGTTTCTGCAGATGTTTCAGGAAAATCCTGACAAATAGCCACATGGAACTCGTGCCATCCCACACACTACTCCCCAGGCACAGCCTGCTCTCCATCAGCATTTTCTCCTCTTGATTTCAAAGCTGCTTTTCTCTTGCTACAGTGAAGTACTGAGAGTTTCTACTTCTGTAAAACACTCCTGTTCCTTGTTTAGGCCCTCCATAACTGGTGGAAAAAAATTTAATTAAAAGCTGTTCAGCTTTTATGTCCAACATGCTTCAACTGGCAATACATCTTTTTGATGCTGGAATTGCCTGCTTGGTATTTCTTACACCCTCTAAGCAGCTGGTCCAAGGCAGCACTTGAATTAGAGCAGGGAGCTGGATGGAAACTGCCTGGTGTGGCCACAAAATCCTCTGCATCTCTGGTTGTGCTGCTAATTATAGCAGTGGCTGGATTCCAGCTGATGTCCTGGGAAAACAAGTCTGTAGGGCTAGAGCTTAGGGGAAAAAGTGCTAAAACCTACCCAGCCACCTCCTCACGGGTGGCTTGCTGCCTTCTCCCACCCGCAAATCATTTCATGACATTGGAAAATGTCTCAAATAAAGGATTGCTCCCCTGCAGAGCCAGAGGAGAGGTTTCATGGATTAGGAGGAAATCTCCCAAATTTACATCTCCTTTGGCCTCAGCCTTGAGATGTAGAGAAGGTGGTTCAACCACATCACCCTGTGGGTCAGCACAGTGTGACCCCCTGAGCTGATCTCAGCCTGTGGGTGACCACGGGAGCACGGACTGGGTCACCCCTCTGCCTTTTGGGTTAAAAAAGCCTTGTCACCTCTGATTAATGTGGTTTATGCTGCTGCCTGCTTCTTGGGGATAACTGCCCATAGCACTGAGTGAGACACATGGTTTGGCAGAACAGAAAGTGCTGGGGAATGAAAGAGAAGGGGAAATTAGAGGAAAAAGTGGCTGCTGGAGCTCCTGGGCTGCAGAACCACCTGTGGGGCAGCTTTTCCAGCTGCTAAACCCAGGCACCATCTGCCCTTTTGCAGGGGAAGGTGGCTCTATTCCCCATGCCCTTATGGAGAGCCAGGAGGAGTTTTGGGGTTTCCTTTGGGATTTGCTTGTGGCTGTTTTAACTTCTGAGCCAGGGCTATCCCCTGAGTAGGCAAGACCCAGCAAATCCTGACCATGGCCAAAGAAATTGCATTTTTTTCCTCTCTTTTATCAGGTGAAATGTTAATAGTAAGCTGTAAAATGGATTCGTTGTCCTTTTATCAAATCAGCCTGGACAGCCTCAAAGCTCCTTTCCCTTTCAGGATCTGTGGGATTTTCCAGGAGCCCCAAAATCCACCCACACATCAAATGCCATTACAGGTAGAAACACTGTCAGGCTGTGTACAGGAATATAGACATTTAATACAAGAAACTACTTAATAAATTCAGGGCAACACTTTGTGACATTTCCCACAAGACTTTAGTGCTGTTTACAAATTCCAAAGAACACCCCGAGTCATTTCTGGCACAGACTTATGATTTATTTCAAAGTAAAATGGGTCGGAGTGTGTGGGTCTGTGTTTAATGCAGAAAGGGATTTGGAAATGAAAAGTCAACTGGCATGAAAGATTGCTGGGCAAATGTAAAAGCAGCAAAGTGTGTGGGTGGTCTCTGAGCATGTAATAGGATATTTGTAAGGAAAAGAAACATGCAGGATTCTAAGCTTTAATAAAACAGTTCCTTTTTACCTAATCAATAATGTAATTGTAATTTTCCAAGGCAAATTGCCTCTGAACTCCCTTTTCTCAAGGAAAGAGTGGCAGAAATGGGACAAGGATGAGAAATGACTGCAGAGGAACCATGCACACGTATGGGGGTGACCCTTCCCTGCTCCCAGGCTGAGGTCCTGCTCCCTCCTGGAGCAGGCAGGATCAGGCAGAGCAGCTTTGGCTCATGGCAGGGATGAATAACACCCAGACAGAGGAGGGCTGGAGGATTTTCTGCTCCATCTCAGCTCCATCTTCCCACACATCGCTTTAGTGCCTTTGCCAAAGATGTTCTGGAGCAGCCCAAGTGCTCCGAGTGGCTGCCTTTGGAGAGGAGAGGGCTCACCAGGGAAAGGCTTTGAAGGAGATAAAATGAGGCCTGCAGTGGAATTTGGAATGCAGCAGGGTGGTGGAGGAGGTTACTGGGACTGAGGAGGAGCTGGCACAAGGTGCCAGAGCCCAGGGTGCCAAGAACCTCCCCCAGGGACAGAACAGGCAGCGGCAGGACAGGAAAATCACTGATTCAAAATACAGATAAGAGCAGGGAGTTATTTCTATCCGAGAAGGCTTCCCACTAATTGTGCTTCCTGAGTTTGCCCAGTAACAAAATCATGGAATGATCAAGGCTGGAAAAGATCTCTGAGTCAACATTTACACCAGCAGGGCTGCATTCCCCATAACCCATGTCCCCAGGTGCCACATCATTCCAGGGGTAGTGATTCCACCACTTCCCCAGGCAGCCTGTTCCAATGCCTGACCACCCTTTAGGGAAGAAATTTTCCCTGATATCCAATCTAAACGTTATGGAAGCCTGAGTTACTTTCTGAGGCGCATCATCAGAAGTTCCAGGGCATCAGAGTGAAAACAAATTAATCATTATACTACTCCCTCACATGGAGCTAAGACCCACCTTCTGTTTCAATACTTAGCATCAGCATAATTTATTTTTCAAAATTCAGAAGAAACACTTGTAGATGAAAGGCTCACAGGAGTATCTCTGACTGCATCACCATCCCTCGTTGCTCAATGCAAAGCAGACAATTTAATTGCTATAAATTAGAGCAAAAAAGTGGCAGCAGTGAGCACAGCGTCAGCTCAGGCTCATTACTGGGCTCCGTCCCTCTTTTGCCTCACAAGGGTGATTTTGTCCACGCCTTTATTAAGATTCACATCAGCTCCCAGTGGAGAAGATTATACTTTCATGGAGGGGGTGGGGGGTTCTGTTCGTTTTTAACTTGTAGGAAATAAAACAATTCCAACAGGAAGAAAATGTAATAGCTATCACATGTTCTGGACTTGAGTCAAGCAATAAAAACCAGCACAAAGATTGATGCTTCTGTTGGGATGGAGTCATAGAATCATGGAATCATAGGCCAAACCTGTGTGATGGCTGGAAAACCTTCCCTGCATCCATTTCTCTGGCAGTGACCCACCTGGGAGAGCGACTGGATGTGCCCTGCATGCCATGGAGCAAACTCATCTGAAGAGGGATGAACTTCTGGATAGTTGAGAGGCAGAAATTAGCTTCAGGTCTTCTTTTCTGTAAAGGAAGAAGGAATGCAGTTTGAAAGGCTTTGCCATTATCCTCCAGGACAATAACACAACAATTAAAATCACTCTACACAGTCCGTTTCCCTTCCAGATTTGGGAGACTATAATAGAGAGAATAACAATTGCCAGGACCCTTTTCTTCTCCCCCCAGAAGAACCTCACAAGTGACAGAGACTTGAAAGCTCAGAGCTGGCTCTCAGGGAGAAGATAAAATGCTGCTCAGAATATAGATTTTTGTGCCAGCTGGGAATTACAGCCCTGATCCATCCTCCTCTGTCATTGGAGTCTGTGTTGCTCTGTGGGCTAAATGGAAGTGAATACAGTTACTTTCCCTGTCTTGGGGGAAAAAAATGACATTCCATTTTGTCTCCAAAAAATACACATTATTTAACTTATAAAATATTTAATCTGTGTAATTAATCCTCTCATGACAGCGCTTTGCACATTTTTCTGGCAATCCATACTTTGAATGGCCTATAGTTATAGCTAACTTTGTTTCCTTTTTCTCATGAAATTAATCAAAGGCTTGTATTCTAAATTATTCAGGAACTGAATGAAGCCTGCTTTCTATGGCTTGCAGCAAGAAAACTCCTATTTCTTTCATGTGCCAGCAATAGAGAAATTCCATTTTTCCAAGGGGGAAAGGACTGGAAAGCAGCAGCAGTCCACAGGCTGTGGTGTGTCACTGCTGTGGCCTGCTGAGAGGCAGGGGCTGAGCAGGGGATGTCCCCTCACATCCTCCACCTGCCTGCCAGGAGCAGCAGCAGCAGCAGCCAGGGCCTCCAGGCAGGAGGCTCAGGGGATCCTGAGCCCGACTCCCAGAGAAGCTGGGAGCAGTTGTTGCTCAGCTCACTTTGGTTTGGCATCCCAGCTGCAGTTCTGGGGCTGAGAAAGGTGGCCTTTCCTTTCCTCCAGCACAGGTGAGGTGGGGTGGTGGGGCCACAAGCTCTGGGTACTTTGTACCTGACCCCTCCTCACTGGGCTGTCAGAGTGCTCAGGCTGCTCCCCAAGGTGTGCCCTTGACCTGTCCCGGACACTCTGCTCTCCCCCCACCCTTCCCTTTCACACACTTTGGGGTTTGCAGAGCGTTCCATCAGCATCTGGGCCCCACTGGAGCTCAGGGCTGGCCAGAGCCTGGCTCCTGCCGTGGGAGGAACCTGATCACAGGCTTGGCAGGGCTCTGAAGTGCTTTATCAACACTCGCTCCTCTCAGCTCCTCAATGTGCATAAGGCTCTTGCTGGATTCAGAGTTCAGCCCCTTTGAAGTTTTCACCTTCAGGCTAATTTTTTTCAGCAGAAAATTTTCCCTATCACCACTTGTGGAGGAGGCATATGGAGCATCTCACTGCAAGGGAGTTGCTGTGTCACTGAGCTGTATAAGAATTCCCTGAGATCCTTTTATTTTTCTTAGCAAAAATATTTCTTCTTTCTCTGATCAGCCACTGCTTGCAGCCCCCTGGGAGTGTTCTTTCACCTCTGGCTCTTGCCCAGCATCACTCAGGTGTCAGTGAGCACCAGCAGCGAGAGCTCCGGATAAGATGTGGGGGCTGTGGAGGTGAGGTTTTGGTAACAGGCAGAACATCCCCACCCCCTGTCACACGGGCTCTGGGAAACCTTCAGAGCTTGCAGAGTCTGTCCCCTCCAGACTGACAAACCCTGTTCTCAAGGAAATAAATTATCAGAACTGGGCACTGAGAGGAGACCCGATGGGGGGGCTGACAGTTCATTAACTGTACCTAGGAAAATGTCCTATTCTGCCCTTTACTCTTCAGGCTTTACTTTGTAATGCTGTCTTTGCCACCAAATAATATCAAAGTTGATAGAAAACTCTATTTTCTGTCTGTCCCACTGCCCAGTGGGTTGTCAGCTGCTGGCACTTAGAGAAATGCCTCCCAGAGCACCCCAGGGGAAGGGGTGATGTCTGCTGGAAACCATTCCCGGGGAGCAGTGGGATGGAACAGCCACAATTTCAGTGAGAAAACCTGAAGGGGAAACGCAAAACATCAGCCTTGCATTGAGAGCCAGCAGCTGCTTTGGCAGAATGCAGCAAAGTTTCCATCTCTTGTATTGTTAATCAGCTCTGAGATTCACAGAGAAAGAAAAAGTAATAAAAATAATTAAAACCCCAAAAGCAAAGCCTTGGTTAAATCGTACCCTGCTGCACCACAAATTTCAGTTTACAGAGCTTTGCAGGGCTCTGTCCTAATGCATCAAAGCCTCCAGTGCAGCACCCTGGTCCAGATACAGGAAGTCTTCTAATGACCAACCCAGCATTAGGAGCATCATTGTTAATCAGTTTTTATGGATTTATGAAACAAATATACACACTTGTCTTGTTTAATATTATTTTCTTCTCAGAACTTTAGGTTAATACAGAGGCCCTGAAATTATACCATTCATAAATAATGCAAGTAATAAAACCTTTCTCTTATTCCCTGGTGCACACAAATGCAAGATTAAATGTGGACTTAACAAAAAGAAAAAAAAAAAAAAAGGTAGAACTTTGAGTTTAAAAAACAAGAAGCAAGTGCTAAGTGCCAACTACTCTGAGAGGAGGAAGTCAGTACAGCTTCCAGGCTCCAAGGCACAAATGGGAATTGATTTTTAAGGAGAGAATTCATGGCCTTGATTCCGTGGTCAGAGTTATATGACTGGGTTGATGCATTTGGTTGGTCTGGACACGTGGATGTGAGATTCCAGTGGCCATGGAAGCACAGACACCCACCCAGGGATCATCACCTGGAGAGCTCCGTGGGGGTTGCAGGGGATGTCATCACCTCTGCCCACGGGGCTGTCAGGAAGCTCCCACGTTCACCTTCCTGCAGGGCGGTGGGATGAGAGGGAGCTGCTGCAGGAGCTGCTGCAGGAGCTGCTGCAGGAGCTGCTGCAGACAGGTGGAGCTGGACACCCGGCTCGGGGAGCTGTGCTAAACCTGCCAGAGCTTCAGCTCATCTGCTATGCATCTTCTACATAATTCATAGTCCACAGACTGCTGAAAATCAGGAACAATAAATAAATAAAGGAGCAAAATTAGTATTTTTGGGCTGGCTTTCAAACAGCAAAACACATCTAAAAGAAAACCATGGTCTCCCTTTGCTGAATTTGGCCAAAATCTAACCATGGGCAGAACTGCATTCCCAGTCAGAAGGAGACAACTGCCTTTTTCCTTTCCAATTGGAAAAATCGATGTGTTTTTAGTGCTCAGAAGCCTGGGACTAACAAGGAGAAGGAATGAAAAGAGTCTGTGATCTGTGGGGCATTTTGCCTGCTCTGAGCCCCCCCTGTGCCTGCAGGGGCAGAAGTGCCAGTGATGTTCCCTGCAGCCTGATCTCCTGCCCGTGCTTCCCTGCCACACATTTCCCCGTGTTTTCCTGCCAATTTCCAGTTCCTAAGCCATGAACCCTCTCCTTCCACCCTGGGCTCAGCACTGCCAAGGGCTCAAGGCACAGAGGTCTGGTGACAGGGCAATCCTGGTTGCAATTCCTGCAATTCCTGTGGCTGTCACACTCCCTCCTTCCCATGGCATGCTGGCACATGGATTTATGGAATGCATTCAGCCTTTTCTCCTTCAACATTCTGGGCAGGATCAGGGCTCCAAACTCCCTGGTGAGCTGGGAACAGCAGGGACAGGAGCCTTTGGACTTGGGGACAGGTCCCAAGCTCTGGGCTCTGCCCCAGGAGGGTCCCTGTGGCACTTGCAGCAGAACCCAGCAGGAAATACAGAAATACACTGCACAGATGCAGCTTTGAGAAGGAGCTGCCTTGTTCCCAGGTCAGAAGTGGCAGTGGTGGCAGCTCCTGTGGAAAATCATGTTCAGGTAAAGGATGTTTTTCCCCAGTGCCAAAGAGGCAGCAGATGTGTGCTGGAACCCTCTCCTGCTGCCCACCCAGGAGCTTTGGGCATCATTACTCCTCCCTTGCCATGTGTTTTGGCTCCTGCAAGCACGGAATATTTGCAAAGCATTCAGCATTTGTTGAAATACTCTTTCTGGATCAAAGCTCAATATTTCTTGGCTTCTCTACACTTTCTGAGCTGCCTTCTGCTCACTGTTATATATTTGCCTTTCTCTCCTAGGTTGTTAATGGATCTGAACAGCTTTTGTTTATTGGTTGGGCTTCTCTTCCCAGAGAAGGGCAACAGAGTTGGGAAGGGGCTGGAGCCCCAGGAGTGGCTGAGGGAGCTGGGAAGGGGCTCAGGCTGGAGAAAAGGAGGCTCAGGGGGGCTCTTGTGGCTCTGCACAACTCCCTGCCAGGAGGGGACAGCTGGGGGGATCAGTCTGTGCTCCCAGGGAACAGGAGGAGAGGGAACAGCCTCAGGCCGGGCCAGGGAAGGCTTAGGCTCAACATCAGGGAAATTTTTTTGCGGAAAAATGACGTGATCTTGCCAGAAGCTGCCAGTTCTTCTTATTGAACTTAAAATCAATAGTGCATCAAGTGGCCTGGGATGTTATTAATCAGAAAACTGGCACGAAGGACCAGGAGGCAATAACACCACAGCGTGCCCACTCCTTCCTTGTGGCACGGCTGCTCATCACTCCTGGGGAGCTGCTCTCCAGCTGCCTCCCAGGCAAGGCAAACCCCACCTAGCAGTGCTGCAGAACTCAGCTCAGCACGGTTATTCTCCTGTCACTGCTGTAACCCACGGCAAAACATCCCACTGCCTTCCCTCCAGCCCAGGGGAGGATGGGAAAGCTGGGGGGGAAAGGCACAATTATTTGGGGTCAAAAACACTAAAAAAATATGGGCCATCCTGCCAGAGCTGAGAAGGATCTCTCTACAGCAGCTTCTCCTGCTGCTGCTACTCTCTGGGTTATTAGGAATATATAAATATATATATATGTGTGTATGTGTATATATATATGTGTACATAATCATAGAATGGTTTGGGTTGGAAGGGGCCTTAAAACTCATCTCATTTCCCATTTCCTACCCCTGCCATGGGCAGGGACACCTTCCACTATTCCAAGCTGTTCCAAGCCCCAATGTTTAGCTGCTCTGGGCACCTGTGCCAGGGCCTGCCCACCCTCCAAGTAAAGGAATATATAGAAAAGGGACATACATAAATGTATGTAGAATACATATCAAATATATATATTTTCTCTCTTTCTCAGCTGTAGCCACCAATTGTCATTCATCTTTCAGATGTGCTCTGGGTCTCAGCTGCTTTCCAGGGAAAATAGTTCCTTGTATTCAGAGAATTTAAACTACTTTGTCCACCACTCCTTGGCCCCTCCATCCCAGCAGAGTCTCACAAGGAAATTCCATGTCTGTAGCACTGGGATTTATTAACAGGGAAGATGCTCAGCCCTTAGAAGCTTTTCCATGATCTATTTTCAGAGATTTGAAACCTTTTCTTTTTTTTCTTTTTTTTTTTTTTCACTTGCCTTTTATAAAAAACTCTGTGTTAGCAAGACCTGTTCAGGGTCAACAGATTTAGTAGTATCTTTATAAAAATAACTGGGAATTTCTGAGCCTCTGTGTTCGTGGTCTGCACAGTGCACCAGGGGAAGGAAAATAACTTGAGAAGTATTAGAACACACTTTAATAAGCTCAGGTCTCCTGCCTGTGACCCTGAAAGTGTGTTTATCTTTGGGCTTGTCTTCAGCAATCGTTATTCCACCACCACCTTAGGATAAGCATGAATGCATGAACTTACAGCTGCAAATCCCATTTGACTGCATGTAATCTAGTGGTTTTCCATGGAAAAAAGGTTTGAAATGCTGCACCTGTCCTGCTCTTGCACAGAGGGGATTATGTTCTTATATAATTATTGTATGATTGTGTCTAATTGGATTTCCAATGCCATTTATTTCGTCATGAGGCTAACCTGGAAGTAACCTCCAGCTGAATTCATTACTCCTAATGAGTTATTAAATTTATGATTAATAAACACCAAAGGGAACAGAGGCAAAATAACCACTGACCCCACTGAAAGGAGTGCTAGGAATATAAATGATGGATCTTCTCCCCAAATCATCCTTCCAGATCTCACATATCTCTCCATAACCACAAGGATGTTGGACACAAGGAGTTGTACTGTCATCAAAGGACCTCTGATTGATCAAATTACTGCTTTCCTGCAGCCTTCCTGGTCTCCCAGGATAACCTCTGGTCTCCTCCCAGGTTTCTCTTCATTCCCAATGCATTATGGAGATTTTCTTCTCTTGTGACAATGAGGAGATGTAGAAAACATGCCCGAAACCCTGTCCAGTGTGTAATTACACAGCAGCAGATGGGATGTTTGTGCAGCTCGCCTGGCAGACGAGGAGGGAGCAGAGAGGCTCTGGCAGCTGGAGCTGCAGCAAACAACCTGTCACCTCTGGAATGTGCTCTGGCTCTGCATTCCCTGGGAAAATGCTCATCCCACACAGTGCTCAGCCTCGTGCGTGTTGTACCACCGGGGACACCCATGGCAGGGGGAAAAAATAGTAATGGGGAAACCTAAAACAACCCCAGCCCCTTCCAGTGCCTAAAAAGGGCCTCAGTGGAGAAAGTGGGGCCCTCAGAGCAGCGTGTTGGGCTGGGCTGTGTCACAGGGAAGCAGGATGGAGTTCCAAATGTCAACTCACAGGCTAAAAATGTTGGACTGAGTGATTATGAAGGTCTTCTCCACCCTAAATGGTTCTATGATTCCAGCACACTGTCACAGTGGCATTCTGAGTGGTAAAACGTGCATCTGAGGGGTAAAACTGTACCATCAAAGCTCAGGCAGTAGTTTTACCTGCTCTGTAAAAGGCATCTCTAGGCACCACAGTCATCTGTAATTCAAATGTGTGATCTTCCCAAATGCATGACTTAGGTTTTTAGGCAAATCCATATTCTTCAATTTGTTGGCCATTCCCATTTCAGGACTCCACTGGCGGATCAAACACACAGCAGTGGAGTCCTGTGATCAGTGCCAGTGAGACTTCAGATGCTTTAGAGCTCTTCTCTCCACTCAGGTTTATTTATTTATGTATGATGATGTCTTTTCTTGGCAAGCTCTTGACCCTCCTGTTTCATGGCTTGCAGCAAAACTTCCCCAACAATGAGTGCTTTTAGTTAAACATCTCACCTTCGAGTGGTGGTGAGACCAAGCTCTTGATTTCACCTTTCTCTCTCTCTGGGCTGTGACTTTGCTGCTGCATAATGTGGTTTTTCATATTTCTTCCCAGAAGTGGAACTGTTACTGGTCAGATTCTCAGCTCCACTGCGTGTCAGAGAGAGGATTCTCATCTCTGCTTCTGCTGCAGCTTCTGCCTCAGAATTTTAACCGACATCATCCAGACACTCTTGGGTTAACAGAGACCGTGGGGCTATACATGGAATCCTCCCTCAATGGGAGCAGGATGCACAATATAGATGACAAAAGTAATCAGAGAAAGAGATGCAGGAGATGGGGGGAGACACTGGGGGCTTTTCACAGCACCCAAAACTGAGCTGTGGGGAGCTGGAAGGGCTCTGGGGAGGAGCAGCAGGGCTGCCTCAGCCACACTCTTGTAAGTCCCTTCCAGCTGAAATATTCTCTCTCCTCTCTCCTCTTCTTTCCCAGTGTAGGGACAGGAGGGAGACAGGGAAAGCAGCTCACAGCCTCAGCTCCAGGAGCCTGGGGGATGCTCTCCCTTTTTTACAAGAATCTCATTGCTACTTTGGATTCTTACAGAAAGTACAGAAAAATATTGAGCGAGACACTACGGATACAAGATCCAGCACGCCCAGCCTGGCACTGCAAATCCTGATGGTTTACAGCAGCTCTTCTGTTCCAGCCACCCCTATTTCTCACCCCATATCTGATCACCAGCAGCAGTGAACTAGAGATGCAATTAGCATTTCCCAGATATTTTCTGTAGCTGTTCAGAGCCGTAAAAGCCAAGAAGTGAGGCACAGCACAGCACCCACCCAGCTTTCTGCCCGCACAGCAGATTTGTTTTATATGCTGGGATTTCTGACAACCACAAACAATTGGAGTTTCAGTGTAATTTAAAATGTAGCAATGGCTCCTAGCATCAAACAGGGCTCTGGTTTGTTATCAGAAGGATAAACAACACTTCTTATTACCCTGTCCCTGCAGGCTGCCCACACAAACACCGACCTGCTTGAGCCTGGGGAGGTTATAACAGATTCACTCGTGGACAGGCACAGCTGCCTCTTCTTTACCTGCCTGGACAGAGGCTTGGCCCCAAGGTGTGGTTACCTGGCTAACAGGAGCCCTCCAGACAAGGCAAGGCAGCCAAGAGCTGCTGCTCAAGAGTGTGGACACTTTTTTCCTCATAGTTCCCATCCAGGCCTGTGCGGGGAGGATTGGCACTGTGGCAGAGATGAGTTTAATTGTGAATATTCTCTTGCTCCATGGCAGCTTTCCCTTCAGTCTCGCAGCAGCTCTGGCCAGGGCTGGGCTGCTGCCCTGCAGCCCTTCTGGCTCCCAGTGCATGGAAACAACTCGGGGGGGAAACTCCAGCATTCAGCAAGTTTATGGGCAATGCAATTTATTTTATGATCAAATTACACCAGGGTAATGCTGCCTTTTGCATCAGACAATTCAGTTCTAGTAATTGCTACCCTGGGGGTCTCCTCTCTTCTCTGTACACCCAGCCCATTTATAACACTGATGGTGGCAATGTGTGAGCAGAGGGAGGATAATAGACCTTAAATAGCAGCAACATCTTGCTGGAGGAAAGACAGAGCTTTGTCTTTGTATTTCCCAGACTCGTTGAGCCTTATGAGGTGTGTGCCTGTCCCAGTGAGCTGTGGAACATCCCCAGGAGCTGATGCCATGGGAATGGGAGGGATCAGGCTGCTCTGCCAGGGTACCTCGACGTGTGCTCTGTCTCAAACTCATGGACACATCCACTGGCCAAAGAGTCAAGTTTGACTGCAGATAAGTTTTAAAAACTGACAAAGAACTGGTAAAAAATAAACCAACTCTAGGTACCAAGGACTGGCCTTAAAATCCTTTTACCTCCCTCACGCTGCAGCCCTGGGGCTGAGGTTTGGATTTTGGAAGTGCAAGTCCAAACAGACCCTGCCTGAGGTGCCCATGGCAGCAATTCCTGCTGCAGAGCAGCTTGTTCAGCCACAACTTAACCCTTTTATCTCTCTGAAAGGAAAATCACAGAATCCCAGACTGGGATTTGTTTGTGTTGGGAGGGACCTGAAAGCTCTTCTCATTGTGGGCAGGGACACCTTCCACTGTTCCAGACTGCTCCAACCTGGTCTTGGACACTTCCTGGGATCCAGGGGCAGCCACAGCTTCCCTGGGAACCCTGTTTGATCCAGAGATGGCATTTGTCTTCCTCAGAGTGCTCGGGGACCCTGCAGTTGATGCCCGGGGAGCTCTGCCAGGTGAAGGTCAAAGCCATGGGTTCAATACAGAGGGGTGGGAGGGAACAGGAGGCTGATCTGTCAGTGGGGAGGAATGGGGACAAATGGCACCGGGTACTGCATTCTGAAAGAATGTCCTCTGGTTTGGGGAAAGTCACATCACAAGCTGTGTTGGAAGCAAGTCTTGATCTATTTAAACTGTTTTGCTTTGGGTTTCAAAAGGACAAGAATTTCTTGGGGGGGAAAAGCAACAGCAAACTTTCAATCAGCTGTATAATTTCCTATAAATATTCCACAGCCCCTGGGATCCCAATGCTCTCGCTGAACACATGGTGTGGAGCACTGTGGATCATCTTCCCAGGGTGATGAGGCCAGAAAGTGGCTAAAGAAGTCCTGGAGGATCCTGGATGATTCCAAAGATGAAAGGCAGCCCTTCCATGCTGGCACAGTGCTCCTGGCACTGCCAAGAGCTGGGCTAGAGCTGCCTCTTAGCCCTGAGTTAGATGGACTCTGAGAAGAAGAAATTATGGACTAATTTTTACCAGGTGCCTTTGTCCCCACCCTTGGAAAGTGGCAGGTGAATGGCAGCAGCAGATCCTCCACAGGCTCCTGGGGATCTCAAAATCCTCATTCCTCATCTCTCATCCCATCCCACCTTCAGCTGACTCCTCATCCACTGCCCTGCACTCCACAGGGAACTCCCTGCTGCCCCTTTCCCCCATCCCAGACTGCCATGCTTTCCTTCTACCTGTTATCCGTTCTTCACCTGGGCTGCTTTCCAGCCCTCCTTGCCTTGATCTGGCCTGTTAATGTCACAAAGTCATTTTTAGGAGCACCATTCCAGCTGCCTGCGGGTGCCTTCTGCCTCTCCACGGGCACTGAGCACACCTGGCCATGACCAGGGGGTTTGGATAAAGGAGGGAGCAGGGAGTGCCCCAAACACTCCAGGAATCAGGCCAGACTTTGCAGAAGCCCAGGTTAATTCGAGGCTGCCATGTGCCCTTACACTGCAGCGTGACAAAAATCCGCTGCCAGCCACAGCAGCCTCGCCACAAGGTATTGATTTACCTTTAACACTTCGCTCCTCAGCAATAACATAAATCAGCAAGACGAAAAGAGGAATAGGAAATAGCTCCCAGCAATGCTGAATGGACTCTCAGTGCTCACACGCTGCAACCTTGGATTTACCCAGCAAGGTTACAGCTCGGAGGAGCTGCACAGAGAGCTCAGGGCGTGTGGTTCCCCCTGTATCCTTAAAATAACTGGAAGTAGTTGAGGTATTTCCATAAAGTCCCGCAGTGAAGAGCAGCTGTTGTTCCAGCAGCCAGCTGAAGGGCCTGGAGCCATCCTGGAGCTGCCAGAGGGGTTGGGGACACACTGGGGACACGCTGGGGACATGCTGGGGACACTCTGGGGCTGTGTGGTTCCTCTGGCCACCGCTGTCCCCAAGGGCCAGCAGAGCTCAGCCTGGGCTGTCCGTGAGCACCCTGCACCTCTGAGCTGCCCCAGCCTCAGCCTGAGAGGAGAGGGGAGCAGGAAGGAGTGAGCATTTTGGAGCTAAAGAGCTGCGAGGGTTATTTTAAGAATTGCAGAGTTCCTGGTAGAAAAAATGAAAAGATTCCACTGATTGTCTCCCAGGTGCTGGAGACCTGAAAGTGCATAAAAGTAACACTAAAAGGGGCAGGAAATGGGGACCTGCTGAAACAAAAAATAGACTTTTTCAGCTTTTTCCATTTCTTGTCACATACGTAGACTCTTTCTCTATGGAATTAGAGAAATATCATTCTCTTTCTTACTATTTTTTTTCTGCACTAGAATTGTTGTTCTTCATCCCAGTATGGAAACATGTGATCTGAAATATAGTAATGTTTTTTCTTTCTATACCTGGAGTATGCCTGAAGTCAAACAGAGATAAAAAATTTACTTTGCTGCTGCCACCACAGATCTTTTTCCGGTCAATTATTCAGCTTTATTAAGCACATAAAGACCTACAAAGTTGGTCTTTTAATGTACTTATATAGCCATAAACTAATATCACTGCTATGATTGCATTTTAATGATTTTTTTTATCTGTGCCTAATTTGTATATTTAACAATCACACCAATAGAAAGAGAAATGCTCACTGTGGAAGCGTTCTGCTCAGAGATTAGGTGCACGTTTACTCCTCAGCCCCACACTGCTGATCAAAGCTTCCTAATTCCCGTTCCCTGCTCTTAAGGGCTCCTGTGGAGATAACCCAGCTGCTGTGCTGCCCTGCCCAGCTCTGCTCAGTGCCTTGGCACTCTGCACAGCAGCTCTGAAAGGCTCAGGCTGCTGGAAGTGCAGCTTCAATCCCATCAGGGCAGATTTGCTCTTCCCTCAAGCCCTGGGCTGAGGATTTTGCTGGGACACAAGGAGCACACGTGCCTCGGACCCAAATTTTATGTGGAAAAAGAAAGAATTATGTCCTAACTTCTGCAGAAAGCACCCAGAGATCCAGAACTGGTTTGGGTGGCAGCAGCTGCACCTCCCGCTGCCTCTGGTGGGGTTTTGGGTGATGCTGGGAGCACCCACAGGCAGGAATGGCACTGAAGCTTTGCTGTCCCCACAAATACCCTGGCCCTGCAGGGCTGGAGCCCTCCAGGCACAGCACTGAGAGGCTGCCCTGTAACATTTGCCTCATGGGCTATGATAAAGTTTTCCCATCCCTGGAAGTGCAGGACATTGGAGCACCTTGGAATAGTAAAGGTGTCCCTGCCCAGGGCAGGGGGTAAAACAGGATGAGCTTTGAGGTCCCTTCCCACCCAAGCCCAAATCCCAGCAGTATTTTAAACTGCCTAATTAATCCTTTAATTCATAATTAATAACAGACTAGTGACATTTATATCTGCAGATAGATGGAATGACCAAGGAAGTGCTGTTTCCTGACAGCTTTTGGGATCCTGTCGCCTGCCATAGCATTCCCAAACAAGATCTATGCCACCAATGGTTAATTAAGTTCTCAGCTGAGCATTCCTTCTAATAATTTCTGGTTATTTAGTGAGATCAGATTTACAAATTATTAAACCCTGCTAATAATTACTCTAAGTGGACATTAATTAGCATTGACTAATCATGAGATTCTCCCTACACCCACTTGCTTATCCAGAGAACTTCTGCTGTTGATTGATACAGAAATGACAGCCAGATGAATCAGTAATATTTAGAGCTTATGGAAAAGGATTGCCCGAGTCAGAAGGAGGAAATTAGCTTGTTATTCCAGAAAAGTCCAATGTATAATTTGCTGCCAGAAGGTGCCTTATGCTCAGTCAGGTTCCTGCTGCCCCAGGCACAGCGCCCATGCCCTGGTACCACACAGGCTCCAAGCAGCCCATGCCAGAGGGAGCTCAGCCCTTCTGGGGCTCTGAGGGGTCCCCCAGCAGCACTGGGATCTCTTCTTCAGCTGGAGGATGAGCTTAGAAAAACACTTAAACACCTTTAAGGACAAAGGAGCTGGGAGAGCATCTTCAAGTTCCACTGATTTTTTTTTCTCTTTAAGTCATTGATGCCAAGGGGACTCGAGGCCCCCGCTGAGCCTGTACTCGAGTGCAGACAGGAATCCAGCCTGGTGTTGGGAGGATTCCTGCTTTTCCAGGAGCAGTTTTCTGCCTCCAGGAGGCTCTCTGCGGCACGCTGTGCCCTGCTCATCCCAGCAGCAATAAATAATCCCCCTTGCAGCTAAACTGCAACAAATGGAACAGTTAAACACCTTCTACTGAGAGCTGCAAAACCTGAATTCCAAATCCATCCTTTCTATCTTTGTCATGATTTCAAAGTCTTCACATGATGAATTTGGGGTGGAGTTTTTTCTCTCTCTTTAGCAAGCTGCAAAATGTTTGAGCATGCTTTGAGTGTATCCTCCTGTTAACTTCTTATGCACATGTTTAATTTTTGAGGGGTTTTTCATTCAATCTCTGAGACTGATGCGCAGGTCTCTGCAATCCTTTTCATCTTGGCTCATTGCACACGTGGAAATGGGGCTGCAACACAACATGTTATGGCAAAGTTTCCCCTTTCTGCTTCAGGAATGAATTATATTGCAGGGATCTAAATTTGGAGCTCTCCGGCACCGCTCTCCATCCTGTGCCTTTTGATGTTTTATACATTTGTCTGAGCTGCCTGTCTGCTGCTTGAGCTGGCTTCAAGTTATCAAAATTTTATCATTTTTCAAGTAGAAAAACACTTTCTCCAGCCCTGCTCTGCCCCCCCACTTCCAGCATTTTTCTCCCAGCCTGCAGAGCCCATGTTGGTTGTTGTTTCCTCGGGATCTGCTCCTGCCCCTGTCCCAGCTGGAAGAGCAGCTGTGGCAGGGTTTAGGTGCAGCAGGGTGGCAGTGATGATGCTCTGAGCTCTGAACACAGCCCCCATCCAGAGAGCTCCATCTTTTCCCATCACCCTGCCAGCCCTGGGCCCCTCAGGAGTCAGGGTGTGCTGCAGGTGTTGGGGGAATATGGGCAAGATGCTGAAAATCGCTGAATTCCTTGTGTTCTCTTCCTCCTCCACTTGTACATTTGTTACTTGCTGGATCCAAATAATTTCAAGCTGCTTAGGGCAGTTTAGCTGCAGGGAATTCAAGTGGGAGTGCTCACCCGGATGGACAGGACACCTGAGGCTGTGGCTTTGTTCATCCCTGCTGAGTTGGGGTACAACAGCTAATCCCAGACATTTATCCCTCCACAGGGAGCCTTGCAGTTATTTCCAGCTTGCCTGGTGTCTTGAGATGTAGCCCACGACCTGCTGTTCATGGTCCTCCTCTTTGGAATTGGCAACCCTCTGCTGGAGCCCGCAGCTGCCTTGCTGTTCCTGCCAGCCTTTGGCTCAGAGCTGGGGAGAAGGTGGGAAAATGTCTTCTGCTCTAAGTGAGGTCTAGCAAACTGCAGGCAAAAAGGAATTTTCATTGCTTCTTAATGATGATTAGTGATTTTGATACTACTGATCACATGCATTCCCAGAACATTTGATTAATGAGACCATTTCTAGGCAGAAATAATGAGCCTATGGCAAAAATATGACAGGAACAGTGAGATCTGTCTGTACATCCCCCTCATAAAAGGCCCCAACTGTAAAGAAAATTCCTGAAGGTTGTAAACAAAATGGTCTTCTTCCTCCCATTTCCCTTTCCCTCCTTCCCAAGCCACTTCCATTAGAAGTCAATGCATTTACTGGAGATCTCTTGCTTTGGGTTGCAGGCAGAGAATACCAACGCCTTTCTACTCATAAAAAATGTGAATTTTAGAAGTAGAGGGGAGTCAGAGATCAACTCCCGCAGATCATCTTCTACCACTGGAAAATCAACACACCAGGTGTCTGTGGGATGGAGCCAAGGGCTGGGGACTGCAGGGCTGAGTGGGATTTGGGGCAGGAATTGTTCCCTGGCAGGGTGGGCAGGCTCTGGCACAGGTGCCCAGAGCAGCTGGGGCTGCCCCTGGATCCCTGGCAGTGCCCAAGGCCAGGTTGGACATTGGGGTTTGGAGCAGCCTGGGACAGTGGGAGGTGTCCCTGCCATGGCAGGGGGGGATGAAAGGATCTTTCTCTTCCAACCCTGGGATTGTGGAACACACCTGATGGCTCTGAGCTATTCAGTGAGCTTTGCACAGGCCCCAGCTGAGGCTCCTTCCACCCCGCCCTTCCCACCTGAGCCTTGTGACCCCACCTCGTGACCCCACCCCTCACCTGACCAGCCCTGCCCCACCTCCGGTGCTCTCGGCATCAAATTTCTTTACAAACCCAGTTCCAGGTGCTCTCACCTGGCCCTCACGTGGGTGAAACAAAGACCACATCCCCATGGCAACCATTCACACCTCATTAACACCTCATTAACTCCACCCACCTCCCAAGGCCACCTGCCCCGCCCTGGGGCGATTGTTGGGGTAATTAGAGATCCTGCAGGTGACTGGGAGGAGCACACCTGGCCCTTGATCTGTCCTTGAACATCCCGGGACCCTGAGCACGGCAGGTGTCCCTGCCATGGCAGGGGTGGCACTGGAGGGGCTCTGAGGTCCCGTCTGACCCAATCCATCCTGGGATTCTGTGATTCCATGGCAGAAACCTGGCTGGGGGAGGTTTCCACAGCATCCCTGAATGCAGGGAGCTCTCAGCCTCCTGCCTGAGCTGGGCCCTTGCTCTGCCCCAGCCCTTCAGCTCGAGGTTCGGGCAGTGAGAGTGGGCAATAAAGGTGCAATTAAGTTGAGACACAAGAAGAAAGAAGATAAATTATGGCCTTGCATTTATATTGCACATTTCATCCCAAACCAGCGAGTTAAGTGATTGATATACAAATTACATTTTGAGAGATCACTCTACTCTCTCCATGCCTGACATGCAGATATATATGTAATGTAATCATTATTTTTTAAAGCAAACTAACTTATTAATGCAAACCCTACAATTGGGGTGAGCTCTTCTGGGCAAAGATGAATCAGAAGTGACAAAACTCCACCAACTCATGGCGAGCATGCTTAAGAATGAATGGAATAATTTAGGTACTTGGATCCCTCCAACACAGCAAGTTCAAAGCCAAACAGAAAACGCCTCTCTTCTCTAAGGATTCAAAACAGGGTTTGCTAAAATGTAATTAAGCACAAAGTCCCTTGAAATCAATCACTTCCAGAAACTAATACCCACCTTGCTGATTAGACAGTGGGTAAGCCAGGGGCAATTAATGCATTAACATGAAAATTGTTAACTGTGAGAGCAACCAGTTTGGATGGAATAATTGCTCTGAGAAAGACTACTTGATGGTTAATATCAGAAAACGTGGTGTCTTTGGGAGAGGGGAAACTACTATGTTAACAGCAGCTAATTAAAAGTGACCTAATTCTCATTAATAATCTTTTTGATTGGATACAAACTTGAATCTGGGAGGCTAATTGGGACCATCCGCACATGTTGCCCCAGCTGATGGCAGCTGGGGAGTTTTCTGCTTTGTCTCAGGGAAAAGAGGTGCTCTTTTCCCACTCTTGTGGCAGTGAGGAGGTGTTTTGGGTCAGACAGATAAAGCTCTGGCTCCTCATTAAGTCATTTTTCCTCTGTCCCAGGGCAGAGGCCCATCCTGAGCTCTGGCAGCAGCTCCCTGCCTTGTCCTGTGCAGGAGTGGTTGTGGTGTAACCCTGCAAACGTAGCAGCCAAACTCCATTCAGCAGCCAGAAACCAGCCCAGGGAAATTCAATCCATTGTGTTTTACCACTTTGAGTAACGTGTGATGTTTCTAAATTTTCAAGCATGTGTTTGCTCAATGTGGCTGAGAGGAAGTGTCAGGGAAAAATGTTTGGTTTTCGTACTCCTGCAGCTAATGAGCAATTTTCCACAAATCATAATAGTTTTACACCATTAGCTTTATAATTAAGTCTTTATTAGGTGATCCTGTTTACTCAGCACATGCTGGGGTTTGACAGCAGCCCCGTGACAGTCAGGCCAGGAATGATTTGTGTCACAGGGCAGATTCCAAATGATGGAAGCACCAGGGATCACTCCTGGGCAAGGAGAGGCAATTTCAGGAGCAAACACAAAATACCTCTGCCAACTGCCGGAGGATTCCCTTTGCTCCAGAGGGAGAATCAGCTCTGATGCTTTCACAGACACCTGCCCAAGGGTGGGGAGGACACCCCACACCTGCCAGTATCCCCAGCAGGCAGCAGTTCAAAGGCTTGGCCAGCTTTGATCACAGAATCCCAGGATGGTTTGGGGTGGAGGGACCTCAAAGCCCCTCCAGAGCCACCCCTGCCCTGCCATGGAACACCTCCCACCATTCCAGGCTGCTCCAAACCCCAATGTCCAACCTGGCCTTGGGCACTGCCAGGGATCCAGGGGCAGCCCCAGCTGCTCTGGGCACCTGTGCCAGAGCCTGCCCACCCTGCCAGGGAACAATTCCTGCCCAAAATCCCACCCAGCCCAGCCCCTGGCACTGGGAGCCATTCCCTGGGTCCTGGCACCCCAGTTCTGTTGAATTGCTGATGCTGCACCATCCTAGGAGGGATGGCTGGAGTCAGCACAGGGAGCTGACTGCTGGCTGCTTCCAGTGAATGCAAAAGACAGATTTCAGGTTTTCCCCATGCCCTTTCTCTGCAAACAGTTTTTCCTCCATGTAAATCACCAAAAAGGAGCTTTGCTACCTGTGAATGAAGATGTGGGTGATGCTCTGGGCCATCAATATTCATTCCAGAAGGGAACAAAGGCTGCAGTTGCTTCTGTCCCACAGAAGGTGAAAGGTGACAATCAGTGAATTAATCACTAATTGACCATTATACCACTGCCTCAATGGCTGAACAATTAATGACAGAAAAAACAACCACAAATAATGCATTGATCAAAAGTATCTAAGTTATTTGTGTAAATTATTGGCAATAAATAATCTGACCAACCACTATGAACTCCTTTGCTCATTTCACAGAATCACAGAATATCCTGAGCTGGAAGGGATCCACAAGGATTATCCAAATCCAGCTCCTGGCTCTGTACAGAACCCCCCAAAATCCCACCCTGTGCCTGAGAGAGTTATCCAAGGATCTGCTCTTCCTCATTTCCTCTCCCACTTCCCTCTGCCTCCAGTCACCTCAGAATATTCACCACAGCTAAGGAGGAATCAAGATCTGCTGGGCCTGCCTCATTGTCTTCACACCATTCCAAAAAGGACTTAAAGCAGCATAAAGCTGTTGTGGCAGTGGAGGAGAGGAGCAGGTTTTTGTATTTACATTGCATTATTCTGCTCGAGATAAAGCCCAGCTTAAAATCCCTTAACACTTTTTGACAACAAATTAGTTTCAGATCAAGGGCTCCTGCTCTGTCTCAAAATATGACTTTCACTTCCAAATTATTCATCTTGCCAGAAGCTGTTGCTAACCAATAAAAAAAAAAAAAGGCAAATTTTTAATGGTTTGTATAATGTCTTGTTCACTTTCAGTTTTCTTCACAGAAAATTCTCTTTGTCACTTCATGCCAGAGAGTGAACTCTTCTATCACATTGATTTAACAAGGCAGCCCAAGCTTTTGGGTAGAAACCTCTCTGTGGGTGTTTTGTGCGACCTCAAAAGGCAGCATCCCTTCCACACGAGCTGCAGGCTGGGCAGGGTGACCCATGGCAACCCACAGCCCCAGGAACAACGGCCCAGTTCAGGAAAAAAGTCTCCAGAATCAGAAATTTCAGTCAGGACACTGGGACTGGTTTGGCAGAGAGCGTTTTCAGTGTTTTAACTGCTCGGAGAGAGAAAAGCAGCTGCAAACCTCAGGAGCTGCTCGAGTGCTGCAGCCCGGGGTGGGCAGGATGCTCCAGGAGGATGGAACCCTGCCCTCCTCCTCCTCCTCCTTCCACCCACTGGAGCCTTTGGCCTGGGAACAGCACGTTCCGAGAGGCTGAGGAAGGAATATCACACAGTTCAGGGACAGTAAGGATATTTTCCCCCTTTTAATTGTTTGCTGCTTGGCTAGTTATCGATTAACTTTTTGTGGAGCTGCTATTTGTTTTTCTTTGCATTATATTGGTTTCTCGAGGGTTTTAATCAACTGTAAATGATTGTGATTACCTCTAGCTGCTCTCCAGCCTGCCTGGCTTATTCCACATGCTCAAAGCAGGGATTGCTTTGCTCCATGTGTGTGGAGACTCCTGCATCCCCTGCCTGGCTCCTTCCCCTCAGCCAAGCCTGAATTTTGGGACAAGGGACAGCTAAACACCTCAGCAGAAATGCAGGAATTTATTCTTAAAAATTCCCACTCCACTCCTCACAGATCTCACAGCTCTGGATCATCATCCCAGCTTCCCTCTCCACTTTTTAGGGGAGATCTTAAACGAAAGTTCCTGCTTGCTGGACTCGGCCATTTCAGCAGGTGTTCTGGCTGCAGCTGGAGCAGCGCTGGGACGAGTCTTCAGTTGGTTTAATGATTAATTGTATCCAGTGGAAAATTATTCCACAGGCACAACAATCAGCACTCAGTGTTTCCAAATGTTAGTTTCTTCTATAAATGGGTGTTAGCAAAAAGCAGATGGCAAAGATAATTCACTGTCTGCTGCAAACCCCCTCCCAGAGTCTTTGCCTGTGGCTGCTCTCTCCAGTCAGGCTCCACTTGCAGTTCTCAACTCCACGCCATGTCAGGCTGTGATTTACAGGGATTTTGCCTGGTTTATCTACAAACCTCTTGTTCTGTGGTTTGCTTTGAGATCAGAAAGGTCCCTGTGAGGCTGAGAGAAAGGGGTTCATTTTGGTGCTCTCCTCAGAGCAGCAGGTTCAACTCTTTCTGCTCTGCAGACACTGGAAAGGAGCAAACACTAGAGGAGGATGTTTGGGCTTCATGGCTTCTCAATCACTTTCTTTGGCCACTAGAGCAAAGAAAGGTTCAACCAGCTGTTAGCAGGGACCACCTGAGTCATGGAAATCCCCATGGGCTTCTCCTGGTTTCTCCCTCCTGTGCCTTGCAATGCCCAAGAGGAAGATTGTAATGACAGCAGACCTTTCACAACTGCAGAAGAACCTCTTTGGGGCTCTTAGATCGCTCTTGAGAGAAGAAAGTTTGGTATTTGACTGCCCACGTACCCTGGAGTCACACCAGCCTCCCACCACCTGTCCTTAAGGGGTCTCCCATGAGGATCTCAGCATCCCACCCCCGACTGCAGCTGTTGCCATTTCTCCCTGGTGTCCCTTGAGTCGGGTGCTCTCTCTGTTCACTGTTCTAGTAAAGGTTTCTTGACTCAATTATGACTTGCTTGCTTTTTCTGCATGTTCTCCCCTGCAGACTTTTCTCCACCAGAGCATCCACCACACAAATGTTTCTGCAATCTGAAGACAAAGTGTCCATGCGAGCTGCTCCTTGGCCCCTTTGAGACACCGATCATTGAAAAAGCCCAAGAACCTCAACACTCAGCTGCCAAGGTGTCACAGGGATTTTGGAACATGTCAACTCCTTATCAGCTGCTGAGACAAGAACTCAGCTAGCTAGAGGCTTCTAGAGAAGCAAGAGGAATCCTTCTCCAAACCAAACAATGCCAGTTTTTCTCCTTGCATAGCACCAAGAGAAGATTCTGTGTTCAGCCGCTCTGGTGCAGCTGCTTCCTTGCTGTGAGTTCTGTGACAGCCCATTAAAGATCATCATGCCATCTGTTCCCTCTGCTTGGGGAAGGGCTGGTTTTCCTGGAGCAAGGACTCTGTTCTGCAGCTCCCACGACCCTCAGGCATGGCACTGCTTGCCCGTGGTGGAGCTGCTGCCCCTGGCAGTGAGATAACCCCACCAGGGCTGCAGAGCAGTCACAGAAATCTCCCCCATTTCATTTTCCAGGATGAGGACCGTGCTCCATTTAACACTCTGCTGTGTTTCTTCTGAATGCTGTTCTGTTGCACAGAAACCTGCTGATTTAATCTCTGTCGGTGGAAAACCCTCAGGGTACCGGGTGCTTACCAGCTGCTGCTGGGTTTTAATGGACATTTAACAGGGCCTGAGACTGGTGTGGGGATCTTGCCAGGCAGCATTCCCAGGGCAAGGCTTGCCCTATTCCCTGTGAGCATGCAGGTCCTGCTCATACACCAGGGGCTGACACCCCACATCCCACAGCTCCTCCTGCTTCCTCCTCAAGGCATCGCTCACTTGAGAGCAAACCCAAGAAGTCACAGGGGTTCAAATCAGCAACACCAAGAAATGTGTTTTCTTCCTCAAGAAAAAACACCTTGCCATTGAGAAGAAAAGCAGAGCACATCCAGGGACGTGTCAAGCAGATGCGATGACAGACATATGGTCACTTCATTTCTTACCCCAGTCTCCAGGAAACACAGGACTTGTGAAAACATTTGGAAATGTGAAAAAAAAAACCCTCAACAAACATCAAAGTTTCTGTTCAAACCTGTTTGTTTTGGTTTTGAAAAGCTGCAACTTTTCATGGTACAAAAGCATATCCTTCATGAAATTTGGATCTGAGTGCTCCTGAGCATTTGACTCAAAGTCAAAACTCAAAGCCTTGAAGTTCATGTACATGACAAGGACAGAGAAACTTCTCTCATCCTCAATGAGTGTATAACTCTCTCTGAGGCTGAATTGCCTGTGTAGGTTGTCCCTCACTACTGTAATACCAATAGAAGCCTATTTTTGTACAACTTTAGGTCTTGGAGACAATCCAGAGGCAGCTCTTACAATCCTTGCTGACTTCAGGCTGACTCACACCCTTAACTCACACATGCCATTGTCTTTATTCAGATTTCCCACTTACACTGCAGGCATCTGACATTGCTTAATTACAGCTTGTTTTTTTTTCCCAGCCTATATTCCTTTTGTTTCTCCCCTTTATATTTAGTACATTTATAAAGGGGTAGAGCAGGCATTAATGAAGATGTTTGGATTTCAAAAGCCTTCGGTAGCACTGGAGAGGGATGGAAAAATTCTACCCACAGCGTGAGCAGAGGTTTTACCAACCCCTGCCTGGTCCTGCCACGTCAGAGCCACGAGAGCCCGGCACGGTGCCACCAGGGCCAGCAGCCAGCACAGCCTCAGGGACAGCCACCACCTGGAGGAAAAGGCCATTACAGGTCCTTAAAGACAGAATGGCATAAAATTAATCTTTACATCAGAGTTTGCCTCCAGCCAGGCTCTCCTTGAGGGTTTTGCCAAGATTCTCACAGTGCAGCTGCTCAGAGCCCACAGTGAGCCCAGCCCTGGGGACAGCGAATGGCCTGGGCTGGAGGGAATCACTCCTTTCCCTTCCCTTTGGTTTTTGAAGCACCAAACCATGGCACCTTGCCTTGCAGCACCACGAGTGGGACTGGGATCTGTGTCCTGTCCTCTCAGCCGACACAGCCCCTCTGCCTGAAGCACCCTGTCCTCTGCCAGCCCCAGGCAGATGCAGATGGAAAGCCTCATCCTGCCAGATTTTATGCAAGATGTTTTATTTATACGCTCTTCCTCCCTGATTATACCCTGCTTGAAATAGAGCAACACTTTTTATTTCCACCAGTGCTCACCAGTCCTGCGTACTGGTTAATTTGCCCGCAGATGGTGGAAAAAAATGAGAGGGATAAAGATGTCCGTGGCTGAGCTGAGCAGCTGGTGGCTGCTGTCTGCAGCCAGGTAAGGTGTCACCTGTCACCTGGCAGCTGTACAAGTGTCCCCAGGGCAAGAACAGAAGGAACAATCCCTGCTGCAAGGGAGAAGGGGGATTGGATGGACACAGACATGGTGACATGTTTGGGTTATGGGTGACTGAGCCGTGAGCCCGGGGCTGGCCTGGAGCACATCCCTCAGGATTCCATCTTCCCAAAGGAAGTTGGCATTGCCAGCGCCCCTCAGTCCTCACACCTGACATGGGTGAGGAGCACAGGACAGCTCTGCTCAGCCTGGGCGGCTCAGGGGGGCTGCATTCCTCATCCAGGTCCCAATGTCATCCCCAAGGTTCTGCCTCTGCCGGGCCTGGAGGCACAAACCCCAGGGATGGATCCAAGGGCAGGGAGAGCATCGAGCAGGGCTGAGCACAAGAAGGGACCAGAGTGGCCTTTGACAGATCCCAGCGGATTATCGCCACTCACAACTGATTTTTTTTTTATTTTTTTATTTTTTCTTTGCAGCTGGATTCCACAGGCTTGGTTCACATCCCTGGCAGAGCTGACTGAGCTGGGGGAGCAGTGTGAGGGGTGCAAAATGATTAATGGGTGCTGTTCACAGCAGCTCAGGTGTGCAACAGTGCAAACTTACACTGACATTTCCCCTACACACTGCTTCATACCAGGCTGAGAACTGGGAGCAGAGCAGAGCTGCAGTTGCCAGAGCTGTCTGCAAGCTGTGGAGATGAACAGAAAGCTTCAAAGAATAAAAATCTGATGGAAACCAGAAACAAAATTGTATGAAAAGGAAAATGCTCTTTCTGTTTCAAAGAAATTATGCATTTTTCAGGACATACCATTAGCATTTCTGAACCCAAATACCTACAGATTAAGAAAGAAACGCATTGAGAAGTCTCCAGAAACACAGGCAGATAACAAAGACAGCTTTTACCCTTCCTTCCCTTTTCTGTTTTATTTCACAGGGAGAGAGGAAAAGAAAACTGTATGGAAGGCAATTGGAAAAGTCAACACTCAGCAAAGAATTCAAATGGTGCAACCTAAGTGGCTTTCAGAATAATAAATAGCTCATTTCACTTATCAGCTGGACTTTTTATTATTATTATTATTATTTTTTAAGACTGGCTGAAGGAACTTTATTCAGTTACTTGGATCTATTGATGTCTCTTGTGCCCAATCAATACTCTTTCCTAGAGAACATGGAGTAAAAATCCATACTCCTGCTCAGCAGTAAAATCATGGAAGTTTGGAGTTGGTGTGCCCGAGTGGCTGCTCTGTGGCTCGGGTGTTAAAGCTGTCAGGTGTGGATGCTGGGAAATAATAAAGTAAAGTAAAGTAAAGTAAAGTAAAGTAAAGTAAAATAAAATAAAATAAAATAAAATAAAATAAAATAAAATAAAATA
>JAGMWU010000028.1:2067295-2094744 GCA_018697195.1 Certhia americana
AAATAAAATAAAATAAAATAAAATAAAATAAAATAAAATAAAATAAATCCCTGTCCCATTTCCTGCACTGAGCTGCACTTAGCCCCTCTTGGCTGCTGGCCTGGAGCAGGGGCTGCTCCCAGGTGAGACCCTGGAGGCTCTGGGGCAGGGCAGGGACCCCTGGGAGGGAGAGGGGCTCAGAGGAGGGAATATTTCCAAGGCTGCTCAGAGGAGGGAATGTTTCTGAGGCTGTCTGAGCACAGGTTCTGAGCAGGGGCTGTGCCAGGGGGGTTCCTGCACTGCCCCAGTTCCCTCAGTGAGGGAGGAGCACAGACCTGGCTGCTGCTCACTTCAGTGTGCCTCTGCTTCTCCACTCAGCCTCTGCTTGGAGTTGGGGGGTTTGTTTGGTTGTTTTGCCTTTTCCTTTTCTTTTAAGGGAAAAAAACAGAATCTGAAGAATGATACAGTGTTTGTAGAGCACACAGAAACTCCTGTGAGACAGTGAGAGTCCAAGAAACGAAACAGGAATGAGATAAAGCCTTGGCTTATCCTTATTTTTCCTACAGTATAACAGAATTATAGATGAACTTTTTTTTTTCTGTTTGAACTTTCTTCTTGAATCCAACTGTCTTTTTTGTTTCTCTGGATTCCCTCAGGGCTGGCCTCTCCATTTCCATGCCTGCTTATTCCAGCCTAGGCCAGGCAGCCAGCCTGGAATCTGCTTTGCTCCACAGAACATCCAGGAGCCTTTGATTCTGCTCTTGTCTGGATGCTCTGCTCAGCTGATGAGCAGATCCTGACTCCTCTTTGAAAAGGCAGATACCAGGCTGGAGTGCTGGGGAGTTCCACACAGTTTCAGTAAATAAGAGTTCATCAAAGCACCAGGAGGAAACTGGATAATTAAAACTTATTAAACCTGCCCCTGTGAAATGCTGGTCCTTGCTCTGGAGAGCAGGACCCTTCAGGTACCAACTTTCCCTTTTTTATCAAGGATAAAACCCCAGAGCTACTCGTGAGAGAAAAACCATTTATAAGGATTTTTGTTTTTCTCGCACCTCCAAACCATTTTTAACATGGTTGAGTTGATATGAAGCATTTTTAAGGAATTGCTTATCTAGCCAGAAATTAGAAAAGGAAATGTTAGTTGGAACAAAGCGTTCCCTTCAGTGCAAGGGCTTTTCTCTCCCAGCTGCTCTGCTTTCAAAAACACACAGAGATTAAAGTTATTTGGTTTATATTGCCAAAGGTACTGTACAAGTGTATTTATTTATGACTGGTTTCTGAGATCAGATTTATTACAGAGTTTAAACCAATTTACGTTAAAATGAAAGCTGACCTCATTCTCCCTGTTTTATGATCATTACAACCCCATCCTAATCTGGATCATTTCTTTGTTGGTGTTCAGTACAAGCACTTTGAATGAGTTTGTTGCCGTGGATTTGAGTGGATTTGTATCTTCCTCTGCTTGGCTTTAATACAATGTCAGGCTTTTTTCCTTTTTTTTTTTTTTTTTTTTTTTTTGATTGTTTTTCTTCTCATTTCATTTAGCTGTAAGAATGTTAAGCCCATCCTACAGTGCCTGTCCTACAAACCCAAAGCACCCTCTGGCCACGCCTGGCAGGATGCAAACCTTTCCTCCTCCCCTGTCCCACCAGCTCAGGGAGCAGGTTTGGTGAGGAGCACGTCAATAATTGATCTTAAAAGGATTTCTGCCTATCTCAGTCATGCTTTCCCTGCCACATTTACTCCAACATATGTCTGCAATCTACTGGGGCAACACAAGCGGATCAGCGTCCACATGACTGCACTGGGGAGCTAAAAATAACCTGCTGAAGTGAATACATTAAGTTCTTTATGCAAAACGCCTCGTGCTAAGTCTCTGTTTGCACTGCTGATAAAATGTGTGTTGAAATATCCATGGCCTTGATGTCTCATATTCACAGAAAAAGGGCTTTGGCAGCCAAAAAATCCCACCCACCACAAAAGCTTAAATAGCAGGAGCATTAATCTGTTCAGTTTGGCTGTTTTGAAGGTCAGGTGTTTGCTGCTACACCTGAACAGCTTCCAACCCGCAAAACAAAGAAGAGTTAAAATTGGACAATTAGGGCTTAGAGAGAAGTGTCTCTGAGTAGTCATTCAAATCCAAGAGGAAATTTCAATTAGATCATGCTCCTTACTCCTTGGTGTTTGCTGCTAATCTCCGAGCGCTCCAGCCCTGAGAAGGTGGAATAAACTGCCTGTCCCTCCACGTGGGAGCTGCTGGAGGCAGCTGAGGAGCAGCCAAACCTCCACCCACATCTAGAACCCAGCAGCAGCTACAGAAATTACAGCCAGAGTTAGTTCTTTTCTCACTGGCAGTAATTAATTACCAGCTACTAAACAAGGAGGAGTCGAATGACAGAACACCCTGAGTGGGAAGAGACCCTCAAGGGTCAGTGAGACCTGCACAGGGCACCCCAGCAATGCCCCGTGTCTGCAGCACAGCTGCTTTTGCTGCTGCCAGGAAAAACCTGGAATAATCCAGAAACCAACAGGCTTTGCCAGCAGGACAGCAGTGACTGCATCCAGGACCTGAGCGCAGGATCCTCAGCACCAGCTGTACAGAGAAGGTGGTCCCCAATGTGCTCAAAAATATATACATTTATTTATTCACAGTTCATAACCTTTCCCATTAGTAGCCTCAAAACATTTCTGTAAAGTGCAGTAAAACTATGGGAGGGAAGAGAGACAGCAGAGCTGGTTTGAGGACAGACTAATTTTCCTCCATTCTGAAATATCTCTAGCTGGAAGTTGTGCATCTGCATAACACAGCTCCACGCCATGAAATTCAAAAAGCCTGAGCCCTCTGAGTAACAAACATTAGTAAAAATGCATTAAAAAAAATTAAATCCATGATGCTTTTTGCTGCAGAACAAGATACAGCTTTAGGGGTTTATGAGCTTTTCATGGAAGATGCAAAGGACTGCAAAGAGCCGCCTGTCTGGGCAAACACAAATTGGTGCTTTCATGTTGGCAGGAATGGGTCTTTGTGCCACCGCTCCCTCCCGGAGCAGCAGAGCGTCCCTGCAGACACTCAGCTCTGTTTCCAAACCTGCAGGAGCTGCCCCAGGCTCACAGCAGAGGCCAGGCAGGGGATTTGGCTCCTCTGGGATGTGCCAAGAGCAGCAGAGACAGAGCTCAGTGACAGAGAGAGCTGGGAAGGAGAGGAGAGAGGGGCATGGGCAGAGCAGAGGAATGGGCTGAGCTGGCCTGGGAGCCCTCTGGCTTGGAAAATCCTCTTATTTTGAAAGTAACCTCTTATTTTTGTGTAAGACTTGAGGAGCAGCCTTGGTTCTTCCATAATGGAATTCCTCTTTGGGAGCTGGTGAGCGTTGGCACCTTTTGCACTCAGCTCTGCTGTGGGAGCTCCTTCCCACCAGGAGAAGCTGCCTGCCCTGGAGATGCCATCCTGAGAGGGGAGCAGGGGACAGCAGCTGCTCCCCGTGACACAGACACGTGCCAGCTGCCCAGAGCCCATCAGCACTGTCACCCACGGTGCCACCCAGGTGACACAGGCACCTCCCCCTAACATTTCCTGAGGTTTTTAGTCCAGGAATCTTCTCTTTGGGGCTGTCAGTAAATGTGACACACAGATACAAAGCAGCCAAGACTGCTTTTGACAGCTCACGTAAAAGAAATATGAGGGAAAATTGATTGAAATAAAATAAGGAATGAGGTGGCAGAAGGGGCTTTATTTGATAGAAAGGATTTTAAAGTGGGATGTCTGATAGGCCTCGTTAATCATCATCTGCAAACAGGAAAAAGGAAAAAGCTTTCATTTAGGATCATGGAATTGCTAAGGTTGGAAATGACCTTTAAGATCATCAAGTCAACTGTCAGCACCAGCACCCTGCTCACCACTAAAACTTGTCCTCAAGTGCCACCTCCACAGGTTTTTGAGCCCTTCCAGGGATGGGGACTCCACCACTGCCCTGAGAACTGCTGGGCACAGGCCAGAGGGACACCCCTCACCCAGACCCAGCTCCACTTCCAGACAGCCCATCCCTCCTGCCTGGTCCCAAAGAACTGATCTCTGAGAAAACTTCACAACAGCAAAACCCACTGAGTGCCTTTCTAAACCTCAGACTCTCAGCACACCCTCCTTACACCAATTAGCCCAAGCCTTTTGGAAGGCTCACACTGAAAAATAAAAAAAAAAATCCTTTATCAATTGTTTTGAGGTGGGAAAAGGCTGGTAAGTGTTCCTAATTGCTTGGGGGTGGGAGGTTTATTCTGTGTGCTGGTTTGGAGCGCCTTTGAGTTATGATATTTTCATGTGAGCACTTTGACATTAGTTATGCTGAGGGGAAGGTGCCTCTGGAATGGCTTTGGGAGTGCACAGCGTTGTGTGTGTGTTCCCAAGGAAATGCTGCTGCCACTTCCAGCATTTTCCCTCACACCTGGGCCCTCCCCAGGCAGACAGGGAACACGGCAGGTGATCCGAAGGATTTCCCAGGCACTGCCCTGATCCACCCCCACCTAACTGGGCTGGGTTTATCCCTGCTCTGCCCTTAACCTGAGCTGGGTTTATCCCTGCTCTGCCCTTAACCTGAGCTGGGTTTATCCCTGCTCTGCCCTTAATCTGAGCTGGGTTTATCTCTGGTTATCTGCTCATCGTCCATAACGAGCGGGTTATCCCTGCTCTGCCCCTAACCTGAGCTGAGCTACCCGCTAGCCCTAACAGCCTTGTCTACCACACATCAATGACGGTTCGTGTGTTGTAGCAGAGCCCGTGAAGGGCGTGCACCTGAGTAAAATCACCTCCATTAGCAAGCTCAGCTCCTCGACCAAAGGCTTTAAACCACCATAAAATTAAAGTTAAAACCCTGCACTCAGCTGCAGGAAGGTATCTTAGTTTGCATCCCATAACACACGTCCACCCCAGAGAGACACTGCACTTCCATGAGTTTCTGTGCTCTTGACATCAGCAGTCCTTCAGGAGTTCTCTGAGCAGGCAGCTGTTGCAGGGAGGGATTTGGAGGCACTTGCAGGCTGTAATGATGTGCTCGAGTGGAGAATCTCCCATCCGTGGCTGCTGGTCCAGTATTGCCCCCCCAGAGGCTGCAGCTCGTGGCTTTCCCACCCCAAGTTAAGACAGATTGGAGCAGAACGTGCGGATACTTTAGACATATGAAGAATAAATAACAATAAGTCAAGTAGTTCATCACAGATGTGTTAGCAGAAATGAAGGAAACAAGGTCCTGTAATGACTGAGATAAATAAAAGCAATCCCTCAAGCCCCTGATAGTTTTCCTACTTCTCCAAAGCCTTATGAGTCTCTTGTTTCTGCAAAATTAAACCAGAAATCTAAAAATCATTAGCTATATTCTAATTTTTTTCCCCTGCTCTTGCCATTTCTGGTGTAATTAGCAATCCCTCAAACACAGATCCTGTCCCGTGGTGTTTCAGAGCCCTGCAGGAGCAGGGTGTGCTGCTCAGCAGGACTGGAGCTCCCGTGGGGGCAGAAGCCCAGGTGTGGCTGGGGCAGGACCTTGCTGAGCCCACAGACACCCTGGGAGGGTCCCACAGAGCCAGCTGCCCTCAGGCAGTCCCTGCCAGGGTTTTTGATGGAATCCCCCACTCCAGGAGCCCGGAGCTGAGCTGTTCAGGCTGCTCAGGGGCACAGCTCCCAGTGTGGCAGCAGCCAGCAGAGCCAGGCAGGCTCTGGCACACCCAGGAAACCTCCAGAAACACCCTCAGCTGCTTTCAGGCAATATTTAGACTCTCACTAGGCATCAGCTCCTTATTCTGTTAACACTCAGAGCTCGGAGACAGGTTTGGAATTGAAACAGCCACGTTTCCTGGCATCTTCTCCTCCAAATAACTGGCAAACTTATTTTTGACACATATTTGCATTTCTACAAAGCTCTCCGTTTGGATGGATTTTGCCATTTTTGTGCAGGGTGAGGCAGCACTCAGAGTTTCCCTGTCTGCAGACAGGCACAGGTCACAGTTTTGTGACCAGAGCAGAGCTGCAGCAGGTTTGAAGTGAGGGGTTTAACATCTTCCACTCTTTTCCATCGTGCCTTTCTTTGTGTCACGTGCTGATTTGTACAGGGTTGCAGAGTTTTCAATTCTTTCCTTTCAAGATCCCTTCCCAAAGCCTCTCCCTCAGTCCTGGCTGTCTGTTAATGATCACTCCATCATCCTCATCCCAGAAACCCATCCAAGCTGGCAAATATTTGGGTTTTTAATTACGCTGGTGAGTTCCAGGTTTCCCATCTCGTGCCCCAGTGAGGGAGCGAGACTGACACGGGTGTGAGTTCATTTCCCACTCTGTATTTGCAGATACAGATTACAGCTGCTCTCTTTGCCCTGACTGAAGGATGCTCAGAAAGCTCCCAATAATTCTTAAACCCCACGTTAACATTTTCCTGAGTTTTGGACCAGGCTCTGACTCAAAGCAGGCTGCACAGAGGAAAAAAAGAAGGTCTTTTTGACATGCTTTGACCAATTTTGCTGTTGCCACAAAGTGCTTTTTTTCTTCTGACACCCAGAGGAGGAATTGCTCCGTCTCAGCTCCAAAGGGATGTCATTAATTCAGGCGTCTGTGTTATAAACGTGTGTTTTGCTGATACGTTCTGCGTGTCTTTCAAAGCCAAGTCTCTCCCATCTCATAGTTCTGCAGCACAACAACTATCACAGTCTGGAGCAATGCACCATTGAGGAAAATAATTATCCAAAAAGGTAATTAAATTAATTGACCAGGGAAGTGATTATGTGAGACTGTGGGGATAATTAAAACCAACACATGTTTTGATGCATTTACAGCTCAGGGGCACAATGGTAGCTGGCCTTTTCAGCACCATTGTCCAGCCAGTGCAGCAGCCAGCCTGCCCAGCAGTGCAAACTGCAGCCAGAAATGTCTCAGAGTCCCAGAATAATCTGGGTGGGAAGTGATCTCAAAGCCTTCTACACCTCCCATTACACCAGGCTGCTCCCAACCCCAGTGTCCAGCCTGGCCTTGGGCACTGCAGGGATGGAAATATTCATCTGCACCTTTTTCTTGATGCCACTGCTGTGGCTGGACCCGCAGTCTCAGGGCTCACAAGGAACACAGCTGATATTTGCAAGGTCACAAGGGCAGGAGAGAAGGTGGAAGCAGAATTGCTGTTTACCTCAGAACTCAGAGAAGCTGCCAGGACAAGGTTTGAGTGCAATAAAAGGGAATTCTTGAGTTCTCTGGGTTTGGTTTGACTTTTAGAGCAGATAGTGAGCTGGGAAGTGTTGCCAGGGGAGGCTGTGAAGCCAGAGGATGGAAACACAATTAGGGGATTCTTGGACAACAGGTCTGCAAGCATCTCGTGAGAGCAGCAGGCAGGGACTTACCCCAGCTGCGGAGCTCAAAGAATCAGATTTTGTACCTCCCCCTGCTCTGCTGTGAAGGGAAGAGCTGGGGACAGCCCTGGGGCCCTGTGCCAGGAGATGTCCCAGTGCCCTGTGAGTGCCCCCAAGGAGCAGCAGTGCCCAACCCTGGGGAGCACCCCCAGGCTGTGCTCGGAGGCTGCAAAGGCTTTGGGGTCTGCTGAAAGCCAGTTTGCTTGGGTGGACATAAACTCCATGGAACAGAGATCATCTGAGCAGGAGGAAGATGGATGGACAGTCTTAATTAACTGTTTCTTGTGTCATATTCTTAATAATTTGGTTGCTATTCCTGCAGTCTGTTACAAACTTCATTAAATTTACTTGCCTCAAGGGCATTTCTACCTCTTATAATCAGCCTCTCTCCTGTCAAAGATAAATTGCCAGATGGGATAAGTTGATCCTACACAAATGGAGCTTGCTTTGAACTTGTGGTGATAAGTAGCACCAGACAGGAGGTTTTTCTGTTGTTTATCTTTGTACTGATATGGCATGAAATAAAAATGGGTGTCGCTTTGCTGGCTGAGCCACATCCATCAGGCTGAGCAGAGATTAGAACTACTCAACTTAAAGAAACAAAAGGAAGCCAACTGGAACACTTAAGAATAGACTTTTAGTCCTTTGATGTGTGCATTTAATATTGATGCGCTGATGTGATCGGTTTCAATATTTAATCTTTTCCAGTAGATCAAAACCAAGCTCCCCAGTTTTTGTCACAGAATGGTTTGGGGCTGGAAGGAACCTCAGAGCTCCTCTCTGGAGCTGATGTTTTTGAGAAGCAGTTGACAAAGAGTGCCCATGTCCTACACCTG
Source organism: Certhia americana (assembly GCA_018697195.1). Taxonomy (NCBI): domain Eukaryota; kingdom Metazoa; phylum Chordata; class Aves; order Passeriformes; family Certhiidae; genus Certhia; species Certhia americana. Next base: position 2,075,488 of record JAGMWU010000028.1, read on the forward strand.
CTGAGACTTTACAGCCTCTTGACATCTCTCTGCTTCTGCCCTCTCCTCTGGACGGGATGGAAATGCCCCCAGATGGGGAAATGCTTCAGCACAGCCCTGCAGCCCCCCTGCTTGTGAGCCAGCAGCAGAACCCAGCCCTGGGGGCACCAGCATCCCTCCCATAATCACAGCAGCCCCAGGGCTTTAGTGCTGATGTGGGTGTAATCTCTTAATTAACACATATTTTTAAAAAAAAGCACTTAATGCCTGTGATAAAAAACCATTGAAACTTAATGCACTAACTCAATAACCTACTTTCTTCCAAATAAGAAAGCAGGGAATTATTAGACATCAATGCATCATTCGCTAATGAGTTGTAATTCTGGATTAATTTACCAACTAGCTGATTAGATATGAGAGATTTACAAAATATATTAGAGATTGTGGTTCCAGAAAACCAACTTAACATCAGGGAAAAAAAGTCATTAGATTTTTCTCTATGGTGCACCTGAAATTATTAATTAGAGTGAAATTCATTAAAAAATAATCTGAGCTGACAGATTGGAAATAACAAAGGCAAGAGCACAAACATTCCACTACAGTGCTCAGGAGAACAGCGATTCCTCACATTAAAGCATTGCCAGGTTTAGGTATGAGAATATTTGTGTAAATTCTGTGTAGTGGCTCCATATGTGTCCAAGGATCAGCTGTTACTCAAAAGTCCTATCTACCTCATCCCTATTTTTAAAAAAAATCCACAACAAGCCAATAATTTTCCAATGAAATTTCAAACCTACCCACTTGGGATATTTGAGGGACTGCAGAGCTGCAGACACAACACACAAAAGGGTCTGACCACTCAGTGAAACCACACCTCTCAGGCAGGCCAGGCTATACACACATTTTCCTGCTTGTTGTTTGCTCCTTTAGTTTTTTTAGTTTTTTCCTTTCATTTTCTTGTCATCTCAGCCCTTCCCTGAAGCCCAGACAGGCATTTCCAGAGGTTGGAAGTGCTCAGTGTGCTCTAGGAGAGAACTCCCTCATGCTGTCGAAGTTCAGGTGCTCCTTTCACTGTTTCAAACACCTCCTGCTTTATTTTTCAGATTCTATTTTTGGATTCCTTTAAGCACGTTGGATTTCTGTCTCTGAGAAAGGATCACTCTAAAATCCTGCACATCATCTCGAGTCTGTCATAACTCAGACACATTCATCAAGGAGAAGTGTCACAGTGTTAATTTTAGGAACAAGATCAGTAATTTTTCTGTTACACATCCCCCTGCTTGTTTTGCCAGTTGCAACACAAACTCAGATATATTGACAATATAGAAATGCAGTCTATAGACAAAAAGACTCAGAGTCATCTCCTAATCTGGAAGATTTTTTTCAGGATCTGCCTAATTATATTCTGTACAAAGCAAATGTGAGTTTTTCAATTGCCTCTTTAGTGTCAGATGTTTTTCTTTAAAATGGCTGAGGAATCCCACACCTTCCCTGCTTTAGAAACCATCTTGAAAATCGCATGCTTTCTATGAGTTGAGTTGTGACAAAGTGTTAAACTCAAGAAAAAACCACCACAAATGAATTGAACTAAATCCTAAAACAATTTGTTTGAGCGAGAAGACACAGAAATTCTCCCATGCATTTTCCCATGAAATGTGTTAATCCCAACAGCTCCTGACAATGGCACCGAGAGGAAAATTTCAGGCAAATCCGGTGTCTTGTGAACAGGAACGCCGAGTGCTGGGAGGCCTCGGAGCAGAAAGAGCAGCAGAAAAGCAGAGATGACATTTCTCACAGTGAGAAGTGTCTAACTCTGCTGAAACTTGAAATAACCGTGAAGAAAGAACTTATATAAAAAGCTCGTGCATATCTAGAACAGCTGCAACATCAGGAGGGGAAATAGCACAAGAGATGTGAGTTATTGTTGCCCTGGACTGTGAAGTATTTCTGTCCACACGCCCAGAGCTGAGCACCTACTTCCATACATTAAATCCTAACTGAGAAATACCCACAGGAAGTACCCGGTGATTTGCTCACACCATTTGTCTCTGCAGCAGGAGGAAAAAAAAAAATCCCACAAAACCTCACAAGACCCCTACTTCTCTAATTTCTCTGCAGCCCAAGGGAAGTAGGAGCTCCCATCCTGGGTGCCTGGCATGGGGCACAGCTCCGTGGTCAGGGCTTCTGTCTCAAAGGGCCACAGTGCTCCTAATGTCAGTAAAAGATGCTCCAGGTCTGGTAAATTAAGGGAGCAAATGGATTCGAAGTGATGCCTTTTTGTGGGCACTGAGCTGGGGTGTGAACACCAAAGTTCTCCCTGGGCCTCCTCCTGTTCCTTCAGCTCCAAAGCCAAGGCTGGCTGCACATTGCCTCTGTCATCCCCTGCCTTTCCCCACAGCAGAAGGGAGAAGATCTGAGCTGACAGTGCCTGGGTTATTTACAAGGACTGGCTCCCACCCTGGGTGTGCAGCCAACGCTCGTTCTGCCATCCCATCCTGGTGGGAGCTCAAGTTCTGTGTGTTGGGGCTCCCAACGCACCCCAAAACCACGTCAGGAGCACCTCTGCTGCTCTGCTCCCACCTTCTGCATCATCCCAGCCCTGAGAAACAGCATTTCATTGTATTTGGGGCTTTATCTTCCCTGCTGCAGAAGGGTAGACATCCAAAAGCATGCACCATGCTTAATATTTTCCCAACCTTTATGCATAACCATTGCAGCAGACAAGAAGGGCCACAAATAATTCCAGTGCTTCCAAAGAAAATCAATGTCCTTATCAACAGCAAATGGAAGCTGCAGTTATGAATATTTAACATAGAGTGTTGCCATGAGTTTAGAAATGCCTAGCATGCCCCCAACACAGCCCTGTAGTAAATGCCATGGTCTTGTGGGATACTTTTTAATAAAAAGAAATCAAAAGCATTAAAGCTAAGCCATTAAGTGCTGGAAGAAGTCCTGAATGCCAAATGCAATCTGTGCAAGCCATCACTTTATCCCAGCCCTAAGTCTGGGCCCTCCCTCATAGATTTCAAATTTATTCTTTTTGTATGATAAACCATAAAAAGTTCTTTGTGTTGCTGAATAAACAGCAAGTGCAGGTCACTTCAACATGATACCAGTACTTAAGTGAATAATAAACCAAGGCCAGGCTCAGGCTTCCCCTCCCTTCTCCTTCCTCCACAGAGAATTTTCAGCTGCTTTTTCCAGTGAGGAATCCTAAACCTTCCTGGTTGCTCTCTGCTCCCTCCCCTGACACCTAAACCCTGCAGGCTCCCAGGAAAATGCAGAAACCAAACCAATCCCAGTAACAGCACATCCAATCATTCCTTCCCCAGCCTCAGGAAACACTTTCCAGCTCATTCCAATGCACTTCCAAAGCTGAAGTGTTCTGGCTTGATTTCTCAAAAATCTTTTCAAATCCTTTCAAAATGTATAAAGTTATTAACAAAATTAATATTTGAAAATGACAGTATTTTGTAGCTACGTCCATTACACTTAAACAACAAGCCAAAAATGGATTTTTTTTTTTTTTCTCAGAACATTAAGTCCTGAAGTCTTCCTGAGAAGTCTCAGTGCCAAAGTGTTGGCATCTGGGGGGAGAACCTGGGGTGAGTTCTGCTGCCACGTGTGCAGTGATGCAGCAGCCCCTGCTGCAGGAGGGGGTCCATGCTGAGAGTGAAAATATTCGAATTAATTATTTTTAGTTTTTTCACACAAGATCCCATATTTTTAAGTAGGTTATTCAATTTCTGGATTAATAGTTTTGAATGGAGATCACCCAAAGCCATTTGCTGGGTGGGAAGGGATGGGAATTAGGGAAGTTGAATAAATACTTGCTGTTAAACTTTCACTTAAGTAAATGACTTGTGTGCATAAATAACATGGGAGCTGTCAATAAAATCATCCTCAAATTCTGTCAAATAGAAGAGTAATTATGGCTTCTGCTTGTTACTAATAAAGTGGAACGTTAGCTGAGCTTACACAGAAACAAACACCTTCTGATTTCATTGAAGATTAATGCTAATGTGCCAAATTGCCAGCCTGAACTTAATTGCTCTTTTTTATCTCCCTTAAATGATAAGAAGCAGCCACAGAAGTGGTTCTGGTGACCTTGGATTTACATAGGCCTTCAGTCACAGGAAATTTACAGCTTTTATTTCTGACTCAGTAACTTCACTGGGAGTTGCAGGATCCCAGGTGCCCTCCCAGGTTTCCATCCTGCTCTGCAGAGTTCAGTTTGAGGGTCACATTTAATGGGATTCATCTGAACTCCCCCACAGTCCAAGGGAACAATTTTTCCCTCTTTGTGACAACCAAAACCCAAATTTTGTACTTCTTTAAAGACAACGTGGCTCCTTTTCCTTCCCCATTTGTGTTTTGCAACAATATAATTGCAGAACTGAAAAATATCACCCGGCTACTTCCCATCTCCATGGCAACCTCCTGCTCTGGCTCCAATTGATAAATACTTCCCAAAGCCTCTTACTGTAGGTCAGTTGTTGCAGAAATTACACATTATCACTCACAAATAACTCAGTAGTATTCAGCACGTTCCCTGGGGGACGCCACAGCCTGGTTTTAGCCCTTGCACACCTGAGCATCCTTCCTTTATCCTGGTTTTTCCAGCCGGTAACTGCAGACACAGTTCAATCCATTTCTGGGTCCAAGCTGTGACTTTGCAGGTTTTGGGTTTGGGTCACAATCACTAAATGGCTTCACATGAGCCCACAGGAGAACGAGAGAGATTGAGAGAGAGAGAAGAGAGGAGAACGGGGAGAACGAGATCCCTCCTCCAGCCCCCGGGCAGAGAAAGCTGCTGCTGCACATCTGTCCAACACCTCCCACCCCAAATCCTCCTCCAGGATCCGACCTCTGCAAGGACAGGGAGGGAAGAGCACAGGGATGTCCCTGCTGACCTCCTGGGGCTGGAACCTGGGCAGGACTGAGAACAAAACCAAGGGAAAATGTTGGGAAGGAAGAAACAGGGAAGTCCTGTAAATCTGACTACTTATCCAAAGATGCTAAGAATGCAGAAACTAGAAGAGACATTGAAATGAAAGCAATGTTTGTTTGAATGTTTATAGAACAGCTTTGGCTGACCTGAGGTCTTTCTCTCTTTGTTAAGAATGTGATTTACTAACAGACATACCAAACCAGAACAGACCCTTCTTCCCTGGCTTGCCAGGAGGGGACCCCGATAAGATTTAGAGATTAGAAAGTAATAAAACCTGGGAATGTAGCCATTCCTATAGCATGTATGTAAATGGAGAAAATTTGTATTCAGTACTAGATTGATTGACGAGAAAATAGAATATTCAACATAGAAAGAGATATAACTCATTGTAAAAGGAGAGCTCGCTCTCTTTCTCTCTTTCTCTTTCTCTTTTTTGGCTCTCTCTCTTGCTCTTACACTCTCTTACCCTCTGACTCTCCTGCTCTTACTCTCTCTTGCTCTTATCCTTTTATTCTCTCTTTCCTTGTGCTCTCTCCTGCTCCTGTGTTCTCCACCCTGCGCAGAGCTAACCCTGAGCTGGGCTCTTTTCACCCACACCCTCTGGAATAAACTTCAAAACTTAACCATAGAGATCTCAGCTGAGCACTGGCTGGCTCCTTTCTGGCACGGAACTGTTTCCTACAGGGAAGTTTTCCACGTTTGTGTTCTCCTGCACAAACCCAGGGGCAGAGCTGCACAGATGAAGTGGAAATCCCTGTCCAAAGCCCTTGGCCTTGCTCCTGCTTGTTGACTCTTGTTCAGTGGGATCTCTGGCCCTGCTGGAGGGGCCCCCCAGGCAAAGCTCAAATGACCAATTACTGTCTCAGGGCACTTTTAATCTGCTTTCACAGTTTGCAAAGGTTGAGTCAGTAACCTTTAAAAATGCAAAGTTTATCATGGATGTCTGCATCTGCACCCTCTCACATCACTGCCTGTCGAGGGGACACTGGGGCTGTGCTCTCCTCCTCTGCTGCCTGAACCCCTTTGAGACTTTCCCAGATCCTGCTCTGGGGGATCTGGCCAGATCCCAGCACGGAGAACAGCCCTGGAGGGTGGCACTGGTTTGAGCCAAGCCCTGCTCCTGACTGATCCCAGCTCAAGGCAGGACACCTCAGAGAGGATGGCACAGCCCAGGAGAGCACCTGGGCAACACCTCGGGGTATTTCTGGGTCCAGAAAGGAAAATTATCTTGGGCTGCCCGGGAGGTGACAGGCAATCAGTGCCTGTGACATCAGAGCAGCACAAAAGCAGCAGATCTGGAGCTGAGACATCCTGAGCAGGGAGAACACAGCCAAATTTTACCAGGAGCTAATGACCCTCAAAGCTCAAAATTTCTACCTTGTTAATTGGATTTTTCTGGCTTCAACTTAAATCTATTAGGTCTTTTTGTGCCTTTCTCTGAAGAAAAAGCCTTTCAGGACCTGGAGCTCCCTCCCTGCAAAGGTACTTATCCATAGAAATTAAGTTACAAGCTTCTTTTTGATAAGATAAACAGACTGAGCTCTTTAAGTCTATCAGTGTAAAAGATTCTCTGCAGCCCTTAATCATTCTTTATTAATCTTTTCAGCTCAGTGACATGGCAACAGAAAGGTAAAATAAATAAATAAGTCCTGAAACAAGCAGGAAAAGAGAAAGGAGATACAGACACATGTGATCTCCTAGGATTTCACAAAGTATGTTAAAATTGCAATACAACTGTACTAGAAATTTATTCCAAAGACCCTCCCGAGGTGCAGCACTGCTGCCCTGAGTGGGGAGAGGCTGAGATAAATGTGCATCCTCTGCAGTGCTTGGAGTGTGAGCCAGGGAGCTGGAGTGGGACTGATAACGTGGGCTGTCCTTTCAGCCAAGGATGTCAACATGGAATTCAACATGGATTTCACCGTGCTCTTACAGAGCCCCTCACAGATGCAGATCACACAGCAGAGTGTGTGATCCCTATCACAGCCCTTGGGAAACTGCAGCAGGGGCTGCTGCTCCGAGGGTTCCTTCCCAATGAACAGGAACTGAGCCTGAATTAGGGCGTGCAAACCAGCCAGCTGGGATTTCTGCACTTACAGTTATTGACTCCCGGATTTATTGGCAGGGTGGAAGTCAGCAAGTGCTCCCAGGGTAAAGCAGCCCCCTGAGATCCACCCTGGGGACTCCCTGGGGGCTCTGTGCTCAGCTCAGGCAGAGGGGCACCCTGCTCCCTACATTCCCTCAGGGATGCTGAGAGCAGCTCACCTGGCCCTGAGGCACAGGCTGCTCCTTTCCAGCCCAGGGAAAAGCACAGTGGGAATGCCCCACTCTGGGAAACATGGAGAATTCCAACAGCCACTGGGTTTGGCTCCCAGCTCTTCCAAAGGTGGAGTTCAGGTTTGGCTCCAGGGACAGAGATGTCCCCAGGGCTGTGCAGGGGCTGGATTGTGCTCAGGGAATTTGGCCAGAGCCAGACCTGGCCATGTTTCCCTGGTCCTGGCAGCCCCAGGCCAGTGAGGAGGGCAGGACCCCCCTGGTCCCCATCGCTGTGTCACTGTGATGGCTCCTCTGCCACAACACTGAGAATTAATTTAATTAATTAATGCTCCTTTTTGCTCCTTTGGCAGCATAGGAAAATATGGCCAGAGTAATTCCTATCTCCTAAAAATCCCCTGCTCCTGATTTTTGATAGCCAGCACCAGTTAACGCTTGAAATTCTCATTTCCTTTTTAAAAACTGGTTCACTTCCATGTGCCAGTGACAATGACAGTGCCATTTGTCATATCACTGACCCTCTCGCTTGATTCATTTATAATTTAATTGTCAGTTCATTTTGATCAAATATGTCTGAATTGAAACCATTTGCATTAAAAATAACACATCTTTCTCCTTTTATTCCCTGTACTGTGGCAGGTATTGCTTGAAAATTCAATTGGTGCCAGCCAAAAGCTGCTGTTTAATTAATAAGAAAATGGTTAATAAGGGAAGAAACCATGGACCTGGATGAAAATCCCTGATGAAAAATGGATCTTGGTAAAGCTCATGAAACTCAGACATTCTCATTTTCATTTTTGCTGGATTGAGAGCTGGACCTTCATGAGGATGGTGATAAAGGGATGGGATTCACATTCCCCACTCTGCAAGAGATGCACACACATATGATATAGATATATGAGTGAGGAACAGGACTTTTCCCTGATTAATATATTGTAATTAATTCTCAGAAGAATCCTTGCTTAGGAACTTTATTAAATCCCATTAAGACTAATGAATTGTTGTTGTTTCCTAATTATATAGTTGTTTCTAGTTTAATGAACTGTATATTAATTGACTTATAGAACAGAGATTTTACTTTCAGGATGGAAATACGTTAAATAAGAGATATATATTCTTGCAAATGGCATCAGTTGTCATTACAATCTCTTTTAATGAATCTGTTGGAAAATCCTGTCCTTCTGAATACAGATTTTGCTTGGTTTGTCAGCTAAAGAGGCAACAATAGGCCCAAAATTAAACGTGTTCTTATGTTTTATGTATAGCTGATATTTTTCCTCCTAATAATTCAATTTCTCATTGCAAAACAAAATCTCCAGACCTCTGCAAGCAGCTGAATGCTTCTGACCGGAGTGATATCACCAAGGAAAAACAGAACAGTGCAGGATGGGAGCCCCTGTGAGGTTTGATCTTCACAGGATGAATCAGGGATGCTTTTCCAGCTGAAATCCCCTGGGAAGGATTCGCCTGAGCTGCCAGCTCCACCTGCCCACCCCGGGCTGAGCCCTGCATGTCCTGGCTGGGAGCAAACCCTGCTCAGGATGCTGATGGCACCCACAGGTGGGACAGGGTGGGGTGAGCCCCCAGCAGCTGCTTTGTCCTGTCTGTCCTGTCCTGTCTGTCTGTCCTGTCTGTCCTGTCCTGTCTGTCTGTCCTGTCTGTCCTGTCCTGACTGTCCTGTTCTGTCTGTCCTGTCCTATCCTGTCCTGTCCTGTCCTGTCCTGTCCTGTCTGTCTGTCCTATCCTATCCTGTCCTGTCCTATCCTGTCCTGTGTGTCTGTCTGTCCTGTCCTGTCCTCTCTGTCCTGTCCTATCCTATCCTGTCCTGTCCTGCCCTGTCCTGTCTGTCTGTCCTGTCTGTCCTGCCCTGTCCTGCCCTGTCCTGTCTGTCCTGTCCTGTCCCCTCTGTCCTGTCCTGTCCTGTCCTGTCCTATCCTATCCTGTCCTGTCCTATCCTGTCCTGTCCTATCCTGTCCTGTCCTGTTCTGTCTGTCTGTCTGTCCTGTCCTGTCCTGTCCTATCCTGTCCTGTCCTGTCCTGTCCTGTCCTATCCTGTCCTGTCCTGTCTGTCCTGTCTGTCCTGTCCTGTCCTGTCCTGTCCTGTCTGTCCTCTCTGCCCTGTCCTGTCCTGTCTGTCTGTCCTGTCCTATCCTGTCCTATTCTGCCCTGTCCTGTCTGTCTGTCCTGTCTGTCCTGTCCTGTCTGTTCTGTCCTGGTCACCCCCCCGAGGTCAGGAGCACTGATTTACCCTCCTGACCAAACCCACCCCTGCAGGATGATTTGCAGGCACCCAGCAGCTCCTCAGCCGTGCAGTGACAGCTCCACTCTGGAGCTGTCCATGGGTTGTGCTCCATGAATTCCCTCCCAGCCTCCCCAGGTCCTTCCTCAGCCACCCCGAGTCACCTGTGCCCTGAATCAGCACCTCCAGCAGCTCTGGAGTCTCAGGGCAGGCTCCAGGTTGGTGGAATAAAGGACAGAAGGCTCAGGAATCCTGGCCTTGCCCGGCTGTGTCCCATGAACTGGCCCAGCACAGTTCAGTCACACCTACAGCTGATTTCATCCAAAGAACTAAACCCAGTTTCTCTGCCAATATCTCCTAAACTTCTCCTGAGGGTGTTTTGTAGGGTGAAATAGATACACTCCTAAAATAGGAGCTGCTTGAAAAGTAAGAACTGCTACTGCTTAAAAAAAAAGTCATCCTCTTGAATGCTAATACAAATAATCTTCAACGACTGCAGCCACGCCACAGATTAATTTCAGCACAGAGATTATGTTAATACACAAAAAAAAGAAGTTGTGATATTGAGTTAGATCAAAGATTTTTCATTTTAGTCAGTGACTTTGACACCAGGCAGCAATGCCTGTTTCAAAGTAAAGTCAAAGGCCTCCACAAAGCACTGAGTTGAACAGTAATTATTACAGGGAAAGGCATCAAGTTTAGACCAGAGTGTTGCTTGATCTTGATCTGACATTAGTCGTTTAAGTGATGGGTGTTTGATGAGGAATGACAAACTTGTGGAGAAGTCCTGAGAAGCCCCAGCCCTTTGGTGCTCCCAGAAAAGGCTTTGGCAGGGAAGGGGGTGATGTACTTCCCTGCCTCTGGAAAAATCTTCTTCCCCTCCCCTGAGGCTGCAAACCAGACTTTAAAAACAGACATCCAGCATCTCAGACTGACAACTGCGTGCTTGAGTCTGTCACAACAGAAGCCCTGAAGCTTTCCCAGCCGGAGGAGAATAAAGCCATCACTACAGCAGAGGGATGGAGCTGCACTAGCTGCACCCCAGAGAGGGCTGTGCACAGCCCCAGCACCCTCACAGCAGATGGAGAGGCAGTCTGAGAAGGGTTTGACGAGCAGCTCTGTCCTCCTGTTCCACATAGGAAAGCTCTGAATCACCCAGGCACAGGAACAGAGGCCTCCTTCCCCCAGGAAGTGCCGGGGGAGAGCTTGGACTCGATGATCTTACAGTGTTCCCCCAACCTAAACAATCCTGAGCTTGCCACCCACAGCTGAAGTGAGCCACAGGGTAACAGCCAGGCTCCCTGCACATCTCCTCGAGGATCTGCAGGGCTTTGGAGCTGCAGGCTGTGCCAGCAGTGCTGGCATGTGCCACCCAGCTGGCACCTCCCTGTGCCATGGCCAGAGGGGAGCGTGGCTGTCCTGGCTGTAGAGAGACCCTGAGCAGCCACTGCTGAGAGCTCTCTGTCAGCTCTGGAGAGCTGCAGATTGCATGATTCATCATCCCCTCACTGGAGAGCTTGCAGGAAAGAGCACGAATACACTTCCAGCAAGGAAACACCGTGCCTTTGCACGTTAGCTTTGCAGGGCAGTCATAATCATCTCCATTTATTTTATTTAATCTTTTAAGTGCACAAATGTGAAATGGCTCTGTAAGCACTGAGAGGATAAATGAGGTTAAAACATTCATGGGCGGTGGAATCAAGTGAGGCTTACGTTGGTGTTTTGTACATTCAGCCCTCTGTCATTTTTTGCTGGAACCATCACTGAGCAATCAGATTTAAACATTTCAGACCTTGGTGGCAGAGCTTCTGTGTAAAACATCTCTGCTTTTAGGGAAATCCAACTCTTCATTATAAAAGAGCTGCACAGAAAAGCCAAAATGGAATAAACACTCCTCACTTTAGGATAATTGCACTAGAATTAGGAGGAAACTGCAGGTTTTTTGAAGAGAGACTGATTTTAACTGGACCCTGGGAAAGCAGATCAGCTGTGGCCTGCTGGATACCAGGACGAAGGCAGCACAGCTCCAGCTCTCCTTGGAGAAGGGATGTGCACTCAGACAAGCACAGGGAGCTGAAAGGGAAGAAGCTGGAGCAGGGCTGGGAGCCAACAGCCCCATGGGGAGGAGGAGAGGGAACCCAGGCTCCAGCTCCTCTTCCTCATCCACAGCCGCTGCTGCTGCCAGCCCTCCACCAGTTTTTAAGCTCAGATACTTTAATTCATTTCATTTGCCATCTTAATGTAAATTTGCAGCATGAAAACTAGGAATAATTTAACACTAGGAAAGGAAAAGATGAAACAAAAGCCTGGAAATCTTGGCAGTCTCTTTGAAAGCAAAGGAAATGTCACAACTCCCTTTTAACAGCATCTTTGTTTTCGCAGGCAAATTACAAGTCCAGGTTCAGAAGTGTTTTTGTTCTGCCATTCTGCTGTGACAGTGTCTGCTGGCAGCCTCTAATTCATTCAGGAAAATCCACAACAGCAGTGAAGAGGAGGAAATGACAACAGCTTTGTGCAGCTCCTCTTCCCTCCCTGCCAGGCAGCAGCAAACACTGCCTTTCAGTGGGAAGGGGTTTGAGGACTTTTTAAGCCCTTCTTGACACTCCTCAGGCTCCTGTCTGTGCTCTGGGTTTTTAACTCCAGAGGATTGACAGCTGAATCACCCAAAGTCCTGCTCCACTCACTGCTCCTTTCATCTGACGAGCTCCTGTGCCTTATCAGAGCAGATTGAAAAGGCAAATAAGATGCACAATAATTAACGCAGAAGATCTGGGCTGCTCCTGTAGCCAAGATTAATTCAATACATTTTCAGAGCCCTCAGGGATATAGATTCTGGGAGTCTGATCTATGGTTATTATTCTTTTAAAGGAAAATAGATTTACCTAATTTACAATCAGTTCTGATGGTGGGAGGAGGAATTTAATTCCTTTTTTCTTTTGATAAATATACTGCAACTTTTCTATAATCCCTATTAATCTGATCTCCTAGGGAAAATTTTGCTGATCCATCATCTCATGGCAGTCTTAATTCCCTTAGTGCCTCCAGGCAGGAGAAATGGATTTCCTCAGACTAACCCCTTATGCCTCTAAAGCCTGGAGTGAAAGCTCTCGGGGGAACCCAGCCCTTGTTCGTGGGAAGGGAGATGTGTCTGTGGAGCAAAGGGGGTGTAGGGAGGCACTGCAATGATTCCTGAAGCATTCCCACGGGAAGCTGCGATCCTGCAGCACTGACACCATCCACCACTGCCCATCCAAATCAACAGGGAGAGAACATCTGTTGAAAAATAAATGCGGGGCTAATTATATGTGATTGAGGATCCGAAACGGCTATTTTTAGCTTTGCCTTAAAAAGATGTGATGAATCAAAGGTTTGTGCTCAGCGTTTTGAGCTAAGGCAGGAGCAGGGCGCTGACCTGCAGGGCAGGAACCCCCCAGAGCCATCCCCCGGCACCGGGCACGGGGCGCTGCCAAAAAACCATCCCCGAGGCAAAACCTCCAAAGGTTTTCCCTTCAGGACGAGCAGGTGAACATCAAAGCTCTTTTGATGATCAAGTTTGCTCCGGTTCGTTCTGCGGGAGAGCCAAGCGGGGCGTTTTGGGGGCACATCCCGGCCGAGCATCAAAGGGCCCCGCGCATCCCGGGATGCAGCGATCCCTCCCCCCGGGAGCGCTGATCCCACCGCCCGCTGGATGTCACCGGCAGAGAATCACAAGAAAATCCTGACAGGGTTGGTTTTCATCCGCTGCGTTAAAAAGTAAATGGAGTCCGCCGTGATGGTTGAGAGGGGCCGTAAAGAGAGGGAGGGCGAAGCAGCGGCGAGACTGGCTGCCCCCGCCGGGAAATTCTGTGTTTAAAGAACAAAAGAACAATGTGCAGACATAAAGGGAAGATGGACTCTGTTCTGGGGGCTGCCGAGAGAGCCGTAAATGCCCGGAGCACACGTATTTGTACAAGTGATGGGATTGCTCCCAGCGCCAGCCCCGAGCCGGGGAAGCCGCTGAGAGCCTGATGAGCTGCTCAGTGCCAGAACTGTGCCATGGATGCTGTCCTGTGCCAGAACTGTGCCAGGGGTGCTGCTCAGTGCCAGAACTGTGCCAGAGGTGCTGCCCTGTGCCAGAACTGTGCCAGGGGTGATGCTCAGTGCCAAAACTGTGCCAGGGGTGCTATCCATGCCAGAACTGTGCCAGGGGTGCTACCCTGTGCCAGAACTGTGCCAGGGGTGCTACCCTGTGCCAGAACTGTGCCAGGGGTGCTGCCCTGTGCCAAAACTGTGCTAGGGGTGCTGCCCTGTGCCAGAATTGTGCCAGGGGTGCTGTCCTGTGCCAGAACTGTGCCAGGGGTGCTATCCAGTGCAACAACTCTGCCAGGGGTGCTGCCCTGTGCCAGAACTGTGCCAGGGGTGTTGGCCAGTGCCAGAATTGTGCCAGGGGTGTTGGCCAGTGCCAGAATTGTGCCAGGGGTGCTTCCCAGTGCCAGAGCTGTGCCAGGGATGCTGCTCTGTTCCAGGGATGTGCCCTGTGCCAGGGTTGTGCCAGGGCTGGGAGGAGCCCCCAGGGCACAGGGAGGGGTCCCGGGGGAGCAGCATGTGCTCCCCACATGGCTCAGTGCTGGGAAAGGCAAAGGGAGCTGCTCCATAGCCCAGGGAAGAGCCAGCCACGTGCAGTCAGAAGAAAAGCTGTTTTTCACACTTATTGCCCTTGAATTGGCAGAGGGAGACATCATGTTTTATATTAACTTCATAATAATTACAGTTATTACTGAATTCATGTATACCAAAGAGGTTGCAGCTCCCTAGGAAAGCTCATAATATTATTAAGAGAGATGCCAGTCCATTGGCAGTATCGTGTAACAAGCTAATTCCAACATTTTGATATTAGACAGCACACCTCCAAAAATGCATGGATTTGTGCCTGCTCTCTGGGATCAATGGCAGTGACACATCTGGCACGCACAGAATTGTCCTTTGGAAAAAAATGCTTTATAAAGCACAAGTAGCACAGCCCAAGAACAGCAATAAGCGCTGCCTTTAAAATTTAAAGCAGTGAAAATAAATCTAAAGATTTTTAATACAGGGCAACGCTGTGAGAAATGAAGGAATTGCAGCTCGCTGTGGAAAACCAATGGAAAGGAAGATTTTGTCTGTAAGAGAAATTAAGGAATTCACCCAGCCTCTTCCCATCCTTTCCACACGATTAATTGCAGAGATTTAATTTCTCTGGGCATGTGTTCGCATCGGCAAACAAACTTTTCCATCAGATTAAAAGAGGTGACCCATCTCCAGAGCAGCTGTTGTTGTTGCTTAAAGTTCTGCAGAGTGGCTAAAGGAGTCAGAAAAGGTCAACTTTGCACCAGCAGGATGGGGGGGACAGCGGCTGCTGGCAGCAACCAGGGCAATCCTGGCACGAGGAGAAAGTGTTTGTGCTGGGGAAATCAGAGATTGGGGCAGCCCCATCCCATCCCATCCCATCCCATCCCATCCCATCCCATCCCATCCCATTATCCCATCCCATCCCATCCCCTCCCATCCCATTATCCCATCCCATTATCCCATCCCATCCCATCCCATCCCATCCCATTGTTCCCATCGCATCACATCGCATCGCATCCCATCCCATCCCCATCCCATCCCATCCCATTATCCCATCCCATCCCATTATCCCATCCCATCCCATCCCATCCCATCCCATCTCCCTGCAGGGCTGCAGTCTCCTGAGCGGTGTCAGAGTGACATAAACTCAGCCTGAGTAACCTCCCATCGATTTGTCCTGTAAATCTCATCCCTGAATTCTGCCATGGAGTGAATTGCTGCACACAAACCCAACTGTCCAACGGCAGCAGGAAATCAGACAGCAGCCTGATTCCAGGACTGTTGCAACTTCCACCACAACGCCAGGCTAGAGCAACACACACACATCTTTCACAAAAATTAAATTGCTATTAAACTTTCTGCCCATCTTTGTAAATTAACCTCTCTTTCATCTCAGCTTTTGATTTAGCAGGAAATAATTTTTAGAGCACTTTCCAGACTTCTTCCATTAGGCGTTTGGGCTGTGGTCAATAAGGCTGAGTTAATTACCTGCCTAACCAGATCATGCTTCTGTGCAAACTGGGGCCTCATCTGTGCTGCAAATGCTGCATTTCCTCCTTCTTAAAGGTAAAACCACCAGGACAGACCCCCTGGAAGCTTCAGCCACCATTTGTTCTGCTTTTCTCCACTGCAGAGCTTGGAAACCTGGCACCCTGCACCACAAGGATTGGGAACATCCCTGGTGTTGGATTTGCCAGACCCAGGGAGCCTTTGCCTTGAGGTTGGGAGGGTACCCACGGGCTGTGGGCAGCACTGAAACCCCCCTGCAGCTCCAGCCCCAGCCCAACAGCCCACGTGCCCCCAGCCTGGACAACCAAGGGTGCAAAAAAACCCACCCAAACCTCTTTCATTCCTTTCTAACCTGTGTTTTCCACGTGCAGGTCCTGGCCCACAGTCAGACAAGGCTGTGTCCAAGCCAGGTGAACCCTCATTTATCCAATATCAACAAAGCCCTAATTGAGAGATCAGCTGGGAACCTGGCTCTTCATGCACGATTTGGAGAGCTGACAAAGGCACCTGTAGGGGCTGGGAAATAAGTTCTGCCTCATTACAAAAGAAATTGCACCTAAATGAAAAACAACATATAATAAGGGCTGTAAAGTGCCTGCAAATGCTGCCAGGCAGACAGTGAGCACACACACAGCGTGCCTGGGCCACGGGTCACCCCGAATTATTCAGCAATTGAAGGAGCTGAACTCATTTCCCCAAAGGCTTAAATGTTTTTTATGATGATCTGTAAATTCCAGGGCAGAGAATTAGCTGTCCAGACCTTAAGAATTGCATCTCTTTGATAGATTAGAGCCTAAAGAATCACATGTGCAGCAATGCAGGGGCACATTTTTCCACTAACATTTGGAAAAGTCAGGATACCCTTCAAACATTCTCCTCCCCTTCTGTTTGGCTGTGGCTGTTTTTAAAATTTTAACAGCCTAAACTGCAAAATATTTAATAAATCTGGGAAAGGCTGTGTTAGCACATCTCCTGCTTTATCTTGTTTAGCTGAAAAATGTGCACTTAATAATTACTTACATAATTACTCATGTATTACTTGGAGGTTGGACTTGGAGGCAATTTCCAGCTTTAATGCTTCTGTGATTCTATTCTTCCACAAGTAAATTTGATCCCATCTACTTTGTGTGTGATTCAGGTTTTCCTAATTATTATTTGTTATTATTTCTTGGTTTTCAAGCATCTCCCCCAGCTGTGTGCACACAGGAGCACGTCCGGCTCCAAGGAGCCCTGGCCAGCCTGGATTTCTCCAGTGGATTTGGTGGGAGCCTTGGTTTGGGACTGGTGCTGAGCAGGAGCAGAAAAGCTCTTCCCTCTTGCCGCAGTCTTTCATAAACCTGAGGGAATAGAGCCAACCCTGTGCCACTTTCTGGGCTGCAAAATGAAATCAGGATAATAAAAGACATCCTGGAAATAGACAATAATGGTAAAATGATGTTTTGACACGGAGGCCATATACGGCTGATGGGAAAAAATGAACAAAGTAGATGATGGAGGAGGTGCTGGAAAAATAGTCTCCATCAGCTGATGAGGCTCCTGCTCAGCAGATCCCAGACAAACGTGATGGATTTCATGGAATAAATCCTCATCTCTCTTGGTTTATCCCCACACTTCTCCACTTTCTTTCCTTTGGGGTTACACAATCCTCTTTTCCCCTTTTCCCCTTTCTGAGGGCTGTCTCCATTGTGTCCTGCCAGTGCAAACAGGGCAGGGCAGTGCTGGGGTTTGGAGGCTGAGGAGCTGCAGGGGCTGCAGCCCTGCAGAGAGCCCCCGTGCTGCAGGGACAGGGGGGCAGCAGGGCTGGGGGCTGCAGGGTCACCCCTCGGGCTGCTGGGGCCCTCCTGCACTGCAACCTCCCGTTCCCAGAGCTGCATCCCCCCCGTAGGGCCTGCACCTTCAGCACCTGCAATACCTGCATCACCTTCAGCACCTGCAGCACCTTCAGTACCTGCAGCACCTTCAGTACCTGCTGCACCTTCAATACTTGCAGTGCCTGCAGTGCCTGCAGCATGTTCAGTACCTGCAGTACCTGCAGCACTTGCAGCACCTGCATTGCCTGCATCACCTTCAGTACTTGCAGCACCTGCATTACCTGCATCACCTTCAGTGCCTGCAGCACCTGCAACACCTGCATCACCTTCAACACCTGCATCATCTTCAGTACCTGCAGTACCTGCAGTGCCTGCTGCGCCTTCAGCACCTGCATCACCTTCAACACCTGCAACACCTACAGTACTTGCAGCACCTTCAACACCTGCAGCATCTTCAATACCTGCAACACCTGCAGCACCTGCATCACTTTCAACACCAGCAGCACCTTCAGTACCTGCAGTACCTGCAGCGCCTGCAGCGCCTTCAACACCTGCATCACCTGCATCACTTTCAACACCAGCAGCACCTTCAATACCTGCAGTACCTGCAGCACCTGCAGCACTCCCCAGTGCCCCCACCTTTCCCTCCAGGACACAGACCCCCCCTGAGGTACCTGGGGAGGTTTTCCTGCCCCAGCCCTCCCCGAGGATGCACTGGAGCGCTGCTGGCATTGGCAGCCGTGCCAGCCCTCTGCAGAACAACACCTCAATGCAAGATTAATGAACGGAGGGGAACATCGTCAGCCAGCAGAAATCAAAGTACAAGATGCTGCCGGTGCAGGGGCCCCAGCACTGCATCGGGATCTATATTGTTTAATAATGCACATTAAATTATTACAGACTTTTTCAAAAGCTGACTCTGCTCTGTGTAGCACCGATGGAAATCTGGTGCCAATCTGGGATAATCCTCCAACGCTTCTTAAATTTTTTTTTATTCTTTCCACACATTTCTCTGTAGCCTCAATGCACTCAGCAAAGGACCAGTTTTGTGCCACAGCACCCCAACATCTGATATTCTCTTCTGTTTTCGTATCACTTGGGAAAAGCCTGGAAAAACGAGTGCCAGGCAAGCCCAGAGACAGAAAATTCTACTGAGTGGGGCACAAACCCCAGCTCCAGCCTGGGAGACCTGGGCTGATGGAGATCTCCTGGGCTAAGCCAAAAGAATGGGGAAATACTTTGAAACAACCTGGAAAACGCTGTGTTTTCTTTCCAAACTGAAGTCACCTAATATTTGTTAATAATTTTTCTATTTTGTTGATTTTTAGCCTTAGCAAAACACTGGTTTGTTTTTCAGGGTTTTGTATTAGTTTCAAAGTAAATCTTATTAATATTTAAAATGAAAAGCTATTTCAGACCTTAAAATGTAGATGTTGCATTTAATAAACATCAATAGCAAATGTTTTGATTTTTTGAAAAATGTTTTATGTACTGAAACCCTTTGACAAATGCGACATGAATTTAAAAGCACTTGCAACTGATTCAAATCTGCATTTTCCTCACCAAATAAAACATTCAGCTGCAATGTTTTTCCCAACTCTAATGTTTGTCCTGTGCCTAGGGGTGAATTTCGCTCAGTGTGAATAACAATGCGGCACAGACAAGATCAATAAATCTCATATTTCATTTGCTTCACTGTCGTGTTCTGGGCACAGCTGTGCCATCCCCACCCTGCACTCACAGCGTGCCCGCAGTGCCACTGGGACAGGAACAGGAACAAGCTGTGCCCAGGGGAGGGCTGGGTGCTCACAGGGCACTGGGGACAGGGCTGGGTGCTCACAGGGCACTGGGGGGACAGGGCTGGGTGCTCACAGGGCTGGGGGGACAGGGCTGGGTGCTCACAGGGC